>BMAW01014393.1:232580-265084 GCA_019974015.1 Nephila pilipes
TATATATATATATATATATATATATATATATATATATATATATATATGTATTTAAGATTAAAAATAAAATAACACCCGTTAAATTTTTTTGCTCTCTCATAAATAACACATATATGCAACTGGTACGATATTATTTTGAAATGATATGTAGGATTTAATGAGGTTCGTAAGCCTATTTCCCTTCAACTAACCTTTTGGACATTTCGAAAGCATTGTTTGATTGAAGGGACTCGAAATGTGAAATGTAAATCAGCATAACTACACAAATTGTAATGAATGAGAGATGTAGTTTTAATGGAGGAAATAGTGAACAGGAGATAGGAGGAAAATCAGTATAGCTAAGAAGAGGGTTAGGAATAAGATGGAAGGCTTGAAGCAACGATTTGTGTGAAGTGATAATTGGTGAATGAATAGTTAGTCGAAACCAGTTTACACGTTTAATACTGATTCAAACTGATTAATCAGTGGTAATATGAAGTACCATTTATTAGTATTAATCTTTTGTAGGAGACGCGAGAAGATCTGCTTCAGAGCCGAAATGTATTTCTCTCTCTCTCTCTCTCTCTCTCTCTATATATATATATATATATATATATATACTGAAAATTTATGAAAGAATAATTTAAAATATTTAAAAAGACAAAAAACGAGAAAGAAATGTAATAATTAAAGAAAAATAAATGAAAATATGGAACCCAGCAAGTCAAAAAGCAATATCGGGCTGAGGACCGATTAAGCGGGGTTAAACTAGTTCAATGGTACCAACCTTCCCCCTTTGCGACTTGGTAGGCTGAATTAGGAAATCCAAATTGCAAAAGAGTTCATGATTAAAAGATGCAAACAAAATTCATCGATAAAATCTACAAAAATAAAATCTATAATTCCTGGTAGGCTGAATTGGGAAATCCAAATTACAAAAGAGTTCAATGATTAAAAAATGCAAAAAAGTTTTAACGATAAAATTTACAAAATAAAAACTATCATTCTAAAAATTATCAACAGATCAAAATATAAAAATTACTTACAAAATTCAAAGAAATGAAGATTCAAATATGTGAGTAGTAAGACGGAATTTTCTTTAAGCTTCAAGATGTATATCACATACTCAAAATGAAAAAATATAACACATCATCACCATATAAATTGAAAAAAGATTTAAATCATTGTTTGATTGGTAATAAAATGTAAAAGGATGCAAACAATTGGTTGGTAATAAGTTATATGGTAAAGGAGTATAACGGTCCAGAGAGTGAGTAAAAATGTAAGCTGTGTAAATGTAAATAAATAGATTCTTCACGGCTAGACCACTAACAAGCCGACTTTGTGGACCTATTGTTGTGTGGTGGATTTGAAATTGGATCACGATTCGCAAAGATGTTTAATATATTTGTGATGTATATAAGTATTTAAGAAATTTATTAGATAATCATGATCCAAACAGTTGTTGAAGAATTTTTTAATGTTATTAAATTTGTCTATTTTATGTGTGGTTAATTTGTTATTACGTAATAAAAAGCCCAATAAAATATTCCTATAAATGGATCTGTGTAGATTACTGTTCCAAAAAGGTATTTTAATTACATGGAATTTGAATCTCTCTCTTTTATCAAAAATATTACTAATAAGTCTATTGTCAACTATTTGCAAATCGAGATCTAAAAATTCTACTGTATTTGAATTAAGATTAGTTTTTAATAATTTGAGGTAATTAGGGTAAAATGAAATATTTGGTTTAAAATCCTCAGTTTTACCTAAAATAATTAGATCATCTATGTAACGAAAAAGAAAGTAAGAATCATAATAATTATATATATATATATATATATATATATATATATATATAATTATGAATATGAATTGCTCTCATTCTTAGACTATTAATTTACAACTTGCCTGTTCGAATAATATCGAACAATAAAGCAAACAATTCAGAAGAACAATAGAACAAATGAAAAAGAAACAATACATCACAAAGCACATTTAGGAAAAAGATTAATATACTTAAAAGAATGCTGATTCAATAAATAAAGACAAGAAAATAAAGTTCAATACATGAAAAAACACATGAAAGCAGGAAAAACAAAGAAAACCAAGAGAAGAAAAATCGTGAAGAAAATAAAATATAGTATGTTTGAATTTTAAATTTTGTTTTTAACAGATTCTCTGGTTAAACAGTGTTTTACAGGTACTAAATAATCTCAACAGAAAAATGTTACAACACAAAATGTAGATTCCACAAATTCAAAAAACCAAAATATAAAAAAAAGGTATCTACATTTTTTTGGAAAAAAGAAATGGGTAATCTAGTCAATAAATAATGCAGATTAAAAAGATTACAAATACTTAAATGAAAAGATAAGCATAGCAAGTATTTCAACACAAATCATGCACTTAATGGAAACTAAGCTAAGCCAGAAACGTAACACTATGCTCTCTGTCAAAGAAAAAGAGTACTAATACAAGAAAAATTGTCAAAACTTTGAAATTAAAAAGAAATATATAAAGTAGAATTGGGAAAAAAAAAGAGAAGAAATCCCTATAATTTATAATTATTATGTCTTAAATTACTGCTAGTAAAATTCTAAGAAAAATTGCTTGCAGACAAATTTTTTTAATATATCCAAACTACTATAAACATCCTGTAATTTAATTACTAATCTAATATTACGAATTGATTATAAATTATATTCCTAAAATATTTAAACTTAATAATTTCGATACAAAGGAACATTATGAATGCTAAGGGAGAAAAGGTTTCACTTATGATACATATTATACGAAATTTTATTATTTTCTAATTTGAAAGGAATATCTAAGTTTTCCGCTCTATTTTTATGAATGCTAATTAGCAGTAATTTAAATACTCCATATAAGAAGATAAAAAAAAGTTTAACATCCTTAACATTATTAATTTGAACGAAAATAACATCATCAATATGCCTAAATATTCTAAAACTATTACAATAAAATAATCTTCCAGAAATGTAGATAAATATTGGCTTAACAGTCTAAGCAGAACCACCTTCTGATATACTTTTACTTCATTTATATACTATTAAAAAAATATATATAATTTTCTTTCAAATTTAACTTAATTAACTACTATTGTAAAAATAATTAACTACTAGTATAATTTTTTTTATAAATCTTTTTTAGAACTTTAATAAGCTCCTCTATATCATAAGAATTAAAAAGAACTCTAAGATCATAGCTATAAGTAACATATACCGATTTATTAATTATATACTTAAAAAAATCAGTACTATTTTTAAGGGACAGTACTCTTCATCTTATCTATACAACTTCGCAATTTTTTATTATCTGCAAGCGTAATATATATATTCGAACTATTAGTTACTGTTCCAAATTTAATAGGTTTTCTAAATCAAATTTTGAAGTTGAAAATGTAATATAATTTAGGATTATTAATATTGACACCAATTTTCTTTTGAATGCAATTATTCTATTAGAAATTTCTTTCTGACTATTGCTCACTTCTCTAAGGGAGTTAAAACTATAACTCTTTCTTTTATTTGGATAAGCTTAAAATAGAACTGTCTGCAAGCCGAATTGCTTTGAATTTTATTAAGAACAATTTAAAACATAAAAATTATAAACTACAGTTTTTTTTCTGTTTTTAAGTTTTATGTTTCCTTTTTAATTCTAATTTTGCTTTAGTTTTTCGTTTTAGAATTTTTACAATCTTTTTTGCTTTTGAAATTTTTCTCTGATAGAGTGCATTCTGCTACATTTTCGTTTTAAGCTTATTTTCCTTTGAGGAGGAGATTTGTGTAAAAGTAGCTGCTATACATAGTGTCTTTGAAATATTTTTAATCCGGAGGATTTATTCTTTAGATTGATCGTTTTCTATTTTCACTAGGTGTAAATTGAATCTATCTCTTTGCTACAAATGTGTTTTACTTTATTTCTTCTTTTGCATCTTTTTTTTTGTGAATTTATGGTACTTCTATTTTAGGTTATATGATTTTTCTTCTTTTGATATTGTTCGGATCTGTAAAACGTTGTTTAACTACAAGTTTGTCAATATATATATATATATATATATATATATAATTAATTGTATTTTCCAATGTACTGTTAAACCAGCTCCTCAGTTACTCGATAGGTGCCATCACGAATCAGCATCATGTGATAGCTCGTGCAGCGCCACCTATTCCTGAACAAAACTGAGAGACATTTCGTTCTCGCTCTCTCTTTCCTCCTCTTTCCGCTTCTCTTCTCCTCCGCATTACCCTCTTTGAAGGTGAACTCCGAACTCCAGAGAGCGTTCCGACACCCATCGCCGATATGGGATATGATTAATTAGGCCGCCATCTATTTGTCTCAAAAGAACTGTTTACTCCTGATAGAGATAACCTATATATAGATTAATGTGTATATATTTTCCCTTCATCTCTCCTTCTAATAAACTTAAGTAAAACTGCTTCAAGCATCATCATTGAATTCCTGCGAAATCATCA
The DNA here is from genome assembly GCA_019974015.1 of Nephila pilipes. Lineage (NCBI taxonomy): Eukaryota > Metazoa > Arthropoda > Arachnida > Araneae > Nephilidae > Nephila > Nephila pilipes. The sequence continues at coordinate 237,062 of BMAW01014393.1, forward strand.
TAGAATCCGGTAATGGAGTTACTACCCTAGACAAACCAGCCCTTTGCGTAAGAGCAAACCAATGTAGATTCGGGATGTACAATTTCATTACCCCCGTTCTACAAAATTTATGAGCGTTTGGGCCGGGATGTGTGCAAAATTTATGAGTGTTCACCCCGAGATGCCAGGATGCCTACAAAATTTACGATCGCTCGACTCGACATGCCTACAAAATTAATGGGAGATGATTACAAGAAGAAAAGAAAATCGGATGCTCACCCTCAGATCAACAAAATTTCCCAGATGCTAATGCCGACGTATGCCTCTTCAGTAAGAATAGCCATGGTCCAGCGACGACAGATCCACTACAAAGAAAATGTAAGCCTCATCCATATCCACAATTAGTTTTCTTCGACTTCGAGTGTGTCCCACTTACAAGTAGAAACACTATCCAGGATCCACTACAGTTTTTCTTCGACGACGAAATCATCAATTGCTTCTTCGCATGAAATGTTTATTGGTGTTGGTGATCATCTAAATTGTGTTTAGTCTATGCTCTTAAAACAGGACGTCGACCCCTGAAAGAGCGTTAAAAAATTCAGTGTATATTAGTGTGAAAGTTTCACCACAAGATTCCAGGTACTGTAAAAGATATTTATTTTTCAGACAATCCGTCTAATTCCAATGAAGTACTATCATGTAATGTTATTTTTAATTATAAAAAGAAATATCTGAAGCAAAAGTAAATTAAACGTAGTGGGATTTTCTTACAAATAAATATCTTTTATTCAAATTGTGATACTTGAATTCAAAATATAGGAGTGTCTTTTCTTTATTATTGTGTGAGTGAATTGATGTGCAATGGTATCTCAAATCAGTCAGCGTTCTCACGCAAGAAATGAATAAATGTATAAGTAATTAGAATTCCTTGTCCAGAGAAAAAGTAAATTTTCTGATTTTCACATGAAATTTTTTTAGTGTTCACCTAAACAATGTCAGCTGTTTTGTTTCACTCTTTCAATGAATGTTAACTCCTTACTTTGTAAAAAAAAGTGGGTTTGACAGATTAGTGAATTCCAAATTAAGCAAATTGAAAGTGTTACTTTCAAAATAGATGATTTTGTTATTTTTGATTCTCTGATTATTTCACTGTACGTCTGAATATTTTTTTTTGGTTCCAAATGAATTACTTTATATTCTTTCATGATGTTTAGTTTTAGTTCTGTAGAAAATTTTAACAAAGGGATTTCAGATTGACATGATAAATAATTCTTTAAAAAATACTTCAAACAAATTATATTCCAATAGACTGAAAGGAATTTCATACATTTATATCATTTTCACAATTTAATTCAAATATCCTTGCATTTAATTATTGTGTTCAATGTATATTTTTGATACATATATCTGTTTAAGCAAATTAATTAAACGAAATTGACCATAATAAGCTTGTTTCATTTTAAAATTACTTGTTGCTGTTATTACGTAAAAACGATTAGAGCAAAAATTTTCAAATTAATTGATTCTATTTAACTATTAATTTCAAACATATTAACATATTGATTCATTTCAAAATGTTGTACCTCGTTAAAGGACGTAGGGAAGATATGTTTATTCTCGTGGAAGGATTAGATCTAAAGCTTGATCCTTCAATAACAGTTAAGAAACTTAAAGACTTAATCGTAAAAGATACTGAATATGATGAAGAATTCACAAAAAAATTGTTTACGAGTGTAATAGAACAGTGAAAAACGAAAGAAAAACTTGAAAAAAATGCACCTTAAAGCTTTCGCTTTAGAAGAAAAGTTGCGTCTAAAAACCCTTGCTATGGAAGAGAAACGACGTCACGACCAACACGAAATCGATCTAGAACAATTAAAATTAGAAAATCAACTCAAATTACACACAACGGTTGACGAAACCAACAATTCGAAATTACTAGACAAGGAAATATCCAAATTTCTCCATAAATAGGAAGTTAAAGAAGATATTAGCTTATATTTAGTCTTATTCGAAAGCGAAGTGCAACTTTTAACTATTCCAAAAGAACATTGAGTTTCATATCTTTTAGGACTCTTACCTTCCGAAATTTCTCACATAATCGCACGTGAACCAGTGGAGATAGCAAACAACTACGACCACGTAAAAGAACTTCTGCTAAAAAGATTTAAAATAACGCCAGAAAAGCTTCGCCAGTTATTTACCATGCATCAAAAAGTTTATTGCCGCACTTGGACCGATTTTTATCACGAACTTGCAACATATTTCGACGGATGGACATCAGGATTAAAAATCGAACCTTTTGAAGAATTAAGAAAACTGATCATCTCAGATCAAATGAAACGTAGAGCTCCTACCTACTTCAAGCAACATTTTCTAGACGAATGGACAACGATAAATTCGCCAGTCGAATTAGCAGACAGAATAAGAAGACGTCAAGAGAACATTAAATCAATAGCCAGTTAATACGTATTTTAGGAAGAAACAAGATTTCAGACGCCCAGAAAAATTTCGACAATTTGAATCGCCCCGAAATTTCGAGCAGGACATATCAAGTAGGAAAGTTGAAGCGACCACTTGTTACAATCGACATCACGATGCTCAATTTGCCAGTCATGGAGATTATGAAGGAAATCACGAAAACTCAAATCGACGGATCCAAAATCGAATTCACGGGAGAGAAAGATATTCGAATTCAAATGTTTCTAATCACGCTCAAACAAACTACTCCAGGTTTAGAAGATTCAGCGATTCAGCGAAAGAGCCAAATACAAGCCAGCCGAAGAGAACAACGAATTTCACGAGAGAAACAAGCAAACCTACGGCAACATGTGCCACTATCGTTCAAGAAAGTCTACGCGCAAAGGAGATAATGTTTGGAAACAAGAAAACTACTGCGCTTATCGACACCGGAAGTACCGTCAATCTACTACGAGAAAATACTGGCAGAAGAATCATCGATCCAACGAATCTAGCGAAGAACCAAATTCTTTCAACTGTCATAGGTGATGCTCAAGTCACTATGATAGAATCTTTCGAACAAGAATTGCAATGAAAGATTTCTCTTTTGGTGCATGAAAAACTACATTCAGGAGAATCAGAATTATGTCGAGAAGGGCCACTGTGCTAAAAAAAATTTCCAAATTGGTATAAATGCAGAAAATTCTATAAAACTTTCATATAATTTCTCAAGACATTTAATCTGTGTTGTTTTTTGAGTAAGGAAACAGAAGACATACTTTTATTTATTACATGTTTCTTAAGCTAAATCTTTGATTTGAATCTAAAAAAAAAAGATTAGCTCCTACTTTTGTGTTAGTTAATTATGTACGTTTGTAGAGTGAGCGTTCAGCATTCTTTTGTTTCGTTCCGTTTCGTTACTCACAAAGTAAACACTTTTTAAAAACACTAGCGTAAAAATCGTTTTTATTCAAAATTATATTTCTTTTATCATCTTCAGCTTGTTTTTGGAATTCTCTTAAGAATGTTAAATGAAAGTATTATTAGAGTACATATTAGTACTATTTAAATAAAAAATTGCTAGAGATGTTCACTTGCATAAATAATAATACATTTTTATAATTAAGGTAATTTACACAGTAATTAAAAAGGGGACTTCTTTAATGATTTACGCTATTCTTATCGTAGCTGGACAAAAATGATATAAATGTTGATGCCACAAAGAGAATTAAATTATTACGTGAGTATGCTAACAATCGTAATTAATTGACATCGTAAAATAATTTCATAATTATCGACTGAGAATGGAGTTACTCACTGTAGTATTGTCTAGTGATTGGTTTTACTTTTTCTAAGAAGCCGTTGGATATATTATGCCCTTCGCATCCAAAACAATTGGCACCATAATTCTTCCGGACGATGAGACCAACTTCACATTCTTTGGAACAGATTCTATGAAGTAACACTCTGTTTAGATTACAGTTTAGTTTCGGTGTAAAATAATGAATCCATGTCTTATCGACGGAGACAACCGACACAAAATGACAACGATAATTCGTCGTAGCAGCAATCAAATTGCGATATAGCAACAATGGCTGCCAAATCAAAACTAATTATTGAATAAATGTAAAATGTGTTTTGGCAACGTCTATTAGATTGTAGTATATAATGCTAACACCAATTTTCCTTGGAAATGCCATACATCAAAAAAATAAGGTACTTTTTGACTCGCCCTCATATGCTTTCTCATCATGAGAATAGAGATTGTGGAGATATATTGTAACCGTATAAAATTGTATGTCGCTTATCAAAACGTGCGTTAATTGTCCTCAAAAATCTTAAATTTTTATGTTTCAGTTTTGAAACGTAATTCAGATGTGATGTATTTGAAAGAGATTTAGTTTTTTGAAGACATTCCTAGGAATGATTTTATAGTTGATTTTATGCAACACATAAAAAAAGACAGGTACGTTCCTAATATTCTTTCGACATTACGACCTTTTTGATATATAAGCCTTTTATTATAAGAGTGGTGATATGAGTGCAAGGTTTTCTTAAATAAAAATACTTTTAGATTAGATTAGTTTAAATTTGGATGCGCTTGCAACTTATGAATTTTTAACAACACCTTTATTTTTAAATACCTTAGTTTCTGAATATTTATTACATTTTTATTCTTTTATATCATATATTATAAATATCTAAAATAGATTACTCGGATGATTTGTTTGTGTTTACTGCTATTGAACATGTTTTGTCTGTTATATGTACTTTGAATGAATAAATTCTTTCCATTCCATTCCATCTGATTTTCTAGTTAGTTTGGAATTTTGAATTTGGTAAAAAAAAAATCATTTTCTCGATGATTATTCAACCTTTGATTACTATGATTGATTTTTAAAATTAAATAACCTTTTAAAGGGTATTTGTATTGATCAAAAGAAAGATATTTAATTATTACTCAAAATCCTAAAACTTATTATTTCTTTTATACTTTTATTAAAACGTGAAAAATCTTAAGTAATATATATTAAAGTATTTATCCTATATATAAAATTTATCTAATATTTTTCATCGCAACTGTAAGAAATTACGAATTTTCGAGATTTGAAAATATCGGTCATGAATGAAGCAAAAATTCGAAAGATTGTCATTCTACGAAATTAAAAGAAATGATTATATAAAAGAAATTAAGTAATTCATAAAAATTTTTTTCTCTAAGCGAAACTAATAAGCCGAACGAAAAAAAGGAATAAACAGATATGAAATCAGATCCTGTGGTATATTTCTTTGAATTAACTATCAATTTGAGAATTCGAAGACCCAAGAATTTCAAAGGAGAACAATATCCTATATAGCAAGGACTTTTTATTGAATTCTCTTAAGGGTAGGTATTCCATTTTTCAAGTAGAATCTACTTAATCATTGAGAATTATAGTATTAATATTGTATGGTATTCTCTACATTCGAATTTTAAAAGTTGCTTGTTATGCGTGTTGAACAAATTAAATGTTTGTTAGTAAAATATGTTGAATTCTCAAAAAATGGTTATCCATTTTTTTCCATAGGATTGAATATGACATATAAAACTCGAAAGGGACTCGAAAAAGTATTGAATAAAATTACTCGGTTATTTATAAAAACATACTGATGACCAATTTGGAATGCAAAAAATATTTAAAATATTTAGCTAAAAATTGTATTTCAAATGAATTAAAATTTATCATTTGGTATAAATGAAGAAATTTCTTACAAATAAATAATACTTTTCCAATGAATTATTTTAATCGTGATAAATATTGTAAATAAGATCATATGACTAAAACGATTTTATAATCTAATTTTTGGCATCACAAGCGCTTAAGGCTTCAATTTATGCTCTCGGGAACGTAATGTTAATTCTATGGAGAATTTCTGCTTTCCTCTTCAAACTAAAAGTATTTTATCTGTTCGAATGCAAATAAAAAAGAGTAAAAAATGATAAAAGCTGCTTTCAAATTACATTTCTTCTCTAATTTTTGAAAATATTATTAAATATTTTTTAAATTCCACAGAACACACCAACGAATCATTAATATAAACGCAAGAGAAGCATAATACTGCAAACCCATATTATTTTTGTAAGTTCAGATGTACTTCATCGCATTCAAATAAATAAAGTAATAAAAGTTTGAAAAGGAAAGCAGAAATCAAATAGGACTAAAATTACATTCGCTAAATCAAAATAGTGGATAGACGGCAAACTTAGTGTGTTTATATGCAATTCAATCCCTTTCTTGTGTCTCTTTTACGTCGATTGGATCCATCTATAAAATATATTTGATAATAAAGATGGCACATATCTTAATTTAAACTGTTCGAACAAGATTTGAACTGTTAAATCATGGTCGTGAATTCTCGGACAGTTTTATTTTAATCGAGTCGTGGGTACGGGCACTGATACCTCATAAGACCCGACGTGTAATACGGATAATGTACATTCAATCTTTTGTGGTTCGAAGTCCTCACTTTTGTAGTACGGTCACAGGGGCTTACCTTCTTCAGGCAAGTACGGGTAGCACTCACTCCAGACATCCCAATGATCTTTTTCCTATCACATAGGATTTACAGCCTTTAGTAAACACTTGTGACAAAGATATCTGACTTTTGCTCCATTAAACTTCTCCATCACTCACTTATGCACTCAAAGTAAGGCATCAGGTTATATGTATATATATATATATACACACACACACACACACACATATATATATATATATATATATATATGTATACACATATATATATATATATATATGTATTCACAAACCATACTGCTGGCCATTAAAATTGCAACACCATGAAGGAAAGCAAACAAAAAAAGGTATTTATTATGCGTAAACAGTATGGTATGAAGAAAAATATGGTTACATTTGTAAGCAATTGGGGGCTCTTTACGGGGGTGCAAAATTAATGGAAATAGCTTTCATTCCTGGCAGTTAAAATGTCTTTACCTGATTAGATATGGAGTCGAACTGAATGATTTGAACTGATGAACTTTGGATGATTGAAACTCATCCATGCTGCTTCAAATCTATGTCACACTTCATCAACCGTATTAGCTGAAGAGAAATGGTGGGCCATTCTTTCAGTAGATCATGAGAGATATTTTCAATAGGTGACAGATCTAGAGACTGTGCAGGTCAGAAAAACAATCGAATTCCCAGTGTATCGAAGAAGTTAAGAACATGACGTGCAACATGTGGTCTTGCATTATCTTGTTGGAAGGGGGCTTTTGGCAGGCATCGAAGATAGAGTGCAACCACTGGTTTTAAAGTGCCAGAAATGTACAAATCTGCGTTCAAATTACCGTCGATCCGAACTAGAGATGTGCTTGTCGTGTTCCCAATGACTGCACAAACCATTACATAGGTGCAGCGTCCCTATGCCTGTATCAAATATAATTAGGTGACGAGCGATCTTCTTGGAGCTTCCAGGCCCAAATACGGCCTTCAGAATATTGCATGAACCGAGATTCGTCTGAAAAAATGACATTGTTTGGAGCACTAGAATCGCCGTCTAGATCCGTCTTTTCTAGATCTGTCTCTATGCTGCATTGTCAAAGAAAGCCAAAGTGATGGTCGCCGGGCTGATAGTCCACGCTGATGCAAACTTCGTCGCACCATACGAATGGATACTGGAAGTGCTGCAAACATGCCCATTTTCTGACTAATGGTCCCTTATGTGGTTGCACGGTTTTGCAGGGCCAACTTCACTATATGCCAATCCTCTCGGACGTTAGTCATGTGATGAAGGGAAGATCCTACACGCCGTTCAGTATGATCCTCAGCAACCCATTGATTTCATGTTCACATGACTGTGGTTGGATTTCAACCAGTGTGATGCGCAATATCATGGAACGATAATCCATACTCTCAATAGGCAACGATCCTGTCTCTATCGAATTCCGTCACTTGCTGGTAAGCATTTCTTCTTCTTATTCGAGGCATAACACTAGATTCTGAGCTAACTCCGGCTAAAGATAAAATTATAAAGAAATATTTTAATTTACTCTCAGACATGATAAATTTTGCACACTTTTTCACTGCCAACTACACTACAATATTCCAATATTTTCGGAGCTATATTATAAAAAATTCTATTAATTTTAAATACATTTTTATTGTATTTGAAAGAGTGGCATTTGCTAGAGATTTTCTTAATTCAAAGTACAACATTTCAAAGTTTATTAGACATATGAGATTAAATATTATTGTGTTACCATAATATTAGATCTATTAGAGATTAGATTGGATACGACATATTAGATGATGTGTTTGTGAAAGTAATTGATGAAAATATTAGATGAAAAAAATAATAATAAAATTCAATAATTACAGTAATTAAATAGGAACTACATTTAAGAATAAAAATAAAAATAAATAAACTCATAAAATGTACATTTCATTAGTAAAACCCATTTTCAAATGCATTAAAAAGCAACTTTTTAAAATGAAATATTTATAAATTGGAACAAAGAAAATTTGGGTACTGATATAAGTATAAAATGTAATTTTAAACTTTAATCGTAATTATATGCTTTGATTTTTAAGAAATAATAAAAAAAAATACTTCTCAGGATATTAACTTTTCTTGACTTCAATTTTGCTCCGTTTTCAAAGCTCATGATATAAAAAATAAATGTTTTGACTTACAGAAATTTGTAAAAAATGTTTCAGTAAATATGTGTTTCTTAAAATTCACATTATTATTTTTGTTTTTCAAATTATAAAATTAATTTAAAATAATTTTTTGTATAAAATATTTAAGATGCTCTTCGAATGAAAGAAAAAGCTTTGTTTCATTTTAATTTTTCGTCGAAGATTCTTGGATTTCAATTCTACTCATTTTCTGATATCAGGGGAAATTTTTATATCAGAAAATGCGTAATCCAGTGATTTATTTCTATATCTGTTACATATCTTTATTTTTTACTTTATTGTACTCAAATTTATTTTGAAAATAAATATCCGTTTCGTTTAGGTACAGCATTTTTTTCTCCAATTTCTTTACTCAGCATCATTTTGAAATATTTCTTTAAAAGTTTCTTATTCATTTCTCCACAAAACAAACTAATTGCAAAACATGAAATGGTTTGCCATTTTATATATTTCTATATAGGAGTAAATTAATTTTAGGAAAATAATTTAATGAATTTACTTTTTATTCAGGCCTCCCTTTTGTATTATGAATATGGAGTGAATTTCTATTACTTGAAATATTTTAGTTCTCCTTCCTTGAATATTAGCCACACGAAATATTAAAAACACTTTTTGAATTCTTAAACAGTTTGTTCACCATAGGAAGCATTTTAGTGCAAACCTCACTTAATATACCATTTGGATAAATGTATTAATTAGTTGACGCAACTTACAAAATTTTGGCTATTGCACCTTAAAACTCAACAATCATTTCCTCACTGGATAATTTTATGTTCATTTTTGAAAGTGGCTTTAGAAGTACCTTGCATACTTTGCAAGCATAAACATTACGTCATTTCAAATGTTCGTGGGAAGAAAAATGACTTTCCACTTTAGTTCATTTGTGTGAATTTTAAATGTACGTTGCTTGTAATTATCCTTAAGTGCCTAATAAAATACTCATTGTTCTAAATTGAAAAGGCAGAGAAATTCTTTATACATATGACAACAACAACGAAAAAGAATCCAAATGGTCCAGTAAATTACTCTCAAAAGAGGAAATAATTTCTTTTGAAATATTAAAATTCTATTCTCTCCCACTCTACGGAACCTACTTTACTGGAGTGAATGTTAGTTATGCTTTCAAAAGAGTTAGTACCTGTTCATAAAAGTCCTCCTTTCAATAATTTTGAATGTAATTAATTAATATTAGTCGAAAAAGTCAATTTCATTAATAGACCAACTCCTAAAAATGAAGTGAAAAAAATTCCTGTCGAGTGTTTTACTGTAGGTTTAGAGAATTTTAAGCGCAATTCTTTAAGCATATATAGCCTTCCATTTCCTTCTTATTGTAAAATAATAAGTTCCCCCTTAAAAATCTGATTCAAGTTGAATTTTTAAGATATTAATGCACTAAAAATTTGGGTACCTCATATTTCTCATAAAAATTATTATGCTGCTGAATCGAATTTGTTCTGGAATTTCTCCGGCTGAAATCTGAATTCTGAAAAAAGCTGATTTCTGAAAAAATCTGGAATTTCTTAAGGCTATTAGCCAAATGGAGGTAATATTATTTAAATGTTTAAAAATAAATACATCTTACAAATGTCCGAGTTATAGTGTTGGTTTTTGCCTTCCAATAAATTAATACATGCTTTGTGAAGTATTTTATCTTGATAATAATCGAGTAAGCTGGTAAAATTTTGAAATATAAACTGACTCGAAATAAGATTGTTTGAAACTTTGATAATTTTTCAATTATTCCAATTCCCATGCACACGATACTGTAGAAACTCAAATCTCTCTCTCTCTGTCTCATGAGCTGGAGCTGTATATATATATATTGATTTTAACTGGTTTTAGTCTCGAAATATGAATTTTATGCTATGTATATGATTAAATGTTCCACTTATAAAATTACTTCATTACATAACTATAAAGCAACATTACGATTCTATAGAATTAAATTATTCATTAAAAGAAATGCTGCATTTTTTCGGACTAAAAAATTAATTATATCTCTAAATTAATTCCAATGCTTCATATTTTTTATTTTTATATATTAGCCTTTTAGTTATCTTTTAAGTGTATTTTATGTGACTTTGAGATTCATTAACAGAATCTTCCAAATTAGTTTGGTCGAACAGCTTCATATTTTTCTAATATATTTCTTTAATAAGAAGAAGGATAATTACTGTTGAACTACGTACAATTTTACTCAACTCCAAAATATGTCTTTCATTTTCATTTATTTTGTTAAAGCATGTATTTTTTTTTCGTAAATGAATGTGTGATACGAGTAATTAAATAATATATGAACAAAAACTGAGATATAAATTATTATTTCGGATCCAAACATATTTTTTTTTCTCTTTGTTCGGATTTGTTTTGATTGATATTAATATTCTTATAGTGAAACGTGAAAACTATTGAAAATATACAGTGTCTCACAAAAGTGTTCGCACACTTATGAATTTGAACAATATATTGTTATATTGACTAATAAAAATTAGTATTTCAGAATAGTACTTTGTACTATATCTATAACTTATTCTTAATAAAATTAAATTAAAAGAGTTTTAAAACATACACGAAATATTCTTGTGATATAACATTTATTTTGAAAGATAAATAATAATAATAATAAATTACCTCCCAAAAGTCTTCGTACGCTTGAAAAACATCTCAACATATTAATAACTCTATTGTATTTCTTCGATTTAGTACTTAGTAGGATGTCATTTAGCATCCACAACAATGTTTAAACGTCTGGGCATAGGTTCGATTAGTTATTTTTAAATTTCTGCACCGATATCTTATACTTAGGTGGTCAATCTTTTTAGTCCGCTAATGTAGTGTTGTAATTTTTAGAATGAGAAAAAGTAATTTAAATTATTGTTTGTTATATTTTCATAATCGACAATTTTGCGATGAGAGTCCAAGTTCATATTATATGTAAGCTTTTCTTTTAATTTTTACTGCAGATTTCCTGTGTTATCTTATAATATAGTGGATGTAGACATAGAATTACTATTACTTCTTTAAATGTGATCCTTTTAATTACGATTTATTTCCGAATTAAACACGAGTGAACCTTCTTGTGTGCATTTCGTTTTTAAAAAAATGTTACCGGTTTCTAATGAAAAATGTAAGAAACAGAAAACTTAAACTTTTTAATCAAATTTACTCATTAATAAATGACCTACTTTTACATTTTAGAGAAAGATTTTAATTTATTTTTTCTCATGGCAGTTTCTAGTTTAGTTTTTGTAGAATTGATAATTTTCTCCATTTTTCTATTTGTGAAAAATAAATTTCTTTTTTCATTTTTAGCACATTATTTAAAAATTTATAACAGCATTATGAGTTTCAGATCGCTTAATTTTTTGGAAATTATTCAAAATCTGTGTTTCTACAAAAGTGTTTTTTTTTAAAAAAATTCTCCTTTCATTTAAAGTACATTTTTATATTATGCTCTCTTTTAGCAGTTAGTTACGCAACTAAATGTAATATTTTGAAGTCAGCTGATAAAAGGTAGTGTACGCCTCTAAAGGAAAGTGTTATTATTTTTTTTTTAAAAAAAGAGATTTCTAACGTAGTTTGTTAAAACATGGTTTGTTTCTCATATGCTATCATTAGTTCTGTTGCATGTCTCTATTAATGCATAAATAACATAATTAATTGCGAAAAGTGAAGATAACTTAGTTTTAACCATCTGCTTTTCTATTAATTATAGATACCCAGTATTTTATAAAAGCAGATATTAAAAAAAAAGTGTTTGAAAAAAAGGGAATGATTTTTTGCGTGGGATGAAACATAATGTGAATATAAAGATTTATTTTATATTTTCGTTTTATGGCAATACTAGTTAAGGTCTCTTAAGATAAATTTAATTTAAAATTATCATTCGTGCTTTGATTTTAATTCCTTAATAGAATGTTATTGACTACTTTAATATTTTATCATTTGCTTTAATTTTAGTATTCATTTAATTGATTTCATTTTTATCAAATAATCGCATTTCATTCTTTTTGCTGTCTTAAGTTGGAATTGTTTGAATACCTGAATGTTTTGATTGATTGTGAAACAAGATGGGAATAGAATAAGCAATAATGTGAAAATCGAGTAAATTAAAACAATTTATATTAGAAATTTCTGGTTAATATCTTTCAAGATATAGCAATTTTTACGGATAATGGAGATAAAGCTATAAAGCAAACACACAGAAAGCTTTTTAGAATTCAACATATACGAAATATATTAATATCAGAGGGGTTTTAAAGAAAATCTATACTTATATACTTACAGCTATATTACATTGTCTCATATTCGAACTAATTATAGACAAAAAATATAATTTGTGTGAATTGTTTTGAGCATTATGTAAAGTTACTGTAAAATTAGACAGCAGTAGTGGGAACTCTTTAAAATACCTGCACTTGGGATACTTGAAAGAAATATTTTTGGATGCAAAATCAAAAATAATTACTTGAGTATGGTAATCATAAAGGTATTTTTTACGTTGTTCATAAATGAAATGTAGAAAATTATTTCTCATCCACTTATGTCTCTTTTAAAAATTTCGAGTTTTATTTATAAATATATATTTCCATCCACCAATAAATTGATTTGAATGTAAATAAATATCTGGATTAAATCATATTGATAAATCACTTCAAGATCCTGATTCAAAGAATAAATTGTATATTATATTATTACAATTACATTGTTGAATCATAATTTTTTATCTCACAAAATATCAGGTTATTTTTTCCTTTTTCAATGAATCGGGAGTTTTAAAATACTATTTTTAAACGTTCGAAATTATTTCTTAGAAACGGTTACGGTGAAACCTTTGATATAAAAAAAAATAAGTGCTCCTAAACACAAAAAAAGAAAAAAAAAATCAATTAGTCCTTTAAAGCGTTTTCTTTATAACTAAATTGTGAAAATTATTTAATATTTCTGATTTTTGGCTTAGAAAGGAAATTACTAAGGTTACTTCACTTCTCAGAATAATTTATCTTTCAGAAATAAGTTAAGATTTCGCAATTTTTCAGAACAGTTTAACTTCAGTTTCTAGTAAGGTTTTGTTTCATTTGTTTTTAAATGGAATTTTAATACTTGTACATACAATAAATGATCTTTTTTCCTGCTATTTTTGATTAAATTCTCAATAAGAAAATATACTTGATAGTCAAAGGAATATATTAATAGTTTATAATGAAGACATTAAGGTACACCAAATTTTTATGTCTCTGAATATATTTAAAAATGTTTCATTCTTTTCAATAGGGAATGCTGAAAGGCACTTTAAAGTTGAAGTATATGATTAATGAAAGTTAGAAAACTAATTTTAACGAACTATTTGTTAATCTATCTTATTATTACCAAGGAGTTATTAATGGTTTTGGCGTTCTGAAACATTCATCTATGCGTTTAGGGTTTTTTTGTCTTTTGGACTAATATTTGCAACAGAATAAAATAGAACGTTCAATATTTAAATTTGGAAAAATAATTTCACTGAAAATTTGTAATTCAAACGTGGAAATGATGTTAAGGATTATAATTTGGTTTTGATTAGAATATTAGATATACATTATTTAGTATTTTGAATTATTTTAATGAACTAAAAATACAATTTAAAAAAATTACAAAACTTCTTAAAGGAAAATTGGACAATTCGTGAAAATATGGTATCTAAAATTATGTGGTGTGAGAAACAGAGTGTAATTTTATTACTGTATATTTCGATGTATAAGAAGAACCTTTTTGGAGCTTTTTCTGAGATAAATTATAGCGGTCGACTTATTTACGGCTCAGCTATTTTGCAAAAAACTTAGGCACTCTTCCACGCAAGCGATAAATCGCCAAATATAATACTTTCCTTTCTCTTCAGTTTATTTTTCTTAAGTTTATGAGGAAAATAATTCTAAATGAGATGATCATATTTTTCAAGGTAATCAGTTGTTTAATTTATAGAAAGTGTTTATATTATTGGTTAGTTGAATTGTCGCTAAAACGAAAAATCTGATTTTAGCAAAATTTTGCTAACAAAAAAAGTAGCTAAACTGACACTAGAAATAATAATAGAGTAACATTATCTTTTTTTCAACTGATTCTTCAATTTGATACTTATCATAATTTGAATCGTGGATTTAATTGATTTTAAAGAGTTCTTTGTTTTCCATCTTTAACTAACTCAGAAATACACATGCTTAACAATATTAAAATTAGAAGTATTTTCTGATTTATTCAGAAATCCCGTTTGATTCTCTAGTACAAATATATATATATATATATGAGCCGCTCAGAAGCCAATGCGGGTAAGTCCAAAACACAAAAATTGAGAAAATTAATGTTTTTTGATACATTAGTTTTTAAAATTCTTGGTTTATTAATTTAATTAGAAAAGTGTATAAAGTCTTTTTTCGAGGTATAAACTCTGCAAAAAAACAAGATATGTACAGGATGTGTAAATAAAAACGTAAGTATTTATTGAAATAATGACGCATCTTAAAAATTTTAGGACTTATACCTTTTGGCAGCTGAAAAAGATAAGAAATTTATGTAAAACATTTATTGTCATAAGTTTTGTGTTTATTCATTATAACAAACATCATCTTCTTCCGAGTTATTTAAATGTAAATCTTGATCTCCACGTGTTGTTCTTAATGTCCTGTAAAAGTCGTGTTTAATTGGAGGTATATACTTTAATAAATACATGATGTCTTTTTTTGTTTCTCTTGAAATTGTTCTGCCATTAGGATATAATATAGGTTGAGTTATATTTTTTAAATTTACTGGCCTACCTATTTTTGTTTTTTTTTTATATCAATTATATGAAAGGTATCATCCTCGTCAAAATTATATTTGAACTTAATGATGCTTAGGTTTGACCTTTCCAATTTTATCCATCTCATATTAAGCCAATTGACTGTTAGTCCACTTGTTGATTTTTTTCTGTTGGGAACATCTTCTTCCAATGGTTTTGTGGAAAGAAATTCTTGTGGATTCATTTCGACAACTCTGAAAGGGTTCTTTCTTTTACTATTTTGTATTATATGATACCAGTCACTAGGGTTATAAATACACGGAATTTTTTTTTGCATAAGCTTCTATAACTGCAAAATCAGCATCATTGGGCAAATAACTGTGCCCACTTAATAAAAATTTAAGCTCAATTGATTCAGCTTTTATTTCTTCACTCTGAACCAATTTCAGTAAACTTAACATAGTTTTTATATTTCGATTCTGTCCTGAACATGAATATGAATACATTATTATAATTTTTTGAAAATCCTTTGCGTACAATTTAATGTGTTTAGTTAAACACGATGACACTTCTTGTGAACCCCGCGATGCTTGGGTTATAGGCCAAACATACATGTAGCCCTCGTTAGTCTTTAAATCATGGCAACCAAGATTGTATACATATAAGTTTCTCTTGTAATAAGCCACTGATGTGGATAGTTTCGGAAAAGGTAATGCTTTTTCTAAATCAAAACTAAACACGTATATTTCGTCTGAAGCTCTTAATCGATCATTAGCCATACTATTACGGGCAATTTCTGCATTTCGCAAGTGTTCGTCATGTTCAACTTCAGCTGCATTTTTTTCTTCATCTATTGTAGATTGGTTTTTTATTACCAAATAATCACATTTTGCACAAATATCTTTTGAAGGTTGCTTAAAATGTAAGTTAAATTTTGTCGAAAATATATGGTAATAAAACTTTTCCTTTACTGGTACAATTTGCTCTTCATCACATTGTTCGACATATAGGTTATACATTTTTGCAATAGAAAGGTCTGAATTTAAGTATCTGCGTCTGGGATTATGACTTCTTGTATAATGGCTTGAAATAGCAGGAAAGGAATTTATATGTTTTCTTACATGGGAATCATCTATTTTGTTACCTGAATATGTTGCCCCCGGTGGTCCTTCAGATCTTCCTTTGAACAGGAATTATATAGTCGCCCGTTTCTTATTTGATATGTTTCTATAAAATATTTTTTGCAAACACCAATATCTTGGCCGTTAAGTCTAATAAAATATTCAAAAGACTGAGATCTTGGTCCTTTGGTGTTATTCCTGAGTCGTTGTCTTTTGATAGCATGAACTCTAATTAACCCACTTAAAAAAATATCTTGCTTATGATGATCATTAAGCTTGTAAAAATTTTTCATCGCCTGTTTTCTTTGATAAAAGGTTATCTAGCGATTATAAAGTCGTAAACAGTTACAAGGTTTATTATCAAATTTCTTTGCAGGAATTATTCTTTTATTTCTATTTTGATATTGTTTACCTTGTATCCTTTTTTGTTTCTCAACATTTCTAGACCGTTTCCCAGGATTCCTGCTGCGTTTTCTACCAACTTTTCCGTTATTTTGATTATTTTCTATATCTTCGTTATCTGACGGTGTATCTGAATCAATCTGGTTAACTCTCCTTAAATTAGGATGAAATATCGTATCACTTTCACTTTGTTCTATTTCCATTGACATTTTAGTTTTTATACCCTTACAATAAATCTTTTTTATTATTTTAAAAAGTCAGAGCTTTTACAGTTATTAAAGAAAATTTCTTTAATGTTTTTGATAACACAATAATTTTCGCAAACACTTCAACGTAATACTTTTGTGTTTTGACGCACATGCATAAAACTCAAACAATTCTAATTAGAAGTAACGGTTACAGTTACTATGAATTTCTTGTTTTTCAGTGTTACCAACAAATATCGAAAGAAGAAGAATAATTTAATTTTTATTTCAAAGTTTATGTAAAAAAATATTGATAAAAGGTGGACTTATTCACAATGGCTTCTGAAATTATTATACAATATATTCAGAAGCTATTAAAAAAAGGGCTGTCTAACCTAGAAAAAGTAACCAACGAGTAAATCCTTTAATAACTAAGAAGATTATTATTTATTTCATCAAAATTTCCAAAAATCAGAAAATATCAAAAAATGGACTTAACCGCATTGGCTTCTGAGCGGCTCATATATTCATAATTTTTCGACTGTTGACAAATTGTTTGTGAGAAATAGGGAATTAGTAAGCTGAAATTGAATCATTTAATTAAGATAATTAATTATAATCTGCAAAAAAAATTTCTGTTACTGAATCCAATTTTTAGCAGTTATTTAGAGAATGGTCTAAATAGCAAATTTATTAAGTTTTATTCGAATGTGATCTTTAGTTCCAGAGATATTAAAGAAAATCCATTGAGGGGGTCATATAATAGATTACTTTGAGTAAACGATTCATATTTTCCCAATTTTTAACTACATATTATATGAGAATCGATAATCAAGATTTATGAATTCGTGTTCGATCATTTGAAGCTACGCATTTTTCGATTGTAATTTCAAAACTGAACATTTCCTGAGTTATTGGAGGAAATTATATAAAATTTTAAATTCAAGTTATTTTTAAATGACAAAACCAAATATGTAAAAATTGTGGTGTGTTATACAATTCTTTTTTCATTTTGTATTTAATTACTCATATTTTCTATAATAGTATTAATTTTTTATGCTTTTAAAATTGGAAAAAAAATCCGTAATTTATTGCAAAAAAACTTTGAAACTGTATTGAACATTAAAATTTTGTCGTCAAATATCTGTGATACTAATTTAAGATTAAGATTGATACTCATTTTTAAGCCTCCATGACTTAAGATACTTCCAAGCAGAAGTGTTCGATATTAAAAATTTAGGCCGATTTCAAGATGAGAAATCGGTTACTCAGAAAAAAAAATCGACCTCCATAATGAAAAAAATTAGTTTTTATTAGTTAATTAACATCTAATTAATCCATTAAACCCTAACCTAGTTTCCTTTTAATCATGAACATTGATATCAAGTATCATTTATTGGATCTAAAGTAAACTTTAACTTCAAAGCGGTTCGTTAATTCGAAGGTCATTTATTCGCATTTTACACTTTGATAATTATCCTTATTATCTTCAAAAGTGAAAGACGAGCATTTCTCTGGACTAATTTATTTCTTAACAGATATGTTATTCTGAAGATAATAACACTTGATGTATGACCAGCATAATAAACGAACGAAATAAATAACGAATTCGAAAAGAAAGTGCCTCACGAACACGAAGAGAAATCGTTCGCACTTCGTAAATTGTAATCACCTACTCTGATTGTCAGAAATTATAAATTTGCTTACGGAAATCGAAATGGGGAGTGATTAAGTCGATAACGGAATCGTTTAAGTGATTTTTTGAACCTTTGTTGCTTTTAGCAGGTTTAAGAGCCCTGAGATAAAAAAAAAAAGTTGTTTTTGATAAAAATTATAGCTCATTCCGAAAAATTTGATTTTTTTTTTCCGCCTTGACATGAATGAAAGGCACTGAATTTCTTTCTTTGGAGCAAATAGAGAGATAAGAAAATTGTCTAAGTTTTTATTGTTTGATAAATCATTTTTTTTTTTTGCTGAGAAATATTGATTGAGAGAATATTGAGCAAGTTTGGAATCTATGAAAAACACGGCGGGGATTAAAAACCTTGATTAATTAAAATTCTGTAGTAATTCTCTGTTCTTCTGTTGTAAAACCAAGTGTTTAAAATTATTTTTGAAAAACAATAATAACATTTTAATAATTACTCACCCTCTCTCATGTCTAAAGTAAAAGGAAAACATTTAAACTTAGATAAATTTTTAAAATTAAGACATATATGGTTTTAAGCTATCAATTTTATTACACAGGGTGTTTCCAAACTCATGGGCAAAAATTTAAGGGGAGATAGAAAACATCTAAACAAGCAATTTTCACCCTACAATGCATAGGTGGAGAGCAAGTGGTGAACCGCTAGATGGCGCTGTAATGGAAAGCATATATCGTACGTTTTCTTATAAATCATCATTTCTACCGTGGTCCACGGAAGAAAATTCGCGCTTTATGTTTATAATTATTATCTACATTAAGATACTATGATGAATTTCTGTTCAGTAAGTGTCTCTGAAAAAACTTTTGCACTGTCTTTTTGGCAGCTAATATACCAATAAATGGAATATTTCTGACGTTATGGCCTAGGAAACACAAAACAATTCAGCATCCAAAGATTTATGACTCCTTTTTTTAATATGGAAGTTCTGTTTCAACAGTACTTCGTAATAACTCATTACAACAAATGAAAATGTTTCAGAGTGATATTTTTACGTTCAAATGTATTTGAAATATATGAAACAAATATTTTTTGTTAAAATATTTATAAGATTTATTAAGTATACATTTTGAGAATCTTGCATTTTCTTCACGACTTCAAAAATCATTTTTGATGTAACTGTTCGTTCACGAATTATTTTTTAGGTTAAATGTTGAAAGAAATTGAAGCACAAAAAGAATTATGTTCCAACAAAAGCATTCAAATAACTACGAAAAAGCTTCCTTAACTAAGTATGACAATACATTTTTTTGAAAAAAAATTCTGCTTTACGTAAAAGAGAAATTTTCCATCACTTTTTATTCAAGAGATGTTAAGAAATTTAAAGAGAAATTTGAAGAAACTGATGATTATAACAAATAATGAAAATTTTTGGAAGCCTAAGTTTTGTACCGAATTCCAAGTATCAAAGAATTACTGTGATATTTTAGTATAGTGTATTGTCATCTTTCCACTACATCGGTTGATCGCAGTTAAAAGCATTAGGAAGGAAGGGGGGGGGGGGTAATACAGATGACGTCTTTTGACGAGAAAAGAAATTGTGGTAACTCTTCTTTGTATATGAGAGGGTTGGTGAGCGTCTTAGGAGAGACGTGATTGGAACTTCATTGTAAAAGGCAAGGGCGAAGCTAGCCCCGTGAAGAAGAATAAATGTCCTTTTTTTTGTTATTATTATATCAATGGAGTTATCTTTATACCCATATGGACCCTACTCAACCCTCCAGTTGTTAGTTTGTGTATAAAAATAATCTAGAGACTAGATATAAATATGAGTACAAGGGTAATTCAACATTCACGTATGACCTCAGGCATTACGGGAGGCAAAGTATTAAAATATCTTTCTGTTTGCACAGATTGTATCCCGCCATATATCGGGACTGATGTATGTTAAATTTATCGAGGCTCAAAATTCTTCCATGACGTGTAGAAGCTTAGAGAGGGAGGTGTCAGTTCAGGTGTCATCCTCGTCACTTGATCGAAATTCAAAACTGCGAGGTACGTCGTCGATAGCCCTTGTGTTTCTGCTAAGTGCGACGTTAATTAAAAAATCTTTCAATCAATACATAGAACGAAAAGCTTCAGAAATAAGAAACTTCAACTCTTGAGGTTATTATTTAAATTACTGGTGGATAATTCTATGATATGCATAAATCCTTAAGAAATTTTTAAATGTTTTATTTTCAAGAGAAAGAGAAAAATACAATCACAAATGTTTCTTTTATTTTATTTTCTGTGTGTAAGATAATTTGCGGTTAAGGAGTCTGAAAGAGTGGTGAATATAAAAAAAGAGAGATTTCTATTTCTGTGTTACCTACTTTCAGGTATTTGCCGAGTCAATATTGACATACAGACTTGGCTTTCGTAGTAAAGTTAACACGGTCGAATCTTTGGATAAATGCTTGCATGTGTTTTTTTTGTATGATGATTTTGTTCTTACCTCATTAACATTCTTTTTTTTAGATTCAAGTGTATTATTTTTCGACTTTATTGATTTAATTAAAAATAGTTATCATAATCTCAGAAATCTGAAGAGCTTTTTTGGTGTCGAAATACGAAACACGTGCAATTATGTATGTTAATTAACTTTCACAAAATATTAAACAAAATGTAGTTAACAAGTTAAATTTCAATTGAAATTAAAAGAATTGAGAAGTTATTTTTATGATAATTAAGAATACAAGAACAGAGAAAGAGTGGTTTATATTAATTTTGAGAAACGAATATATATAATAAAAGTAACAGTGGAATATGAGATATCAGAAAGTTGGCAACCTATTGGTAAGTCTGTAACGACTGCCTTCTATTACGTTGCTCTTGCGCCATATCTCAATTGAATATACCAAGCAGTAAATATTGAACTCCAATTGGAAACATGCAAGAACAAACCAATATATTTTTTTTTAGTTGTCACTGATGGATAGCTAAAATCACTCTCTCGCGAATCTTAATTAACTTATCAATTCTACTAATTAGGATCAACTAATAAATTCCCACTTTTGATTCAATTGCTTCCTACAAACGGTTAATTTTTATCTTTATAATACAAATAGAATTAGTTTCAATGCATAAAACTAATTCAAAATCTTCAAACAAAATTATAAATCTCAACCAGAAAGTTGTTATTCTCTATCTCTCTTCATTTTCTATTCAATCTACTTCATTTATTTATCATTATCTCAAAATCACTTCACTTTTATCTTCATATAATTTACTTAGACACGTTTCATTTTGTTTGCGAAGAAATTATAATTTCATGCAATTCAAATGAATATAAAGTCTCCGAGGTTAAAGAAGAAAAAAGCGTAAGAATCTCAACTTCACATGTCCATATCTCTTGCATGGCATTATTGCGATTTGAAAAAAGACTAATTTATAAATGTTCTCAGATTTGCCAAATATTGGCATCTATCCCTGCGATGTAAGGGTGCCTGTCATCTCTAAAACTGTAACGTAGTAACCATAGCTACAATATATATATATTTGTAAAAGACCTGAAAATTATGAAAATACTTTCAGAGCATTTATTTATTCTCAAAACTCTATTTGAGTAAGCCTAATATACAAGTGTGGCCAAGAAATTAATTTAGTAGAAGATTCAATTTCAGTAATGGTTAATATCGGTAATAAGCTTTATTAAATAACTGTTGTTAAAATTATGTATAGCTATAATCGTTAGCTGATCATACTATCCATTATAATCACTCATAATTTAATTACCTAAATATAATTATTAATTACTTTAATTACTTTAACTAATGCTTGTTAATTGAGGTGTTGATTAATTATTTGAAAGTCGTTCTTTATTATATTTACTTGATTGTAATATTATGATCATGTGATATAAATACGACGTAATTACATGTTCTATGCTGTTTTATATGAAACTGCTTAAGGCAATCGCGTAAACCCAGGAAAAGAGAAGTTGAGGTGGTTAATTTTTATCTAACATACGTAAATACAAATCGAAGTTCATGTAGTGTTCTTATTAATTTAAATTATGAAATGATGTTTTAAGCAATTTTGTCTTTTTCAGATGCTTGCAGTTTGAAACTTATTCCAGCTCTTAGTATTTTTTCCTTTTCTGCATAAGATATCACTTTTTAAAGAATTCAGAATTTTTTGAAATATTAATTATGGTAGAATTTGGAAAAATCTTGTCTACTTCTTCGAAAACTGTAAAAATACTAAGATTAAAAATGTTTTTAGCATATTGAAGTAGAAAAATTAGTATTTGAAAGGTAGGGTTAACTGCAAACATAAAAAGAAAATGAAATACCTAAGCAAATCTTAAGCTATCTCCAAATTAATGCGAATCTTACATATTTATACAATTTGATTTTTGGAAAATTTAATTATTTATTTAAAAGAAGTATTTTTTTGGCATAATTTCTTAGTTGTTATTTTTGCCAAGTTTATTACTCTTCCCAAGGAAAACTTTATTTTTTCTTTTCAGAGAATATCTTAAATATTTTCTCAGAATTTATAAAACTTAAATTTTTGCTATGTTTCTAAGAACAAAGTCACTTTCTTTTACCTTCACTATTTTGTGTATTTTTATAAATTCTTTTTGAATTCTGTAAACCAGTATCCTTTTAAAATGCCCACAACTCGTTGTTCTCGAGCAACAAGACAATTCTCTTTCAAAAACTATTTTATATTCTTTTGTTCCACATATTTTTAGACTCTACTGGTTGAAAATTAGTTACTAGGATAGATATAGATGACACAAACGAATTTTTTGAAGAAACGATGGTGTATGATTTAAAAACTAATACTCCATTTTTCAGAGCGGAAATCCTAATATTTTACGTCGGAATACAAGTCATTATTCATTTTTGTATAGTCATCTATTTAAAACGAAACAGAAAACTGTTGCCATGTCTTTCTAAACGTATGAATAATCTTACAGTTAGAGGAAGTGTAAAAATAATATTACACGTTAAGAATGTTATTTAGTAAAAAAGTAGCTATTAATGAATACATTACAAATGAATTATGATATGAAAAAATATCGAACAATTTTCGTAAGGACACTTATTCGAAAAAATTATGCACACACGCGCACACACGTACTCGTGCATCCCTCTCCCCACAATAATGGAGAATGGGAATTAGAAGTGAGAGCTGAGGGTATAGGGGTAGACACAAACAAAATTTCATTACAAAATAGTAAAACTTTGACTTCATCTGAGTGAGTTGGGACAGAGTTGTAAAAATTGACTGTTCATACCAACTTTATTCCAGTTTAGTTTTAATACAAGTATGTTTTTTTTTTTATTTTTTTTAAAAAAAGGTGATCAATGCTACTCGTATACAATACAAGGTGTTTCGAAACTTGTGGGAAAAAATTTTAAGGGTTGATTGAAACATCAAAACAAGCAATTTTCATCACACAATGTACAGGCGGAATGTAAGCGGTGAACCGCTCAACGGCGTTGTAATGGAAAGCATAAAACACGAGTTTTCTTACACATTTATCATTTCTGCTATGCATTTCAGGAGGCATAGCCTTTTCCTGATCCTAAGATACACGTTTGAAATAACGATGTGTAAGAATCCGTGCATTATGTTTTCCATCACAGCACCTTCTATCAGTTCACCGCTTGCACTCCGCCTATGCATTGTTTGGTAAAAATTGCTTATTTAGATGTTTTCTATCACAAATTACTTTTTTACTCATGAGTTTCGAAACATTCTGTATATCTTTCACCAAAGGAACAACATTATACAAACAAATCAATTAGATAGAAGAATTTCGAGAAACCAAAAATCATCAGCTATGCTTTTATTACAAGAACTATGGCTTGTTAAAAACAAAGACTAAAAAACGATAATTCACCAAATTCAACCAATGAGTGTTGTGGCTCGTTACAAATCAATTAGCCATGACCCGTGAATCTAATAATCGTATCACGATGCATGGCATGACATTTTGTGCATACTTCTGTTACGGAAATGTTTCAATAATTGAAAGAATGAAAGGAACAATGATAAATTGATTAAAAAACAGGATTTATAATTGTTTATAATTCCTAATTTTAGGCTGTTAAAATTTAATAAAAATTTAAATACATCCAGAAATAGGAGTGGGGGACTGGGAGTGGTTCGTCCCTTACTTTGTTGGGAAAGCACACTTGCACTTTTATTGGAAAAACATTTTTATAAGTTAAAAATATGAACCAAAATCCTTAATAAGTTTAGAATAAAATTAGGCTTTTCATGAAACAAGTGCATCTGTGTTCGAAATTTCCAATCTTATTATTTCTTAGTTTATCTAAATATGATTAAAAAACTGTCAAGTGATAAGGTGTGAAAATAGAAATATTTTGTTATGCTATTAAATATATATATATATATATATATATATATATATATTCTTCAATCCATTCTTCAAAAATCTATTGACAATATTGAAAATACCGCTATTATTAAAAATAGTTTTGAAATTATCAAAAACATGAAGGAACAAGAGGTATTCTCTATACATGGATATGATTTTGAAGACTTTTTTAACTCAATAGATATTCAAGATTTAATTAAGGTTCTTGCAATTTTATACAATAAATATCATTTTAATTAAACAATAAAACAGGAAAAATTCAATACTCTCGTTAAACTTGTATTACAAGAGAATTTTATAGTTTTTGGTCAAAATCTCTATAAACAAATTCAGGGTCTCCCTCAGGGAGGTCCAGCTAGTAATTGTCTGGCCAATTTTTATTTACATTTTTATGAATTAAAACAGATTGACAATGATTCTTACTTTCTTTTTCGTTACATAGATGATCTAATTATTTTAGGTAAAACTGAGGATTTTAAACCAAATATTTCATTTTACCCTAATTACCTCAAATTATTAAAAACTAATTTTAATTCAAATACAGTAGAAATTTTAGATCTCGATTTGCAAATAGTTGACAATAGACTTATTAGTAATATTTTTGATAAAAGAGAGAGATTCGAATTCCACGTAATTAAAATACCTTTTTGGAACAGTAATTTACACAGATCCATTTATAGGAATATTTTATTGGGCTTTTTATTACGTAATAACAAATTAACCACACATAAAATAGACAAATTTAATAACATTAAAAAATTCTTCAACAACTGTTTGGATCATGATTATCTAATAAATTTCTTAAATACTTATATACATCACAAATATATTAAACATCTTTTGCGAATCATTGATTTCAAATCCACCACACAACAATGGTCCACAAAGTCGGTTGGTGTCTAATGTGAAAATTTATTTTACTGCCACAGCCATTTCCCCTCTGGACTCGTTATACCTTTTGTTACCAACACTTATTACTCAACTAATGTGCATTCCTTTTACATTTTATTACCATCAAACAATGAGTCTTAGGATCTTTCAATCTTATGGTGATGAGTGTGTTATGTTTTTTCATTTTGGTATGTGATAATCTAGAAACAAAGAAAATTCCGTCTTACTACTCACATATTTGAATGTCTTCATTTCTTTTGAGATTTTGTAAGTAATTTTTTGTATTTTTTGTTGATAATTTTTAGAATTATAGATTTTTTTTATTTTTGTAAATTTTTTTATCGTTGAGATTTTTTCGTCCTACTTATATGTCATTGAACTCTTTTGTAATTTTAGTTTCCCAATTCAGCCTACTAGGAACTATAGATTTCATTTTTGTGAATTTTATCAGATTTGTTTGCATCTTTTAATCATGAACTCTTTGCAATTTGGATTTTCTAATTCAGCCTACCAAGTCCTGGGGAAGGTTGGTACCATTAAACTAGTTTAACCTTAATCGGTCCTCAGCCCGATATTGCTTTTTTTAATTTGCTGGGTTCCATATTTTCATTTATTTTTCTTTCATTACATTTCTTTCTGGATTTTTTGTCTTTTTTAAATTGTTCTTCAAAGTGAGTTGCTTAGATGTGTGTGGCCAGCCAATGGCAATAACAGCCAGTAATAATGTGTAACCAGCAACAATATGTGTGTATGTATGTCTTCTTTCTTCTTCTTTGTAATAATATTGTAATAAAATAACCAATAATAATAATGGCCAGCCAATAACCATCTTCTCAACCAACCAATGTATGTGTCAGCCAGCTATGTGTGGCAGTAACAATACAACCAACCAATAACAATAACCAATAATATCTCACTTCAACAACAACCTTCAACCAGCCATGTGTGTAATAATATGTCAACAGCAATATTAGCCAATAATATGTGTGTATGTCAGCAACCAGCAGCAATAATGGCCAGCCAATAAGCCAATGTGTGTAACCCAACCAATAATGTAACATGTGCTCAACAACAGCTGTACCTTAACTCAATAACAACATAACAACAACATCAACCAATATCAACAACAATAATAACTCAACAACTCAACAACAATGGCAACCAGCCAGTAATATTGTAATATACATGTCAACAACACATAATATCTGTATATGTGTAATGTGTGTGTGTATGGCAATAACGTAATAATAATAACTTTTCTATTCAGCCAATTAACTGTCTTTCTTCTTTCTTATTAACTCATAACCAACCGGCAATGATGACAGCCAGCAATAACCGTAATGACCAGCGTATAACCAATGACAAGCTGTGTGTAATATTAGTAACCAGCAACAGTAACAACAACCAGTAACAATAACAATAACTCATGTGGCTGTACAGTAACGCCAGTATCAGCCAACCAGCCAGCCAGTATGCCAATGACCAGCCTAATACATGTGGCTCAATGTGTGTGTATCAATAATAAATGACAGCGTAACCAACAACAGCTCGTAAATATTCATGTAACAATATCAGCAACAACAATAACAACAGTATTGTCAATAATAATAATGACAATAACCAATGACTTAATAAACCAACCAATGGCAACATTAATGGCTCAACAACAACAAAGCAACCAATAAGCAATAATAATAATGTGTAATGTGTGTGACCATGTATAATAACAATGTCTTCGCAACAACAACAACCAGCCAGCCAATGACAACCATGTCAGCCTCTTTATGTACAACAACAACAACAATAGCAACCAATGGCAACATGGCGTATTGTGTGTGTCAACTGGCAATAATCACATAATAATGGTAATGGCCAGCAGCCAACCAGCCAGCCAATGTGTCAGCCAATGTGTGTGTATGTGGCAATAATAACCAACAATAACTATATTGTCAACCAATGTCAGTATAATATTAATAATGACTCAA
>BMAW01014393.1:292595-305160 GCA_019974015.1 Nephila pilipes
CTGTTGTAGGGAAAAGTGTAAAATACGGTTCGTCAGACCATATTACTTTCTTCCAATTAATCGACCTGGTTTTGTGAGTGAGTATTTATTTTGTGCAAAAGAATCTTAACCGCCGGACGCAATTTTTTTTTTATTTCACCACGTCGCACGGCAAGCGAGGCGTGGGATTCTGAAACATTTCGGCACCGCGCGGGCCAACTTCCACACCACATTACGGTTTTTGACGTTAGAAAGAAGGCGTTCATTCGGAATTTTGTTGGAGGCTTCTGAAAATATGCTCACTGCTGTCGAGTCTCGCGAGTTGGCTTCTTGGTCGGGGTGTCGTGCCGCCCTCGTCACTGGATCACGCTACGGTTTTCTGAAAACATTGTGAAAAGATTTTTAATGACTGGTTTATTCTTTCGTAAAATGTTCAAAGATTATTCGATATTAAGAGAGATATACTTAGGTAGGAGAGGGAGGGGTGCCATCCTCGTAACTCCACCACACCGAAATACAACTCAACTTTTTTTTTTTGTTTTCTTCCCCTTTTTTTTCGTGCGAAATGGCAACGGATACGAAAACGTAGTTTTTGTTGACACTTGACTTACTCGACCGTCCAATCGTGTGTGTCGGATGATTCGCTCTGTAGACGACGTTTGACATTAACATCTGTAACAAGTGACTTGCGCCGCCGTAAATGTTCTGTTTATAAAGACCCCTTCTAACTATAATCATTGACACTGGAGAATCTAGATGATGGTTGAGCTCTGCGGCCACTTTTGCTGCAGCTGTTCGTTTTTAGACATTACAATCCGCTTCAATACGCATAGGTGTCTTTCACTGAGCTTCTCTTTCCGCTCACTATTTTGCTTTGCCGAGCCTGTATTGCTGCGTTGCGTGTATACTGTCATGTCTTTAGACACCATACCTGTAGAAACGTCTAAGAACTTTCTATCACACTTGCTCCAGCTGGATGGGCTCCTACAATTTGGCCTCTTGGGAAATCTGAGAAATGTGACATTTTACGCTTTTGAAAAAAATCCAACCCTTACAGAGCTTCAATAAAGCTATCACATACTACCAGAATATATCGATTTCTATTTATATATAAAAAAAACTGGTAGCTATTATTATATTTTATGAAGCGCATTCAAAAATGTCACTTTTATTCACCGGTATTTCCATTATTTTGATAACGAGCCGCGGTAGCCTAGTGGTCGAGGTCGTGGACTAGAGGCCGAAGGATTTCGTTCAGTCGCGGGTTCGATCCTTGGCCACCAAAGACCTGCCGTGTAGCCGGGGCTGATGCCCGATAAATCTGTTCGGGGCCCAAATTCCTCCCGTTTTCGTGGTGTGGATGTTAGGATAGGGGGATGCCAGCTCAGGTGTAGTCCTCGTCACTTGACCATGGTTCAAAATTACGAGGTCTGTCGCCAATATCCCTCGTGTTGCTTCTAGTGTGACGTTAATAAAAACTAAACTAAACTAGTGTTCTGAGACTGTGGTTTGGGGATGATTGATCCTTCCTTCTCAGCTATTGAGTAGTGCGGACGTTTTATTTGTTTACTCCTTCTTTCGGTAATCTCTTGTGTTTCTTGCCGGGGCCTCTGCTAGAGTTTCTGGCTTGGCTTCTCAAGTCATTGCGTGCTCATATTCGAGCTCCTGCTTGCCTTTTTTTTTATCACCGACTTTTATTTCTTTATTTCTCTGCGAGTGTTGGTTATTACATCTTCTGCATTATTTGGATTTACTTTCAACGCAACTAGCTGCTGGATTTCCATCGTAAGTGTTCAATTTCTTATAAAATTATTTATGGATAAAACTGTCAGTGTTGGTAATGTCCTTACATCTCTGTAACTGAAATGTGGAAAATATTCTTGAGAGTTTCCCTGAAATCAGCTTACTTCTGGAACTTGTTCCAACCGACCCGAATACTGACGAATACAATTTTGTTTATGATAAGTTAATTAATTTTGGAACGTTCTTGCGCAATTGTGGAGAAAAAAAAAATAAAGACTAACAGATCAGAAATATTCAACTACATCACCTCTTTTTTCAAGGTTTTCAATGAAATTTTACAAAAAGATAGAAGTAATCGTGAAAACTATGTTTCGCAACCGGAGGAGGAAAATAGCTACAAAATTAATCTGAATGAATATTCCACCCGGATTATCGAACTTGAAAGGAATAACGCTGAACTGAATGGATGCCTTACAGAAGCCCAAAGAAGTTTTGATGTTCTCACTTACAATATTAAAGAACAAATTATTGATAATATTTAAGGCCTACAAGAAACTAATAGACAACTTTATACCAATACTCAAATTGTCAAGGAAGTTTCTAAAACGGTATTCAACTCCATGAAACCAACATATGCACAGATATTGGCAACCCCTACTTCTACCTCAGATTCCTTCCGTCAACAACCTAAACCTCAAAGAGTCGAAATTGTACGCCCCCCATCTGATGAAAATTTTACCTCTGTTAAAAATAAAGTTACCTCAGAACTCATCAAAAAGAACTTATCAATCAAAATAACCCACATAAACAAAATTAGTCGCGGTGGTTTGGCTATCAATCTGATGAATGAGAACGATGTACAGCAGCAAGAATCTGAACTTAGAAAAATCGATTCTTTAAGAAATTACGATATAAGGAGACCTAAGGCTAGATACCCGCAATTCATTTTAATTGGAGTGGATGCATCTTATAATGCCGAATCATTAAAAGAAACTTTAATTCAGAAAAATGAAGTTTTTAATAATGAAAATTTAAAAATTAATTTTCCAATTAAAACAAAAAGAGGTAATAATTAGGTTATTACAGTTGATCCCAAATCATACCTCAAAATGATAAATTTCTCGCATCTTTACCTTCATTTCGAACGAGTAAAAATTTAATTATTTATAAATGTCATGCAGTGTATGAAATGCGGGGCGTTTGGACATACCAAGAGCCATTGTGTAAAAGATCAAATTTGCTTCCGATGCGGATCTACAAACTCGCATGACAGAACTGCGTGTACAGCAAAATGCATTAACTGTTATGGCAATAATCTGCGTTTTGGATCTAGCTACGAGGTTAATCACGGGTGTAGGGACAAGAATTGTCCCATACTCAAAAGCCAAAAAACTTTTATTTTTAGTCATACCGATTTCGGCTTGTAATATATTTTCATGTTCTCATACTGACCTCTGTCATTAGTTATTTTGCTTTTCGCCTCCCTGGCTGATCGAATCCATATTTTGCAACTAAAACGCTAATCACTCGCGGGCTGCACATCTCCAGGCTTTTGTGGTCGCTTCGGAACTCGGATCCGATCTTCTGCTAATCCAAGACCCTTAAATTCCCCTCCTGGATCAATGCAATATTTCTTATTCAAAAATAAATGTCTCACTGTTTGATTAAATAAATTAATTTACCTCGAATTTTTTAACAAAACCGATCATACAATAGGAGTCTTACTTAAATTTAAAAAAACTTTCTATTTTAGTTATAAATTTATATTTCCCTCCTCACGATGATTTCGATACCATGTTAAAGGAACTTTCTATTTATAAAATTTCGAATCATAATTGTCTCCTGACCGGGGACTTGAATGCAAGGCCCCCCATCTGGGGCTATGATTTTACTGATACCCGAGGGGATTCTCTGATTGATTTTGGGTTACACCTTAATTTAAATTTCTTAAATATTCCAGAATTGGTTCCAACTTTCGTGGCTCACTCAGGTAAAGGTAACCCAGTTATATCCTTGATATCTAACAGTATTATTTATTTGGTGGATAGGTGGGAGATTTCGGACCTGGAGTCTCTGAGCGATCACCGGTTTATGAGTATTCATTTGCGATGTGATTTAAATAATTCCGAATTTTATTTAAAAACTAAATACGGTATCAATAAATTTTTGAAAAAAATTAAGAAATCATATCCCAAACTCATTCAAACTGTTGAATCAATTCGGAATTCAGATCAGCTAGAGGAGTTTACTAATTTATTGATTTCAACTGTCCGGTCATCCGCTTTCATATCTTTTCGTAAACGACGGGTTCTTGCTACTCCTGTTTTCTTCTGGTGGAACAACAATTTAAAAATTATTAGAAATAAATTAAACGCTCTTAAAAGGAACTTAATATATTTAGTTAAAAATAATTTTTCACCTGTAGAAATTCATAATTTACAATAAAAATATAAAAAAGATCTTTATATAAAGGCAAAATTCTTGCTGCTGAAAATGAGGCCTGGGAGCACATTTGCACCACCAATAGTGAAAACTTTGGCCTGAAAATCAGGGTTGCCTTTGGCAAGTCCCTGAACTCTCGGCCCCTTGAGGTCATGGTTTCTGGCTCATCTGATAACTCCCAAAAGCAAAGATATGAATTCCTAATACGTTCTCTTTTCCCGGGCTCCGGGGAGACTTTTGATTTGAGTTTTGAGGAGTCTCTGAGGGTTTCCACTGAAGAAATATCTCTGATTTTTAAAACTCTTAGTGGTGGGAAGGCTCTCGGCCTTGATTTCTTGGACTATGGAATTTGGAAGCGTATTGTTTCTAAATTCCCTAACCTTTTAGTAAAATTTATGAATTTATGTGTGCAATTTTCCTATTTTCTAAATATTTTGAAAGACGCTAAATTAAAACTCCTCCTTAAATTTGGTAAGGACCCGTCATTCGTTAAATCGTACAGACCTATCTGTTTGTTACTAACCTTGGGGAAAATTGTTGAGCGGGTTTTGTCAATAGATTAAATTTCTGGATTCATCAAAACAATATTCTTCATCCTCTCCAATTTGGTTTCAAAGAAAATTCTGGCTGTGATGACGTCATCTTCCACTTGATTTCGTATATCAAACGCAAAAGATCTACCGAACACGTTGCTGTTACTTTTATTGGTATTCAGGGTGCGTTTGACAACATAGATTGGTCTGTTCTACTTAAAACTTTAAGGAATTTTCATTTTCCAATCTGTTTTCAAAAGTTTATATACTCTTATTTAATAAATAGACATATTATTTTTTCTAATAATAATTTTACAATAAAGTATCTAATTACCAAAGGCTGTCCTCAGGGTTCGGTACTTGCACCGGCTATTTGGAACTTATATTTTAATTCTATTTTGAATATTAATTGTGAAAACTTTTTAGTTGAAGCTTTCGCGGATGATCTGGCGGTTATTTCCACAGGAAATACCAGAAGAGACCTAGAGTATAATTCTAATATTTTAATTGATCTTATTGCTGAACATCTAACACGGCTAAGGCTGGAAATCTCCATTGAGAAAACCGCCTCGGTTGTGTTTAGAAGCCCGTTAATCCATAACAAGGGTGTTCGGGGTGGCAGCGTCTTCAGTCGAGACCCAGTTTTTAAACTAAAGAATTCCTTCATAAAATTTTGTAAATTTTATAAATATTTAGGTATTCTGATTGACTGCCGGCTCTCCTGGAGTCGCCACATTAATTATCTTAAAAAAATTTATAATCAATCATTAAATTTTAATAGGGTATCCTTCAATGATTTCAATTTCAAAAATTAGGAACTGTTGTACTTATGCGTTATGGAACCTATTATTGTTAATGGTACGGGGTTTTGGGGTGGTGACCTAAACTCGCAAATTACTAAGCTAAACTCTATTCAGAGAATTTACCTTTTAAAAATTACCAAGGCCTATAGGACATCTCCCACTTCTGCTTTGCAGGTGATTGCTCGCGTTCCCCCTATTCATCTGACCATAAAATTTCATTTTCTTAAGAATCAAATTTGGAGGCAGCATAATTTAAACTTTTTTCACCTAATTAATAATATACCATTTCATTCAAATATCTGTTCGTCCTGAAAAACGAATTCTTTTTCTTAACAAATTTTCGGGACCCTCCGAGTGGGAGATTTACACCGACGGATCAAGGATCGGGTCCGAAACTGGGTTCGCCGTGTGTGTCTTCCACCGGGGTGTCCTAAACAGAGTTTACATGTTCAAACTGAATTTTTATAATTCAGTTTTTCAGGCCGAGCTTTCAGCGATCGGATTTGCCGTTTTGTGGGCCGTCTCTCATAACTTTAAAGTTTCTGTTTACTCCGTCAGTTTATCAATTATATTGCTACTGCAGAGTACTAGAAATAAATTGGCTTTTATCAATACCATTAAAGAAAAATTAGCAACTTATTATGATTTTTACAACTTACACTGGGTTCGGGCCCACGTCGGAAATTATTGTAACGAAATTGCCGATTTCTTTGCAAAGCTCGCTATCACTTATGGTGAGAAAATGAATGTCCCTGCCCCTCAGTCTCAAATAGTTATGATTTTAAAAATTAGCTTCTTTCTGACTGGGAGGTCTGGTGGTTAACTTGTAATGCTGGTATTCGGGTTCAGTCATATATTCCTAGACCAAATTTGAGTTTTTATACAAATTCTAGTTTTATTACACACTTCTTAACCGGTCATGGTCCCTTCATTTCTTATTTAAATCGTTTTAATTTAAAAAGTACAAATTTATGTCTCTGTGGCTCTGTTGGAGATGCTAACCACTACGTTTTCTCTTGCCCTTTTAGCAGAGATTTTCATTTAAAACGTCCTGTTGTTGAAGCGAAACTTATTTGGCTAAGGTCCGTGTGTGAAAATCCCTACTTACATTCTAAGCTTAAATCCTGTATTCTTACGGCTCATAAATTTACCCAACAAATTTATTAATTGTTTCAAACTTTTATTATATTTCTCAATGTTTTTATCATCCCTTACCATGTAGCTATAATTGTATGTCTTGTATATATGTTCGCACCTTTGCCTAATACTTCATTTTTGTTTACGAATTTGTGGACGTTTTTGTATTGTGCTATTTAACCTGCTGTGTATCTTATTTCAGCAAGAAAATTTCAACTGTTTCTTGTGTTTCTGTCATGTATATTTTTTGTTGTGCAAATACCTTGTACATTTTATTTAACCTTTGTTTCAAAATTATGTAAATCTTATGTTAATTGTCAATAAATGCTAAGTGCGGGGGTGATTGTTTACCGGGGGGCCGGTTAGCAGCTCTAAACCCTTTGGGTGAGCTCGGTCCCCTTGGGTATTCTGCCAATACCCCTCTTGTTGCTTCTAGTCCGACGTTAATAAAAACTAAATCTAAACAAAATTATTTTGATAACCACCTGTATAAAGCCCGAAGTTAGCTTAATTAAATGTTAGATATTTATAGTTACTGCCCTTTTGACTCCTTTAATGGTTACAACCATGTTTCTGAAATGGATTGATTAGTTCCTCTTATGATTTTCACAATTTCTACAAAATATTGAAGTACGCTTTCATATTGAGAGAGCTGCTTTCCTACTACAATCAAAGCAAAATTTTAGGTTATTCTGTTACAATTTGCCTATTTATAATTTATGCATTGTTTAATGTTGGTGAAGGCCCTCCATGTGGGCTGGAACCAAAAGTATGCATCCTGTGCCGAGACACACTGCGTTTCTGGACTCCAATTTCTAATCATAAATTTCAATATTGGTGCGTTATGTAACTGACAACTGGAACACACTAGAATAGAATAGAATAACCGAAAACACCATAACTGAGTGCAAGAAAGAACTATTATCTTTTTACACATTGTGTGTTCTAGGAATGATGAGACTTCTCTCCCCGCTGCTTCAGATGGGCAAATTTATAGGATAATCTTTTATTGTCATGGTTTATTCTACAGATGATCCATGTGCGTTTGTTTCGAACTAGCTTTTCCTCATTGCGTTCGTAGTCTTAGTAATTGACGATTTCAAATGCCATTAGTCGTAATCCACCATATTCCATCGTAATTTTCGAATCGTTAGTTAGCTTGTATGTATTTTGTATAAACACATATATTTATAATTGATATTTTATGAAATCAGTAATATTTCTTGATTGTAACAACACTTGTACACTTCCTTCCCTAGAGTCTAACAAACTTAAGTGACTTGTACTGAATACGAACCATCTACCATTTTTAACCTTATGCGGATTTTTTACCTTCTACTGTGTTTTAAATTTACATTACATCGATAAAAATACCTGTGTATTTTGAACTGATTGAGGGTAAAGTACATCTACGTATGTTCGATATTAAAGGGGAGAGGAGCACCACAAAAATTTCGCTCAGGCGCCGAAGAATCTGGATCCTCATTTATTGAAAATGAAGTCCTAGAATATGAAGATGTTGATCCAATTCAAGTTCTATCATTATTATCTAGTGGATGCCTCATTTTGTTTTAATTGGGAAGATAATTCCTTTAGGTTAATTTCTTGCAGGTTATCATTTTCTGTTATTAATATGTACTTTAAATTTTTATTAAAGAAGATATATGCCTTAATGAGTAACGGTAATTTCATAGATTTTCTCAATTCCTCTGTTTTGCCAAGCCCTTTCAGTATTGTGTCGTTACATATATGTTCTTTTTCTGATTTATATGCCAAATATGACTTTTACGCCATACCACGCTTGCTTATTTTATACAATTGTATCATTATTATTATTATATGCAGGTCATTATTACTTAAGCATTCCAATTTTTGTTTGCTTTGAGGTCTGCCAATCCTAGTATTCTGAGACGGGTCGCGGTAGCCTAGAGGTCAAGGTCGTGGACTAGCAGCCGGCGGTTTTCGTTCAGTCGTGGGTTCGATCCTTGGCCGCCAAAGACCCGCCGTGTAGCCGGGGCTGATGCACGTTAAATCTGTTCGGGGCCCAAAGTCCTGCCATTGGTATGGTGTGGGTGTTAGGAGAGGGTGGTGCCAGCTCAGGTGTCGTCCTCGTCACTTGATCATGGTTCAAAATTACGAGGTCCGTCACCAATAACCCTCGTGTTGCTTCTAGTGCGAATGTTAATCAAAACTAAACTAAATTAGCGTTCTGAGACTGTGGTTTGGGGATGATTGTCCATGGAAGAATATTTGAAGGGTTAGTACAAAATAAATATTAATTGAATAAAAAAAGATTGGAATATTTTCTATAATACCATATATTACACTGTCCTGTTTAATCAAATATATCTGTATATCATTTTAAATTCTATTTATGATTTGTTTAGTTTTCTCTCGAACTTCCTTCCAGCACATATACACATATATAAATCTCGGAATCTAATTTTATAGAATTGTAGACAGAGATTCCTTTTTTCTACATTTTCATCTATAAGTTTTTTTTTTATTTAACTCTATGCCTCAATATTTGCTTGCTGCAGTGCTTGTATAAATTAATTGAAAACTTTTTTTTATAAAATTATGGATTTTGTTGTTGCGTGATCGAATCTTGCACTCTTAATCCTTTTTTATAAACTAGTAAATTTTTAAAATGTTCATTCTTATTTCTTTAGTTATAGAGTTTTCCTTTTTACATAGCTGGTTATAGTTCATAGGTTAAAAGGTCTTGTATTCATAATGCAAACTTTGTAGCTCCAGTGTAATAAAAATTGCATTTACATTTATTATCATATTAGAAGTACGCTGAGGCTTAAGGTTACACAATTGCCTTAATTTATATAATTTGAAACGTATCTTAATATTAGATTTTTTGTAACCTAATTAAACAAAACAAAATGTTATGGGAGATGATTAATGAAGAGAAAGGAACATTGTGATTGGAAGATAAATGTTTGCCCCCTAAGTTATAAAAAATGTGTGAATAACTTTACAGAATGTAAACGAAAGCTTGATGAGTATGGTGGAAGATTGGTATTGGTTAGGAAACTTTTAAATGAATTTTGAAAGTTTGGTAATGAATTTCCTCATATTAAGAGTTGTCCTAATCTAACTTCCCATCTAACTTGCGGAGTAATTTCAGTTTATTTCTTATAACATATTATACAGTTTTATATTGTAAGATTAAATTTACAGATATAATGTGAATTAACATTTGACTTTTTCATCACAGCCTAATTAACATAAATTATGTACTTGGTTCATTCTATTTTGTTTTGTCTATTTGAAAATTCATTGTTACGGCAACTTTTAAAAATCCACTGTTTTTAAAACAATACGTGGCAATCGTAATAATAATATGATTGCGCTCTTTTGTTACTTGCATTGTTTTAAAATCATTCTCTACAGTTCATTTAACCATAGTGTTGTGTTTGAAGTCGTCTTGAATGTTAGATAAAATCGCCTTTCGTGCAAATTTTCTTTCTTCAACTGCAAAAAGAAAACGAAGTTCCCACTGTACAAGTTTTTAACAGTAAAAGCTCGATGAGGTAAAAATATTACTTCAGTTTGTGTTATCTTAAACTTATATTAGATCCCTGTGTGTGTATTAATTAAATTATATTAGAGCTAATTCAAATCAAAGAGCTTTGTATGATTTATAATTTACAGAATATTTATAAGCGAAACATAAAATAACGGAATGCAATTGTAATTTATATTTTAGCAATGATAAACAATGTGTATTAAAAAACTGTTATTCATTTTAAAATTATTTCAAAGCATTAATAAGTTTAATTTTTTTTACGAAACTAGTAATTTTTAATGTAAAATGCATAGTACGAATTATCGGAAATTCGATACATAAAATTATTAAATCGATTTAATTTAATTTTAACGAATATTTTTTATTGTTTTGATATTATTATTATTTAAATTTTGTCCTTTACCTGACGCTATATATTACTTGTGCAAATAATGAAGAAAAAATATGACACAATTGTGTTCAACATATAAAAACCGTTTTTTAAATTATGGAAGAGGTGTTTTATGTCAATTAAAGCCATAATACGATGAAAGAAATGAATTTATAAAAAAAGATATTGTAATAATATTATTGTATCTATACTTTAAGAATTCAAAACAATTATGATCAAACACAATTTTAGTAAGTTAATGCTTCTAAGCATCCGTCTCTAAAAATTATATATTAAAATGAAAGATTAAACCTGTAATTACATTTCGCTCATATACCATTTGCCTTTTCGTATTTTGTATATACTGCAAGTTTTCTGATAAATTATAATGATGTTCCATGTCCTTTTTTCAGTTTGTTGTTCGCATTTCTATAAAAATATTCGATTCGAAATGATTCTTTTCTATCGAATATTCTTATTTCTCATTTACCTTGCGGTAGCTGAATCTTTCCTATCACAAACTCTTACTTTTCATTTACTGATTTTAAGCAAATTTGTTCTTAAGTCATGACTGTTTTCAAAGGGTTTGAAGAGAGGAGAGAGTGAATTTAGTGATATATAATTTGAGAAGTGAATGTTGGAGTATGGCAGAGGGAAAGCCTGAGAAGGGCGAATGGGTGTTTGGAGAGTTTGGAAGTGGTTCGAATAAATGTTTTGTGATTGTTATGTATAAAAGACTTAGATAAGAGCAGCTTTTAAGTGGTACCAAAGAATGGGTGTTGCTGGGGTCTAAGACTGTTTCGAAATGTTGGAATTCATATGTCTGCATCTCGGGTGAGGGGTTTGCTCATTTAAGAGTAAACCGCAGTTTGATATTCAATGATCCTAAAACGTATATGCATATGATCTCGATTAAAGAAACTTCATTGATCGTCAATGGAATGCTTCCTTCGGCACAAAACTCACAATCTCAAAGGAGAGTTTCGCTCCTACTTAGGAGAATATATGGGGCGGAGAATGTGTGTGTGTGTTCAATCATTATAAGGAAGATCGAATTTACAAGACATTTCAGAAAACAGTGATGTCTCTTTATCCACCTCAAAGTACAGATGAGTCGGAAAAATAAGCAAGTAAAAAGTTTTCTTATTTTTCCCTTTTCCACTTCACGGATTTCACGTTCCACTAGAAACAAAAATCCCGAATTTGGCGATTTTTGGAACAGCACCAAGTAGTTGGACTAAACTCAATTTTCAACCAAGAAAAATGAAACATAAGAAGTATAAGAACTATGAAATGCACTAGATTCTACTTTCATATATTTAAGTTTTACACAATACCTCAAGAAATGACTAAAATACAATTTAGTCTTGGCACAATTTTAAAAGTCACAAAATTAGCAATTTCTTATTTTACATACCATACATACAGCGCCGAATCTTACTTTATCAATTTATTGAGTAAACAAGGGCTGACCCTTCAGCGGGTGTAGGAGTCTACTTTCCTCACCGAAAGGGGAAGCAAGTAGAACTCCGAGTAGATGAGCGAAAAGGAATTTCTTTCTACAGGTGGTAGCAGACCGTATGACAAAGTTCAAAGTCTGCATCGAAAGGTAATACGCCTTAATATTTGTTCATTTTCTCTCATATCTTAAATATTTATATAGAGTTATTTTATTATTAATTTTTCTTTCTTTTGTTCTCTAGGAGGAACATTGCCTATCACGTGGGGGTCTACATATCTCTTCGAACGGGAAGGGCAAGTAAACTCCGATTAGATGCAGACAAAGAAATTTGCGTTCGATGAGGGATCTGGTTCGAATACAAAGTGCAAAGAGTCCATCGAAATTTTTGGAACGTAAATTTTATTACATTTTTTACTGCGTTTCAAATTTGTGTGAAGATATTTTATTAACTGAATTTGTATTCTTTTCCCAGGAGATACCCGGCCTTGGTCAGGGGTCTACTCTCCTCACCATACGGTGGGGGTTGTAGTGCTCTAAGTAGATGGGCGATGAAGA
>BMAW01014394.1:0-14381 GCA_019974015.1 Nephila pilipes
TCTGTTCTCCTTTTTATCCTTCCTCTATTCTTTTATTTTCAAACTAAGCACCCTGGCGCAAAGTAAACTGCTTGTTTACTTTTCTTAATGCTCTTTTTAAAAAAAGAAATAATTGATACAAGAGTAAAACGCCTGCCCAGGCTAGCACTCAAAATAATCATTCGAATGCTGCTGAGAAAAGGGGGGGGAGGTTAAAATTTCAGCATGGTTTTAAAAGTGAATAATGGTAAATTAAAGTAAAAATTTTAACAATGGGGGATTAAAGTCAAAAAGAATTTGCCTGGGTCTTTTAATATTAGAGGTGATTGGACATTTTTCAAGGTTTTGGATATTAATATTATTGATGTTTTCAAGAGAGTTAAAAAATTTAGTTGCAAGTTTTTGAATGATAAAAGTTGTAATTTGGAGTGCTCTATAGATATCTTTGTTTTTCATGAACGTGGTAGCCTTGGCGATCATCCGAATAGTTGAGCTTTCAGAGTTTTCGAGGATATTGAGAATGGTTTTAGCACAGTATGCCCATATAGGGCTGGCGTAGCTGAGAAGAGGTCGCATGATTGCAGTATAGATTAGCCTTTTGTTTTGAAGATTCATTTTGGATTTTTTGTTGATGAGAGGGTAGACTTTGTGAGATAAACGTCGGAATTTTTCTCTGGTATTGGTGATATGCTTTTTCGAGGTGAAATGTTTATCAAAAATGAGACCTAGGTACTTAGCGGATGCATCCCAAGGAATTTGTTTTTGGAAGAAGGTGGGAGGGGGGTTGTTTTTCTTTTAGTAAAAATGACTGCTTGGGATTTTTCGACATTAATTTTTATTTTCCATTTATTGTAGAAGTTTTCAAGTAGCGCAAGGTGTTTATTGAGAGCGAAAGTAACTGCTTTGTGATTTTTAAATTTAGCTACTATTGCAGTATCATCTGCGTACATATTTAATGTTGTGAGGGAGTAATTTGGAATATCATTAACGTAAAAATTAAATACAAATGGGCCAATTAAACTGCCTTGAGCTACTCCTGCGTTAATTTTACGAGAGGTGGAAAGGGTGTCGTTAATTCTGACCTGGAAAAAGTGGTTATTACAGTATGAAGGTGTGAGTATGATGAGGGGGGGGGGTTGTTTTCGATAATTTTAAAAGTAAGTCCGTTGAGCCAAACTCTGTCAAAAGCTTTTGCGATGTCAAGGAAGACTGCTCCAGTGGATTGTTTATGTTGAAAACCAGAGGAAATGATTTCTGTGAGTTTTAGTAGTGGGTGTAATGTTGATAATTGCGATGTAAAGGCAAATTGGTTAGAGTTAGTGAGGTTATTCGTGTTAATGAAATTTTTGAGTCATTCAAGGATGATGGATTCAGTGAGTTTGCCGAGAGTGGAGAGAAGAGAAATTGATCTATAGCTATCGGAGAGGTGTGCGTTTTTTGCCGGGTTTTAGAATTGGGAAGATTATTGCAGTTTTCCATGATTGAGGAAAGTGGTTAAAAAAGAGAATTTTGTTATTAATTGTAGTTAGTAGGAAAATGATTTTAATAGGGAGATTTTTAAGCATTTTGTTAGTGATATTATCTTTTCCTGTGGCTTTTTAGTTTTTTAGTTTTTTTAATGAATTCGATGATATCTTGTGGGGTGGGGGTGGGGTGGGATCATAAGGGAGGAGATGAAGTTTTGGATAGTGAGTGAGACATTTGTGTCGAAATTTGGATCTGTGGTGGGATTGATTAGAAAATTTTGTTCTAACTGGTCAGTGAGGGTTTCTGCTTTTTTTCTTTAGTGATTGCTGTACCGTGTTGTGTGTTGAGTGTAGGAATGGTGAATCTTTTTTTTTTTAAAAAAATTTGTAGTGTTCCAAAGTGAATTATCTTGTGTGTTTAAAGATTCTAGTTTTTGATTCCAGGAATTTTGAGACAATTTATGGATTTCTTTATTGATTTTATTTTGGAGTCTGTTGATTTGTGTTTTGATGTTGGGATTAAGTGATCGTTAAAACTGTTTTCTTAAGTTATTTTTTGTTTGAGATTTTTAATGTGTGAAGGGGAGAAGGTTATTTCTAGTGTGTTTAACAGGTTTAGATGCGTGTTCGTGAGAGTTAATAATATTTTCTGAGATAGTGTTAATGTTTGTTTCAAGTTGTATGTTGTTGTGTGATTTGTGCTAGATTTAAAAAATTAGTGGTGTTGTGTAGATGTGTGGTAAAGTTGACCAGCAGGTGTCTGTTATTAATTTCATCAGGAATGTTGTAGGAGAATTCAAGAAGGACAGGGTTATGATCTGAGCTAAGTTCGGGGATAGAGGACATTTTGTGGGGGGG
Organism: Nephila pilipes; assembly: GCA_019974015.1. Taxonomy (NCBI): domain Eukaryota; kingdom Metazoa; phylum Arthropoda; class Arachnida; order Araneae; family Nephilidae; genus Nephila; species Nephila pilipes. The sequence continues at coordinate 2,304 of BMAW01014394.1, forward strand.
ATGAAATTCTCTGTGAGTGCAATATCTATTGTAGAGTAATTTTGGCCGAATCTGGTTGGGGTGGGAGGGAAAAGAATTTTAAGATCAAGTTCATTTGCAAAGTGGTTTAATTGCGTGCCGTGCGTGTTATTTCTATTGCACTTCCAATTTAGGTGATGTGCATTCAAGTCGCCAAAAATGATGCAGTTACTATTAGTTTGAATGATATTTTCAAGGTCTATTGTGAAAAGATGCCAGTTGGTGCTAAGGGGAATGTAGATTGAGGATATTGTGATGGGATCTTGGCTTGGTGGTGTGAGTGCTATAGTGGTAGATTCCACCCACTGGTGTGGTGTGGTTGGCAGGTAGTGATGTTTTAGGTTTCGTTTGATAAGGATCAGGGTTCCACCGGAGGCAGCTTCGTCTGTGATTCTATTATTTTGATAAATTGAATAGTTGGGAATGAAAATGTTTTGATTAGGTTTTAAGTGGGTTTCCTGAAGTAAGAAGAGATCTGGAGAAAATTTTGTGATGAAATCTCGAAGCTCAACTATTTTTGATTTCACTCCGTTGGCGTTCCATGAACATATCGTAAGACCCAGGGGGTTAAAATTTAGGTTTGTGCTATTAATCATCGTAGTTATTTGACATTATGGCTTGAAGTATAGCAATTTTTTTTATTTTCGTTGGTTTTTGCGGATTTGATTTTTGGAAGGAGATTAAGAAGACCAGGTATTAGTGAGAAAATTTTAGCAAGTTCTTTCAATTGTTCTATTGCGTAGAGGAGAGCGCTGATTGGGTTATTGTCCAAGTGGTTTTTTCTCGTTCTGACTTTGGTAGGCTTTCTTGCGGGAAGTTCGTCAGGTTGTGGCACCATCTGTTGTTTCGAAGTGAGGCGTTTGCGTAAGAAAAGTTTTCTCTAATTTTGCTGATGGAGTTTTTGTTTTCGGAACCTTTGGGTGATTTGGGGAAGGCTCTGCATCCTCCATATGAGGAGGCGTGGCCTTTGGCATTGCAGTTGATGCAAGTGATATCGTCTACTTTTCCTTGGATTTCACATTCCCTTGTAGAGTGTGGGCAGGAGCATTTCAAGCATCGTGGAGCCATGTGGCAGTTTTGGGATGAATGGTGAAAGTGGTTACAATTAAAACACTGAGTCACTTGGTTGGATTTGTATTGGTCCACCGTTATTGGCATGTAGCATATTTTATTAATGTTGTAGATTTTCTGGTTTGTTTCATTATGTGGTAGGATGACCATGAAGACAGGAAATGGTAATTTGGTGTATCGGTTTGTGAGTTGATTAATTCTTGTGTAAGTGAATCCAAGGTCTGTTAATTCTTCTTCGCTGTCCGAAATTGGGATATCCCGCTGTAATCCTTTAAAAACAATTTTTATAGGCCTGTTATCCTTCGGTTGTTTCACATGTACTCGTAGGGGGTGTATTCCAATATTTTTGCTAGTTTCTGGTATTCATCGTACGTGTACAGTTTGATGTACTCTCCTGATAGTCGGGTTCGTAATTTTGGAATAGAAGAAGCCAATTCTTTGAGTTTTTTTTTTTTTTTTTTTTTGTAGTTTTTGTGTATTTTTAGCATGATGGGGGGTGGGAGATTTTTTGCCGTGTTGGTATTGGTGGTAGGGGTGGGTGCTTGTGTAGTAGTTGGTTTAGGTGTAGGTTGTTGTTTTTCGATTTCAGAAATTGTAAGACCGGTGAATTTATTTTGGGTTTGCAGTGGAATATTTAAAGTTGAGGTTAAGTTTAATTGTCTTTTGGTTTTGTGTTTAGGTGGAGTGATAAAGCCATCGGTGTCAGATCCTTTTCTTTTAATAGTGCTTGTAGTAGGGGAAGTTGCCAGCAGCATCGCAAGGGGCTAAATGAGAGTACTCACCTATCAATTGGTGAAGTGATTGGTTTAGACCTTCGATCTTATTGCAATGGTTAATATAGATAGCATGGTTTTGGAGACCTTGACTTTCCAAATTTTTGATGAGGATTCTTGTGTGTTCTATGGAATCTGTGTAAGTTTTGATTTCCTGTTCGGTATGTTTTCTTTTAAGGCAATTTGATGAGTCGGTTTCCGGTATGGATGGTGTGGATGTTCTGGATGAACTTTAGCTGGGTTATATATCTTGATCAGAGAGGTAGTTTCCGAAGCCATGGTCGTATAGGGCCCTAAATCTCCTGTTGAGACTGTTCAACGGACATCTAGGCGGCGAAACCGCCTTTAAACCCGCATCTTGCGGGTGTCAGTGGTGTCGAATGGATATGATGGTGGTTTCGCTGGAATGAGTGGTATTTGCTTGGAGTTCAAGTGCCGAGGCAGGGTAGGTGGGTATGTAACCAATCAGGATGCTTGAATTCTGTAGGCCGGGGAGGGTAGAGGTTTTGCTGGATATTTGGAGATTTTTTATTTGGAAGTGAGGAAGGGTGATATCTTCAATTTCTATTGGCTGTCCTGGAGTATGGCTAATTCGTGGTGGGAGGAGCATGTTCTGTAATGGGGTTTTGAAGGAATGGGAGGATAAAATGATAATTTAATAAGCTGAGTATGAAAGATTTATTTTTAATGAAGGATAGATTGAAATGGGTATTTAAGAGTTATGGTAGTTCAAAAGATTCGATGAGAATTTTTCTGGGTATTTCGGGTCTTTCGTTTGGCTGGTATATTTCGAGATTTTGTATATTAGGGTTATTATTGTTTTGTAGTGAAGCAAAGAAGTTTATTGAGATGTCTTGTATATGTTTTTTTAAAACTTTTTATTTTTAATGCTTTTCCACTTTCTGAGTTTCTCATGAACCACCTTGCTTTTGAGATCATTCTTAGTGTGGAATTTTGAGCAGAATCTAGGATTTGTAAGTTACTTTTAGCAGAAAAAACCCATACAGGACATGCAAATGTGATAACTGGCCGCATAACGGAGGTACAGAAAAGCGTTTTTGTTTTCTAGTGATAAATATGAATTCCGTCCGATAAGGGGGTGGAGTTTACGGGTAAGTTTGCAGAATTTTTCTCGCGAGTGTGTAAGGTGTTGTTTGAAGGTGAGTCTTTTGTCAAAAATTATTCCAAGATATTTAGTTGAATCAGACCAAGGAATTTGAGTGTTGTAGTTGGTGGGAGGTGGGGGTAAGATTCTTCTTCTCTTGAATATTACTGCCGCTGATATTAATCTTCCAGGTGTAGAAGTAATTTTCCAAGTTTTTAAGGTAAATATTTAGCGCTTTCGTGACTGTATTCGGGTTTTTATATTTTGCTAATATTGCAGTATCATCAGCCTAAAGGTTGATGCTTGTGAGAGAGTGACTGGGGATATCATTTACAAAAATATTGAATAAAATAGGCCCTAACAAAGATCCCTGAGCTACACCATTATTGAAAGTTAGAGTTTTAGAGAAAGTGTTTCCAACTTTAACCTGGAAAGATCGATTTCTTGCATATGAGTTGATGAGATATATAAAGGGAGGGGAAAGTTATATGAGATCATTTTGTATATTAATCCGTCAATCCACACTCGGTCGAAAGCTTTTTGGATATCTAAAAAAACTGCTCCTATGGATTGACTTTTTTCTAAACCGGAAGAGATGATTTCGGTGAGTTTGAGTAAAGGGTGTTGGAAATAAATTACTCGGATCCCGCCAGGAGGCACCTTGTCTCGTGTGAAAGAGAGCGCACGGGTTCATGGGTAATTTTTTTGAGAATGCTCTTGGATCTTGACCGTGTAAGGCGGGTTTTTTCTTGAATTGGATATAATTGCTCCTGACCGCAAAAGCGGGTTGAATTAAAATATGGACGGTTTGGAAGCTTGTATAGTTTCGTAAATGGTACAAATATTTGTTTATAAGTGATTGGCACGTGGATACTGTAAATAAACGTGTGATTAAAATAACTGCTCTCCCTATATTTTGGCTTGGTGGATAAGACATCTTCAACAAAGTGTGAATAGTTGAAAGCTGTTTAACAAATCCATATTGGTTGGGGTTAATTAAGTTATTATCATTAATAAAAATTTTTAGTCTATTTAAAATAATTGCTTCGGAGAGTTTGCTAAGAGTTGATAATAGGGTGATGGGTCTGTAGCTGTTGGGTAGGTGGGAGTTCTTTCCAGGTTTCAGAATGGGAAAGATGACAGAGTTTTTCCAGGAAGTGGGAAAGTGTTTTAGTTTTAGTATTTTGTTGATGATATAGGTGATAATAAAGATGATTTTAATAGGAAGGTTTTTTAGCATTTTATTAGAGATTTCGTCTTTGCCAGGTGCCTTTTTAGGATTAATCTTCTTGATATATTCAATAATTTCATTTGGGCACGCTGGTTTGATGGAGGTGTTAATGGGTAAAAGAAAAAAGGTGTTGATTTTATTTGTTACTTCATGATCAATGTTAGTGAGGAATGAGCTGGGATTTTCTTGAAAGTTAGTTGCAAGGGTCTCTGCTAGGGCGTTGGCTTTGTGGATGTCAATCGTTGCGGTGCCGTTGGTGGTGGTGAGAGGGGATTTTAGATCTCTTATTTTTGAAGAATTTAGTGGAGTTCCAAAGTTAATTGTTTTGCGTATTCAGTGCTTCCAGTTGAGATTTCCAGCTTTCGTTTTTGAAGCTGGTTATTTCTTTTCTGATTTTAGATGAAATTCTATTTAGTTCATTTTTGATAATTGGATCAAGTGTTCTTTGATACATTTTTCTAATTTTATTTTTATTTCTGATGAGGTCTTTGATGCGTTTGGGGGTGTAGGTTGCGATGTTATTTTTAATAGGTTTAGAGGCGTGATGATAGGCATTTAAGATTGTTTCTGTAAGATTTTTAACTTTGTTGTCAAGTTGTGTAGAGGAGTTAACATTAGTGTAGTCAAAGTAAGTGGTATTATTTTTTATGAAGTTGGAGAAGTCTGACCAGTGTGTTTTTAAGTGTTTAGATGTATCGTTTTTAGGGATGTGAAAATTAAAATTTAGTAGAACTGGGTTATGGTCAGATGAAAGCTCCAAAATTGCAATTATATGAAAAAGGTAGTGGAATTCCCTAATAAGTGCTATGTCTTATTAGGGAAGACATAGCACTTATGTCTTCCCTAATAAGAATTCATCAAGCACAGTGTTGCTTGATGAATTTCTGCCAAATGTGAAGGTAAGGGGGGAAGGCAATTTGGAGATCTAATTTGTCGGCAAAGTTTTTGAGTTGGGTACCTCTGGTGGAGTTTTTCCTGTAATTCCAATAATTGTGTGTGGCGTTAAAATCGCCAAAAATCACACAATTTGAGTTAGTTTGTAGAATATTTTCAATATCAAGGGCGAAAAGTCTAGGGTCGGATAAGGGGGAGCATATATAGATGCTATAGAGATGGAGGTGGTTGGGGGGAGATAAAGAGATGATCGTTGATTCGACATGTTGGAGTGGTGTGGAAGATAGGACGTGTGGATGATGTTTGATGCTATTTTTAATAATAATCATAGTACCCCCTGAAAGGTGAGATTCCTTGATGCGGTCATTTCTATAGGTTGAATAGTTGGCTATGTAAAAGTTGTTGTTTGGTCTGAGTCTTGTTTCCTGTATTAACATTACATCTGGGGCGTGTTTCTCTATAAAAACTCGTAGCTCCACGATACGAACTAGTACTCCGTTAGCGTTCCAGGAGCATAGATTGAGGCCAAGAGTATTGAGTGGGCTTTTGTAATCTAAGTTAGAATTAAACATAAGATTCGGAGTCTAGGAGTGTTTCTATAATAGCGCATTTTTGATTTCTATTATTTTTTACTGCTGCGATCCTGGGGAGCTGCGCTGCCAAACCAGGGAATTTATTTAGAATATCTGCAAGTACATACAAAAGATATATTGGTTGCGAGAAATGTCCTCTTTGAGTATTTCTATTTTGAGTAGGGAAAGGGAGGGTATTTCCATTAGTTCTGGCCTCATTCTGTGCAGTGGTTTCTGATCCGCTCTGATGTTGTGGCGCCATCTGTGGGCGCGGAACGTTATGAGTTCCTTGTGCAAAAAAATAGTTGTTTATTACTTTGCTATTGTTGCTGCTATTGTTATTATTATTGTTTCTAAAATTTGCTGAACCCTTAGGGGGGTTGGGATAACCGGGGCATCGTGCCCAGGAAGCCATGTAACCGTGTGTATCCCAGTTAACACACAGTAGATTAGCTTGCTTCTCTGTAATGGGGCAATCTCTAGTGAAGTATTCTTCGCCACACTTTAGGCATCTAGTCGTCATTCTACAATTTTCTGATGAATGATGGAACTTATTGCAGTTAAAGCATTGACTTACTCCTCTACCTCTGTATCCTTCTATGTGGATGGTCATGTAGCAGAGTTTTGTTACTTGATATATTTCTTTTGCTGCTTTCTCCGATCTGGGTATGGTTACTAGGAATATGGGGAGAGGAAATTGGGTTCTTCCATTATGTAATTGAGTGACTTTTTCGACGTCGAAGTCTTTTAACTCTTGTGAGATATCTTCAAGAGGCGTGTCCCGTGGTAAGCCTTTTATACAGATCTTAATTGGCCTCTCAGAAACTAGTTTTATGATGTAGAATTCAAATTTGTTATTAGTTAGACAGTCTATTAATTTTCTGTTCTTGGTTTCGTTGTTTGTATAAAGTTTTATAAATTCACCAGATAGGCAAGTTCTAAGATTGGGAAAAAATGAAACTAAATTTTTTAAATGTTCTCTATAGCTTTTGGTGATTTTCATCATGACCGGAGGAGGTAGAGGAGAGGGGTTTCCTTGGGATGTTATAGGTCGTTGATTGAATGGAGCGAGCTAATAAAACCTCGTTAGAAGTAAGATGTAGATTTTGGAATCTGTTTGCAGTGGATTTTTTTTGTGATGGATTTTCGATAATTACTCTTTTAACTGTTTTCTAGTAGAAGGCGAATAAGCTTTCTTCATCTTTACGTTTATTGTTTTTAACTGGAGTGGAGTTAGCAGAGGTATTTACTGCTGTAGGGTTTTGTATTAAGGCAGGGTAATTTTCATTATGAATATTTTCTGAGGGAGGGGGCAGCCATTAAACTCACAGGAAGGAATAGAATGAAGAAGACTCACCAGTTCTTTGGTATTTGCTTGTGCTTTCAGGTATGCATTCACTTCTGCTATATAGTAGGGTTCGTTTTCATTGAAGTCCTTGTAGCTCTGGTACGTTTTTATCGCTGAGCTTTTCCTCTCAATGTAGATTCGTATCTTTTGTATTTGGTTTGTATTTTGTAGCCTTCTACTGCAGTTACTGGGTTCCTGGATCTCTGGTCGTGGGGAGCATGTAGGTGATGAAACTGATGAGGAGTACAGATCCATTTCCGTGTGGGATTCCATTTTCAGTCCGTGGTCGTAAAAAGGAGTGCAAGTCAGTGAAAGAAGTCAGAAGGGGAGGAAAAGTTATAAGCGTCTACAGCTCGCACTCTAACTAAGGCATCAAAAGTTGAATGCAGCTCACACGCTCCTGGCGCCCTCTATTGCTTAAAGTTAGAACATCATTACTATAAACATCTTTTTTTAACTTTACATATATCTCCCCCCCCTTAACCTTTGATACTTATAAATCGGTCCCAGAGATTTTTATTTTTGACACAATAAAGTTTACAGGTTATCCCTAAATACATATTATCCCTTTTGATGAGATCACTGCAAGATTTTTAAGAGATATATTTGGTAAATGGGTACAGCAATCTTGATTCTTAAACAACTATCTTTTCCAGTACTTACGATAGTAAAAATCACCCAAATTTTTACAAACTTTAATTAATTTTTTTCTATTCGAAACAAATTACTTCAACCTAATTTCTATTTACTTTTATTACATAATTAATTTATTTCTTCAAATGGGTAAGCATTTCTTTAAAAATATTTTTCGAGCGGTTCACTGTAATAAAGGCTTATTTAAAAAAAATCAAAGGAAACTCTCATATAAAAAACAAGAAGATGGCTGGAGCGCAGTTTAGACGACAACATTTTTCAGAAAACAAGATCGTTTGAAAGATGGTAAATGTCCAGAAAAAACAGTGTATTACTACGCAGAGAGTTTGTCCCGCGCAAGGTTGCTACAAACTGGTTTCTCCCAAGGACAACGCCTTAGCGATCAGCCTTTAACTAGAAATTAGGATTTGGCAGGGAAAAAATCTTCAACCCCGTAAACTGAAGGATCCCCGAATGTAATAATCTTTTTTTTTTTTTTTGTTAAGATTGTATGAATTGAAAATTTTTGCATCATATCAACAAAACAGATGAATCGGCTATTTGCTGTTAACTAAACTAAGCTGTTTTTTTTCCTTATTGTAATTATTTAGAAAATAGCCAGTAGTTCATAAGTAATTGTATGAATAAGGGCTGCCATTCCAAAATGGCATTACATGTCCGTTCCGATTTGTTCCTATTTTCTACATCACTTCTAGTGTGTGTATTAGAACATACGTCTGCGCGCAGGAAGATCATAAGAGAGTAGGGATTTTTCAATAGAGGAACAAGGGATTTTGACAATCTGAGCTCAACATTGAAACGGATAGGAAGAATCCGAGATCGCACTGCACAGTTGGGCAGCAATCATGCTAATGTTGGAATATCAAAGGAAAGGAATAACATTTGACATTTCTTGATGCAACAAGACTTCCATCAGTTTTTAAAGAAGTTTAAGGAAATCACAATTTTCTAATTACATGCTTTTTGAATTATTTAGTTTTTAAATTGTATCGTTAGTTTATGAAATTTGTAATAGTTTTCATTTTTATTAATTAAAAAACATTTTTTAACCTTTCCTAAAGTTGGATTGCAGCTTAATTTTTTGGAATTATTGTTTTAATTTCCATACGAAATCGGCGAGGGAAAGAAAAAAAGGTATGCATATAAATTCATTATAACAAAAAGAAATGCATGTAAATTCATTATAAAAAAAAAAAAAAAAAAAGAGTATGTATTATAATTTCATTGTTTTTATAAGGGAAAACAGTTTAAAAATAATTAAAAAGCACTTCATGAAAGTTATAGCTATAAGTTGTTTACTGCTTAAAAAATAAATTTCATATTTATAATACAAAAATTTCATATCCTTCCCCCTTTTTTTTACATTGCAGTCAGGTTGCATGCGAAATTTAACTTTCCTGCATTTATAATTTTTTTTATAAAGGAAACATGCTATATGAAAGAGATAAATACTGTTGGAGAGTAGGTACTGTAAGATAATATATATTGCTGCAGAAAATTTACTTTTCGTACATACATTTTTTCAATGAGTGAAAAATTAGGATAAATTGTACATTTTGCATGTTCTTGGTTTACTGAGAAACTTCGTAATGGTATAAAATTAGTTTTTTTAAAATATTTGTGTTTATTAAAAAAATTATTATTTGAAGCGTTTCTTTTAAATTTTATGAGGTAAATTAATTTTCAAATGAATAAACAAATTAAAGGCAACCAATTTACAAGACATTTTTCTTCTTTTAAATTGCTGTGAAAAATAAATGGTGAGTACCTAAAAAACCTATTCAGTTTTAAAATAAAATTTGTAGTTTCTTTTTCAATACTAATCCAAGATATTTTTTTGAAGATGCAACAAATATTTCTCCATGATGAATATTTAATGTAAACGATGTGTACCAATATTAACATGTTAGCTAATTACATCTATTTAACCAAAGGATAGAAAGAATATTCATAATGTTGGTTTGAATCCCACAGTGTAATTGGCTTTACATTAAAATGAGATATTTTAAAGAAATCAAATTATCAGAGCTTGCTTGGAAAATCTGGCAACTTGAGATATCAGTATCTGAAAATACAATGCAACTTTTGATTGTAAAAAAGTGAATAAAACTGAATAATTTGTAATTAATATTTTGTATAACCTCCCCACAGCCATTTTTAAAAATCAAGTCTTAGACAAGGGTAAATATAATCTATACTTTTTATTTTTTAATTAGTTATTTAACATTCAATTTTGTATTTACTTTTAATGTTATGGTAACTTGAAAGGCTTTCATGAATAGTTCATAAAAAATGTATTATATATATATATATATATGTTTGTTCCATTCTATTAACTACTGTTAATTGTGTAATGTAATTATCTAATTAAAAATCCCATGTACAAAATAATTTTTTTTTATTTCAAACAAAACTTAAATATATATACACACATAGAATTAAAAATTCCTCATCCACAATATCAGCACAATTATATGAATACAATGTACTACAAAAATTCACTAACAAACATTTTCTAAAAGACTAAAATTACAAATCATCTAGCCTTATAGAAAACACCAGCTAGTATTTGAACTAAACAAAATCTTTATATTAAAAAAATTATGCTACAAACTTTTTTAACATGTAAAAAATAAATACATTTTCACATTTGACAGTTCTTTGCCAAATACTGACATATATTACATGAGTATTATTTATTTGTGAATATAAATGTGTCATCTTTCAGCATTCTATATTCTCTTCGTTTATATAATTTCTATAACAATTTTTAAAAATGTATTGCAATTAATGAACCCAAGATAAGTGTAAAGGTTGGATGGATATGGGAGCTCTTAGGTCTTTAATCTCCAGTTAAAACGAATTGCTTCGGCCTGTTACTTGCACAAGAAATTACAAAAATAAGTTCATTTTAAAAAGACATTTCCTCTTAACAAAAATTAACACATGTACTTAAAAACTGATTATTAGTAACAACATATTAAAATAAAGATCATTTTCCTTCCAAGCTTAACCAAGAATCATATTCAAACATTCTGGTATAACAGAAACGAGTTCACTCAGGAATCAAATTTTTCACATGTTTAACTGAAAGCATCAGGGTGAATACAATTCATGGCACTATATAAAAAAGGTATTGTTCATTAAAATTAAAGAAGGGATTTAGACCATCTTTCACACATGAGAGAAATAATGCCCCTTGAAATGAATGCAAGGTCAAAATGTAAATTAAAGGAAATTAACTAATGTATTTCTGAGAAAAATATACATTGAGATAAGTTAGTTGGTTCTATTTTTCATTACTCTAAAAAACTGGAAATTATAAATAATTTTCTCCATCAAGATACTGCTATAAATGATGATGTAATATTTCAAATGAAGAAAAAATTTATAGTTGCACTTCTAAAAATAAAGAAAACATTAAATAACTTTTAAAAGCAATGCATGTCAAATGTTATAAAAAGAACATTGTGTAAATTGGGTTTGAAACTTATACTAACAAGTTTATTCAGAATTATTTTTATTTACAATTGTTTTCATTCGACTCAGTTCCTATTTTTATGTATTTCAGAAGTATAGAAAGCTACATTAACTTAAATTTTTGAGAGATTACTTACCTTACTCCTAATTTTACTATAGAAATATGTTTACAATTTGGTAGAAGTCTTATAACTTAACATATTCATACAATTTAAGTTATACCATCAGAAATTTCTAATGATATTTAAGCTTCTCTACCACGTCAAGGTAGCAGCCACAAAGAAGTGAATACAGTTGAACCTCTACAAATGGATATCTTCGGGATAGGGAACAAAATCAACTATTGCTAAAATAAAATGAAGCTTTTGTTTATTAAACCATTTGCAATATTTAGAATACATTTAACAAGCTTGAACTATGTTTTGATAATTTTAATAGGCAAGTAGGTAATTGGAAACTTTAGTTTGTTAGTTAATTCAAGTAAGAAATGCTTGATTTTTGTTTTCTTCCTAGATGAAAACTTCAGACTTTAAATTTATGTACATAACCAGCTTATTCTTTAAACAGTTTTCCATTCACAAAAGGTCAACTGTATTCTTTTATTTTATTTACTTAAATAAACAATTACAAATGCCTTCTTGATTTTCTGGAGTTTTATAAAGCAGAAGGATCAAAAACAACCTACAATGAAAAAAAAACATATATATATATTGCATATTAGCCTAAAATATAAATGAAAGAGTTTTTAGATGCCTTCTAGTGGATCAGGAACTTTACATCAAAATTATCTATAACTACCTATAATTAAAAGGAACATTACATATATTGCACATGAAGCATAACATATATTGCACTATAACTACCTATAATATAAAAAGGAACATTACATATAATGCACATGCTAAAAAATTTAATACATAAGTATTAGATGG
>BMAW01014401.1:0-15262 GCA_019974015.1 Nephila pilipes
CTGTGCTTCGTTCAGTTACGTATTGCTCCATAAATTATTCCTCATATGAAAAATTGGTATTACTACATTAAAAAATAAGAAGAAAAGATCAATTCATTAATTCAGAAAATATCATTGTTACAGCTGGATTAAATAATTGGTACATCTAATAAGTAACAACATATCAAATTTTTTTTTTTAAAAAAAAATTGAGATAACTATTCGGTTTTGATACGGAAAAATTATTCTATACAACAAAAGAAAAATGTTTGTATATTTTATTGGAAGGAAAGAGGATTAAGAAAAATATTTTTTTTTTTTTAAAAAAAAAACCATTACAAACAAAATAACCTGTCGATAAGAACAGTAAAGTAATATATTGTTAGAAAATTCGAACTAGGGAAATTTTTCAACCATAAAGTTTATTTACTAAAGGAAATATTCTTGCATCAGCAGTTATCTATTCTCATATCCTATTCACGCAACAATAAAAATTAACCTTAAAAAAAAACATTCAGCATTTGGAATAAAAGAAACAATTCTGAAAATAGATAAGTTGTTTGAAATCGACAGTTTAAGAAAAGACACCATAATCGCATCACCTGGTTAAAAGTGATTTGCAGCTCAAAGGGCATAAAAAGTAACTACATTAGAATAAGAAAACAAACTTGCTAAATGATATTTAATATTATGTCCATTTTCTTTGAAATTGTTTTGGAGAAATGCCGAGCAAATGCATATTCTTACTAGGTGCTAGAATTATTTTCGTCTTGAGGAAGTAGTTAACTCTGTACTTTCAGTTAAATATCTGAACATAAATAAATGTGGAATATTTTTTATACAGACGCAAAGTATAGTATGTATTATGGATTTTTCTTCGACATTATTAAAATTTTTTCAAAACTTCATTTGTTATTTTTTTCTACCACCGAATGAAAATGTGAAATCAGATTAAGGTAATATATACTTAATTTTATAATAACATTATATCTTTCCAGATTAAAAAATTTCGGCAATTAAGTTGATAAAGACTTTTGTAAAGAAGGCATCCTATTTGTGTTATAATTTACTACTTTTTCTTAGTTTATTTTTCAATTCATTTTTTAAAAAATTGTACCTTCCCCAAAGTGTGGTTTAATACTCAAAAAAACATTTTTAAGAATATTTTTAATGTTCTCATAAAATATTTTTACCTTTCTAAAGATTTTCTCTTTTTCAAGTAAAACAATGAAAAAAAATATTGAATATAATTGTACAGTGATAAAATTCATATTTAATTTTATGTATATGAAACAAAAACCATATTTTTGAGCAATTCGGTATATGCGAAGTGGTAAGAGAAAAATGAATGTAATTACATACACACACACACACACACATATATATATATGTGTGTGTCATCCTATATATTAAATAATGTCTCAATGATATTAATGTGTGTGTGTGTGTGTGTGTGTGTGTGTGTGTGTGTGTGTGTGTGTGTGTGTGTGTGTGTGTGTGTGTGTGTGTGTGTGTTAGTGTGTGTGTGTGTGTGTGTGGTATTGTGTGTGTGTGTGTGTGTGTGTGTGTGTGTGTGGAAAAAACGAGCGTGGAGTATAGGGAATGGCCGCTGTTTGGTTGTGCAAGAGACAACTAAGTACCTAATAATGGATGAGTAAGATATCTAGGGAGATATCTGAGTGAAAGTTATTTAATTCTAGGCTATGATTAGTAATTCGTTATTGCACATAATATTTTATATATAATGTTGACTGATGTTGACTAATAAATATAGTCGATGTCACATGGAGATACTTCCTATGCCAAACGATATGATAGCATGCTCTACGCTTTCAGAACTACAACTCTTATTGGTGGAATACTAGATTTTCCTGGCAAAAGGGAATTGATTTTATGATTTTTTTTTGTATTGGAGATATAAGCAGAGAGAAACATTGTTAAAAATGTTACAAAATTGACCTGTTTGCCATGTTGGAAAAAGAAGAAATATGAATCAAGTTATCATCGTTGTTGAATTGAAGCAGATTCTTTTCAATTCTGGAGAATTTTTTTTTAATTACTTAAAATTAGTCTTAGACATCTTTGTGTCACAACAGTAGCAGCCGCAAGAAATAAAGATGAACTCAATTTGTTAAGTTTCCCTGCAACAGAGGCTTTAGAAGAAGTGGTCGTTTAACAAAATAATTGAACTAAGATATACCATCTATAAATAATTTATTGAAACCGGATTCAGTAGCAGTGATCCGGTGCTTAAGAAAAGTGTGTGAAACCTGTAGTCTATCTTTATTCCGCGAAAAGAGGCATTAAACATATATACACATTCATAAAGAAAACAAATTTGATTTTGTTGAAATTGATTTCGGAATTGGGCGGAAATGTCAGTTTATGTTACGAGGTGGTATATAAGATTATGAAATAAATCAAAAGATCAGTGAAATGAGGTAGAACTCTTTTATTTTGGTTGTTGAAGGATAATTTTGAAAACTAATATAGAACACCGGAGGAGACTCGTCAACAATTTGCATCCGTTCTGATCAGATTGTTATGTACTATTACCACTCCAAGAGTGAATACTTTTAAATCACTAATAAATCTCAAATTTTTTGATCCTTCCAATGAAGTTTCTGCTTACATTATAGCAGTTCATGAGGAAGAAAGAAGCGGCTGTGCCTGAGGTGTAAAATAATGTGATATTTATTTTAGCAAACGATAGATGCTTTCCTTAACTAAAAAATGATAAACGTTCTGTTTATCGTATTTGAACCAACTACTCTGAAAATACTAAATATATTCCACCTCGTTAAAAAATCAAATTTACAAATGGAAACATGAACGCACATGAATGTTACATAATTCCTAATTGGCGAATTTTATCGATTGATTGTTTAATTACATCGAATTAGAAACAACAAAGACTAATGGTGACGTGGCTCATAATTTTGTACCTCGGTCAAGTAGCATGAACAACACCTTGAGCTCGCTCTTTTTCTCTTTCAATTTCACATTTTTTTAATTAAGAATAAAATTAGTTCATGTTAAGTTTAGGTCATTGATCACTGGGTACATTTGCTCTGATGCAATAAAAAAAAAAAGTGGAAAATGTCATATAAATTTCTTAGAATATTACACTGTCAATTCTTACTATAACTAAACTAAAGACAATTACAGTCATAGTAACAAATAGTCTATATATATATATATATATATACATACACACGCTTTCTCTATATATATATATATATATATATATATATATATATATATATGTATGTAACAACAATATTAATAATAATATGTATGTATTAAGTGGAAATAAAAACATTTTAACTTTTTTTTCTTTGAAAACTGTTAATAATAACTCATAATTTCAACTTCAAAATCAAAAGTAATCAAATTTTACCGATGTTTAAAATGGAAACGACGAACTCAGAATTATTTTCACATACATTTAATTTAATAAAACCACTGTTAGTCAAGCTCAAGAAAACCAATCAAAACAAAATAATTCTTCAGTGTAATCATAACAATTATAAAGTGATATACCGACGTCACAAAAGCATCCATTACAACTTTAAAAAAAAATGTGGTAAAAATAGGTCTACAACAAAACAAGTTATAACAATAAATAGAAGATAACTCAAAAAGAAAAGTATTTTCTACACAGCATGTTTCAGATCATAGATGATCCTATACAAACCCGAAAACGTTTAGTAAAAATTCAGTTATTCAAGTGGTAGATTCTAAAGAAAGCTCAATGGGTCGATGGTTCATCAGAAGAAAAGCTATTTAGGAGCAAAAACATTGAATGAATATTAGAAAATATCTCAATCTTTTAAACATTCAAATTTATGACTACGGGAAGTACAAATAATGAAAAAGATCATATGTAGAATATTGTGGAACGAGTACTTGTAATGTGTTTTCACAAGCTCTACAAAATTAATTAGAAAAGCATCCCAAGACAATGGGTGGAGAAGTTTACGATACACTGAGTGCTATAGCAATTACGACTTTCAGCCTGTAAGTTTATGTTCCGTATGCATTAATTCAGTGTTCTTCGAAATATTTCAAATCCACGGTTGATAGATGTAACCGTAATATATATATAATTGTTGCTGCCGTGTCTGCCTAATGAACTTTTATGAATCAAATGACCTTGTTTTTCTGACAAATTTCTTCATGTTTTTACGCGAGTCACAAATAATTCATTATCGCAGCGTTGGATTGGTAAGAATAGCTCCATAGCATTACCAACCCGGTCTCTTAGCATTACTTTTATAGACTTTCTTTTTTTTAGGGGTAATATAATAAGTCCTCAGCTTTTAATTCCGTAATAAGAACTCAAGTTTTTAAATGCCAGTAATGCTCAAAATAGCAAAATAACTTTTCTGGAAGCCCACAAAAAAATGGATAAATATTAGATTTTTCTTTTTTTTTCATTAATGAACTGAGTAAAACTGAAAAAAAATAAAATCCTTTACAAAGTGCACTTGTAATAGAGATCCTTCAAAATTGAAAATATTTCTAATTTTTTTTATAAAAGTACATCATATGAAAAAGCTGATATAACAGAGAAAATAAATATTCTTTGTTAAACTACAATGCTCTGAACGTCTATTTTAACAAAAAAAAAAGAATAACATCCCCGACACTACTCAAATTTTAGAATCGTAGTACCGTATTATTGTAATCTGCAAAAAAAATATCTGTATGACTGTACTGTAATCAAATGAGCAACAGAAGAAAATTCAGTTAAATTTGAAAATAATCGATACCGAAAATTGGTTTAAGGCTGCATTTTAAATGTACGTTCAAAATGAAACACATTCCATTAAAACCTCATAATGATTTTAATCATCACTTATTATAGAAATTCCTATAAAATTTCGAATGAAATCAACTGACCTAACAAATAATCCACTTTCATTGGATCCCACATCAGCTCTCTCTTTTCCGGGACACGTACTTGTAAGAGAGGCCTGCTTTTTGTCTCTCTTTGCCACTCTTCTAGATCAGATTGCGACCGTCCTCTCGACGTCGGCGTTCTCAGTTTTTTATTGTCCAGTTCCCGGCGAGGGTAAAAAATGCGCCATACCTAAAATAACCTGGAGCAGTGGAATGAAAAAGAACACTTACAGTGAAAAGAATTTTTTTTATTGCTCTAAGTCCTAGCATCTACTTCGGAAGTTCTCTTGGAGTTTTTCCGGTTACCCCTAGCGCATAGTTATTCCTCTATTTTTTATATTCTTTTGAAAGATGGTAAGACTTTTAAGTGGAATTATCGGGGCGTTTTCTTCTTTTAACATGCGAGACTCATTTGTGTTTATCTTCAAATTGTGGAAGGAAAAAGTTTTGGAGGTTATGTTTAGAGGATTTTCTTCTATAGATATTTAATAACTGAAAGTTAAAAGAGGTTTATGTTAAGGGAAACCGTTGTTTCTCCTTTCAAAGACAGTGGAAAAAATTAAGATAGACAATATAAGATAAAAATTACATTTTATAAACAAAATTACCGATTTTATTTTAGGTCTGCCAGCGAAGAGGCATAAAGCATAAGTTTCAAAATGAAATAAAAAGGATAATCGTAAAAATAATTCTTAGAATGAATATGAACTCATACAATAAAAGCTCACATATACTTTTATTAAAACTCTTACATTTCTTTAAAAATAATAAAAATAAGTATAGAAACGGTATTTAATTTTAACTCATAAATTTTTTTCATGGGTTTATCAATGATTTCTATATTTTCATAAATTATGGACATTTTAATAAACATTTTTTTATATTGTCACTTTTTATGTTATTATTATTATTACATATTTGTATTATTATTATTACATGTTTATATTATTATATTATTATTGCTATAGTTATATTATTTTCTTAGTAAGATTACATTTTTATTTCCTTGCTTACCGTTGATTTCAAGTCATTTTGGAACGAAACTCAGCGTGTTCGATCGATTAGCTAAGAAGTTAAAGTTGTAGAATATTTTCTACTTACCGTCTTTAATTTATAAATTGGTACATTTTATCAGAAATAATCATTACATACTTCACTAACCATTTATTATCCTTACATAGATATAAACCTCCAAAATAGAATAAAAAATAATCTGAATAGTGTTTAGTTAGAGAACATTTGATTTTTAAATCAAATACCAATCATAAAATGAAACACGTATTTTATGTAAGATTGAATTATACAGTTGATCGAAATCTCTCAAAACATTGAATAATGCCTCTTTTTTCGAACTTAATATTCATACTGGCCTATTCAATGACTTTAAATGATATTTTAAATATAGTAATGAGTGGTATTTGTTGTTTATAATAATAAATTTTATTTAGAAAATACCGTTATTATTGTGGAGTCATTTTAGTTTTGTCTTGATAAATATCCTCGGTCTCAATATCTATAAGTACATTTTTTTGGTTGCTGTCGATTAACTGGCTGAAAGAAAAATAAAAAAAAAAAAAAGAAAGAAGAAAATGACAGTTATTTATTCTAAATAATGTTTCAGTGCGTCAATTTTATTGCAGAAGACGCGGTACCATGTTTATTTATGCATTTTTGGTAACAGTCATATCTCTGTAAGATAAGAGTCCCTAAATACTAATCATATTTGAAACATTTGCTTCTTCTACCTGCCTCAGGAAATATATCACAAAGAAGCACTTGAAAGAAATGGTAATCTGTTGGGAATTCTATCAGATGAATTTAAAGGATAAGGTAACATTTGATATTGACTAAATTAGGGATTTTTTTACCATTACATAGTTACTCTATATAATGAAAATAATGAAATTCTGTTTTGTTCCCAAAATTTTACATTTGCAACCTCAAAAAACTTCAGAAAAAATTATAAGCAAATGGCAGGGACATATCACAATAGTTATTCAGTATATTTGCCCTCATTCATGCATTAAAGTAATAATATGAATATGCTAAATTTACTTAGCCTGCTCACGTTGGAATTTTTTTCTGGACTGTCTTCTATTAGCTGTCGAGCAATATCTTTGCATTCGCCTTTTAACCTAAAATCGTTAGGTTGGTCAGTTTATCATCACTTTCCCAGTACCGATTGGCGAATGGGCATACATAGCTGCTGGCGTAGCGTGTCACACGAGTAGTGGTCACAAATCAGTTGATTTGCCTAAATTACACACATTCAAAAAAAAAAAATGAAAATCGAAAATGAATCAAAAATTGCATTTCATTCAAATAATTTTTCGATCAATTTCTATTATTATATTATTACGATGTAACAATATTTATATTATGTGCACTTCGCGTTATCAAAAGCAGCATAATTTCATAAATAATTCATCGTTCTTTTCTGAACTATACAGAACTTTAGAGAAATTAATAGTTCCAAGGTTAAAGATATGTTCTATATGTTATCGAAAGAAATTGATTTCAAAGAGTAAGCAATTAGTTATGGTGAAATACACCAATGTAAAGATACATCATAAATGAAAATTTGTTTCATATAACTTGTTTCAAGAAGGCAATAATATTAGGAGCTGGCTGAAACAATGATATTGTAATTTAAATAATCTTCTTTGGGTCAATTCTCAAAGAATTACTCTCAACAAGGATTTTCCGTTAATTTCTTAAAAATAAAAATGTATGAAATCTAAAATGCTGTCAATTATGACTCGACTTTAAAGCATCTTCGTTTATTTCTTGCTATTGTCAAGTACAATAAACCAGTTGCTAAATCAAGAAATTTAATTTTTTTAGTTCTTATGGTTTGAAAATCTAAATGTTTTGAAAAGAAATGTCTTTAAAGGCTTTCATTTCTCAAATACATTTCAAATTAATAGATTCCTTGAAAACATAATAAACTGCTGCAGCAGAAAATGCAACCTGTAAAGAAGGGTAAATCATCAGAATCAAATGAAATTCGCAGCAAAATGTCAGTATAGGATATTATGCAAATTAATAAGTTTCAGGGAAGCCATCAGCGCGTGCATAGCACTCCTCTGAATTGATGCTGAAAGCGTACTCAAATAAAAGTGCTGTAGCAGGTTGAAAAAAGTCTATGATTATTTGGTAGTGGCAAACGTTTTGAGACCTGATTATGCCTCCACGACGGAAGAATAAGAAATTCAAGCAACTTACGGAGTTTGAACGAGGAGGATAATCGGCCTTCGAAGAAGAGGAGATTTTCCTATCGCGCAATAGCAGCTCGTATGCAGCGAACAGTTCCACAGTGATGCGGTTTGGAAGCAGTGGATCGACGAGCACCGAACAACTCGAAAAACAGGCGCGGGCGACAGAAGGTGACGTCAGAGCGCGTCGACACCTGCTCCGCATGGCGGTGAATGATCGCACAGCTTCGCATAGCGGCTGGCGGCACGTTGGTCTACTGCTACAGGTGCAATTGTCGGCTTCGTCAGATGCGTCGTCGTCTGCTGCGCCGTGGATTGCGGTAAGGTGCGCTTTATACGGGATTCCCGGCGAATCATCGACGGCTGCGTCGATGGGCTCTTGAGCACAGAGACAGGCTAGCTGATTGGCACCAAGTTGTCTTTTTCAGATGAATCACGCTAATTTGTGGACATTATGATGGCCGTGTTCGTGGCCAGACGTTATGCCGGTCAACGCTGCCTTCCTAGTGTGACCATTGAACGACATAATTGGTCGAACACCCGGAGTTATGGTCTGGGGCGATTTCGTATCATGGACGATCCAATTTGCTACAGTGAGGGTAATCTCAATAGCAACTTGGTACGTGAAGTGCTACAGCCCGAAGTCGTTCCTTTCTTCATCCCACATGGAGCTATCTTTCAGCAACGGGATATTATACATGTTGCGCGGACTGTTCGAGACTTCTGTTCAGCACAACGCGGCAACTTCTTCCAGCAGCCTGCTTATTCACGGGATATGTCGCCTATTGAGCACGTATTGGAATATGGTTGGTCGTCTCGCTCGTGATCCGCGTCCTGCCATTTCCAAGACGAACTTTGGTTGCACCACAAGCAATATGGAATTCTCTTCCTCAAACGATATTCAACATCTGTTTGATATGCCACGTCGTGTAGCAGCACTTATTGCAGAGCATGGTGGCTGCGCAAATGCGTTCCGGACGTTTAATTTGTTTCTTTTGTTTTCAAATTTTCATCATTTGTATCAGTACAAGTCGTTTCTGCATTAATTTCGACGATTCTGATGATTCTTTCATGGTGTTGCATTTTTCTACAAACAGCAGTATACTAAGATAGTAATAAATAAAAGCAACTTTCTAAATAATGTAGATTTACAAAACTCAGCAGCCAGTTTCAAGTTGTATTGATCTGTTAGCTAAACCAAATAGCTAATAAAGTGAGAATGTTTTAAAATCTATATTTTTTTTTATTTCTAATACCAATTTATAAACATAGCGGCTCAATGCAACATTTGTAAAACAAATGCTTTTCTCCGCACTTTTAGAAACTGTAGTAATAAAATAATACAAAGCATTCAATATTTGAACCTAATTACATCGAAAACGATTGAAATTATTTTAAAAAAAATGTTTATCTCAACAAGGCATGTTTATCACTACTAGTTATATGTGTATATAGTACATTTATGAAGAACACAATAAAAACACATTCATATGTAAAGACGAAACAGCACCAACTGAAAATTAGAGTTTCACCCTCTTGTAACTATCGGTTAAAGAGCTTTAGAAAATGAAAAAGATTACACTTTCAGTGTCGTTCACATTCGATGTAACTTTAATTTTACACTCAGTCTTATGTTATTCAAATTTGAACATATAAGAAGTCAAATTTTTTTAGCATTTCATTACACTAAAGAATAATTTTCATTTTAGATAAGGCCTTATTCATAAGAAGGAGGAGAGAAAGAGTGTACTAGAAATATTAACTAAAATTAGGCTAGCAAATTTGGTGCTTTAATTATTAAGTTTCAAAATAATTTGAACATTTTCAAGTTCCTTTGAGTTTTTTTAAATAAAATGCAATTAATCATTTTAAAGTTTTAATCGTTTTATCAAAAAATTATATATATAAATATATATATATATATATATATATATATATATATATATCAAATACTTTCGAACTTTGATATATATGATGTTCATTACATGTCAATAGCGGTAAGAGCTTCAAGACTTCTATACCGGTTTTGGCAATAATTAACTTAATTGTAGTTTTCTGACATTTAACTTGATATATAGATCGTATTCTCATAACTTTTGCTTTATCATTATATTATGCTTTACGGACTTTACTATTTGAAAATTACTGATTAAGTACATTCTCATTACGTTAATGGTCTATTGAATTAGATAAGAAAAACAAATATTCTAGAAAAAAAGGTTCGTAAAAGTAATTTTAAATGAGAGAGAACGGAAACTCGATAACTATACTTTATTTTTCAAATAATTGTGTTTTTCGTAAAAGTAAGAAGTAAAAATATTATAAGGGAGAAAACTTATTCCTTCAAATTTATAACAAAAATTATAAATAAAACTAGTTAAAACCTTCTTACTTATTCCAAAATTAAATTTACCTTGATGAGATTATGAAATGAACCCAAATGTCCATATTGTTACATTTCAGTGAATCTTAACTTTTACACTTAAAATGTGCATTTTTTATCTATGATAATATATTGTGATTGAATTACATTGCCAATGTATAGTATAATTTTCATAATATTTCTTATTTAGTAGAGATATTGTGCTCGTATTGCTTTGTGCTTATATTTTTAATTTCTTCATACTAGCCATTTCTTGGCAGGTAAATTTTTGTGGCTTCAAAATTACATCCAAGTAGCATCGCTCACATGCCATGATAGCACATTCCTACTGTATCGTATTTTGTGACATGGCGGTCTGTTGATTTTCCATATGTCATTCACAAGTGACCTTGTTCCAGCTTTTTTGTGTTGTTTGCAGAATTTAAAACTGTAAACAAGCATTCGTTCGCTTCTTTTTTTGATAGGATTGAGCATTTATAAGGACCGTGATTTACGCGCTGGGTTTTGTTTGTCAACGGAGTGGGGAAATAATTGAAATGTGTATTGGCTAGGGTTGAAAATAGGCTTGTGTATGCAAGATGGTATTTTACAACATGTTTTCAGTTTATCTTTGCCAACATGGCGAAAAGATTGAAATATCTGAATGGTAAATCAGGAGACAATGTGTTGTGTGCAGAAGTTACCCCAAAAATTCATAATAATAAATTATAAAATCAAAATTTGTAATGGGACTTTGTTCTGTTTTTGTGTTCCGAAATGTATCATAAGCAAAAAATTTTCCCAACAATTATTTAATGGTGTATTTTATTTATATATATATATATATATATATATATATATATATTATTCAGTCTTCTATTTTACGTACTTCTTAAATTCTCGTTAATTAAAATTGTTAATTATATTGCTGTTATTTTCTTTTTAAGCTTTATAACTTTTTTTTCTCCAAATTGAGATGTAATTTCTTTTAAATTCACAGTGTTTTTTTAACATCTGAAATTTTACTACCGCATATTTAAATGCTATCAATGAAAATAATCATAATATCTTTCAGCGTATTTAATAGCAAGGATATGACTTAAAATCAATTTTTATTTTTAAATTAAGGCTTTTAATGAGGAAATTCCCCAGTTACATGCTTGCGCACCTTCAGGCAGCTCAGGACTGGGGAAGCGGTTTCTTCTCCTTTCATAGCCTGTCTGGTACAGGTTAAATAATTATATGAATACACACAAATACATACACGTTCATGTTCACCACCCACATATATATTTATATATATATATATATATATATAATACACACACATACATACATATAACTTTATTATTATAAATTTATTATTTATTGTTATCGTGTTTTAATTTTAACAAATTAAAAATAATTTGAAACGTAATAATTATAATTTTAAGTATTTCTTTGATTCGGTTTAAACTCGGTTAATTATTCCTTTGCTTCGGTTAGAATTTCTTTCGGTAATTCGCCGAATTCCTAGGGTTTTTTTTTTTGCAGCAATCGGTTCAATTAAAATTCAAACAGTAAAAGTGAGCAGCCACCAAAGTTTAGATGATGGAATGAGGTGACGAATCGTGGATAGGCTAGAAACAGGCCTGTCACAAATCCAGATTTGCAGAAAATTCGATTCAATACCCAGCGTCGTTTTCAACTTATGGAAATAATATCAGGATACCGAACCCATCGAGATTAAGCCTGGGCAAAGTCGTCTGAGAGCCGCGATGGTCAGAAAAGATCGCCATTTTTCCATTATAGCGATGCGTAACATAGACGCTATAGCTTCTCAACTCTCTCATGAGTTGTTTGCGGTCACAGGAACTCGAGTTTCAAGGGTGACTGTTTCCAGAAGACTTCATGAGACAGGGCTTCTTATAAAAATACCTGTTGTTTGCGTCCCACTTGCTGAGTCACGAAAGTCCGCTTAAAATGGTGCAGAGGTCATAGAGGGCGATAGTTCTCTTCACTGATGAGTCCCGGTTCTGCTTAATTTGTGTTTCCCACCGTACTTTAAAATGGAGAGAACCAGGAATCGGCTACCTGCTCTCCAGTGTCCGAGAAATCGACCTTTACGTCAGCGGGGTCGTGATGGTCTGGGCAGGCATCATGTTGAATTCCTGCACACACCTCCATGTTTTTGATAAAGACCTTATGACTGCTGAGAAACATAGAAATCATGTCTTGGAGCCCTATATCTGCCTTTTCAGGGGTTAGTTGGCTCTGATTTCCTTTCAATGAAAGACTTCGCGAGACCACATAGAGTTTATTTGATCGACGATTTTCTAGAAAGTGAGGATATTTGCCGGATGGATTTGCTAGCCAGTTCTTTAGACCTTAAATCCTATAAAGCATGCTTGGGACGCTCTAGGGACGGCAATTGCAATTCACAATCACCCTCCGAAATCTATTCAAGACCTAAAAAAAGTTTTGCTTAATGAGTGCGACCAATTGCCACAGGAACTCATAAACTCCCTTATTTCCATCATAAAATTATGATGCGAGGCTTGTATATCTGTAAGAGGGGAACATACTCCCTATTAACCTATTTTTTTTGTTCTGTTTTGAAACCGCTGTTTCATACCTTGCGAATTCGATCAGTGTTACGCACGATCCGGCGTGTGCATTATGTTGAATGGTTATTTTTTTTTAATTTTATCAACTTTATGTGCAAACCAATTTTAATTAAAATCTATCTATTGATCTATCAAGTTAGAATATATTCATAAATATATATATATATATATATATATATATATATATATATATATATATAATTTGGTGTCATATATTGCAATGGTGTCTTTGAGCATCAGGTATTTTTTTTAAATTCATGAAATTTTCATATTTTCCTATAACATTTTCCAAAACGGTTTGTTAGGCCAGTAAAACATATTAAACCAGCTACTCTGTCATAAGCAATATTCAGAATTTATATATGTTATATTTCCTTTTCTATTTTGGTTTATTTCTCTCCTTTGTTTTCATTGCTGACCATGCATAAGTTTATCCATTTCATGCTATGAAGATTAACCTTTTGCTAATTTATCATGTATTTTTTCATGCATTTGTTCTCATTCTTAATTGTTCTGTTGTTTAATTTTTGTTTCTACTTTATTCCTACATTTCTGAAATTCATAAAATACCATTTATCACGCAAGTTCCCACTGTAACTTTAAGGATTGCAATTTATTTTAACCTTACATTTCTATCTTTTTTAAAAAAGTATTTTTACAATATTTGTTTTAAAGAAGTTTTGTTTTAATACACACACACACATATATATACATCAAATATTTTGTATATATATACATCAAATATTATATATATATATATATATATTGTTAACTTTCCTACTTAGAGCCTGCCTCTAGAGGGCGTTCATTTGTAAAGGGAGAGAGTGTGATGTCACACGATCCCCTCAGACGGGACCTGACCGAATCTCCGATAGGAGCTGTTGTAAACGAGCGGTAGCAAGTAATGAAATAAATATTGTTGTTGTTATACAACCCGATGTGTTTTTTTGTCTAAGGACAACCGTGAACTGAAATCTGAGGTGATGATGATTAGTAGCTAGTTTTAGTACTAGATAGTTAGTAGTTAGTGTAGTATATTATAACATTCAGAAGTGGGATGTTTGTTGAAGCCCACGGTCAGACTGACATTTCTCTGAGAGAACTGTATAAAAAAAAGTACGTTGTAGGACTCTAACCTACCGGAACTGTGAAAGAAAATGTGCTAAGAAGTGATTTATTTTGAAGTGTATCGAATTAGAGTTAAATATGTCGTTCCTCTCAAAAGGACGTAAAAGTGATTTAATCGAGCTTGCGCTTGAATTTGACGAAATTGTCCCTTCGGATGCTACCTATGTGGCAATAAGGGACATCATCATAAGAAACCAATTCTATGAAGAAGTTTTCGCGAGAGGATGTCTCGAGAGGATAATTGAAGATAGGATTGAAAAAGAACAAAGGTTAGACAGAGATAAGGAGATGCAATTTGAACTAGAAAAATTAAGATTAGAAAAATTAATAATTGAAAACAATAGAAGAAAACAAAGAAAAATCCAAGAGTACTATGAAAAACGATTTCAGCCTCAGCAGGAAAAGTTTGAATCTGAATTGAAAGAAAGGGACAAGAAGTTTACCGAAATTCAGAAGGAGAATGAAAAATTATCCGAAACTATAGGGTTACAGGATACCAGTATTGAAGAAAAAGCAATGAAAATTGTTGATGAAAGACAACTTCAGTCTCAACAGGAAAAGTTTGATTCTGAACCGAAGAATAAAGAACAGAAATTATCTAGAATCCAGGAACGTAATGAAAAGTTAACGCAAGCCATACGGGAACAAAATGTTGTTAACAGAGGAAAAGAAGAAGCGTTATTAGCACCAGCGATGCTACCGAATGATAAAGAAGAAGTGCAACGGAAACTACAGAAAGGAAATAAAGAGAACGGAAAAAGAAGACAGGACTTTCAACAAAAAATAAAGAAAAGAGTTATCAAACTCCCGAGGAGAGGGTCCCCCTCTCAAAAGCGAAAGGAAGCTCCGTTTGACCCTGGAGGTGTCTAGCAGGACTTCACTGAGGACTGAGTCTCCGTTCCCCCTTTAGTAACAAGAGTTCAGGGACACCTGCAAAGTTACGCAGCTGAAGAAAAAAAAGAGAGTGAGCAGAAGGGCAGGAAGTGGACCGCAAGTTCGCTGACCAAGAGGGACGGTCATTACAAAGTGTGGGAAATTTTGAAGGCCGTATAAACGCCAGGAAACAG
>BMAW01014413.1:0-15435 GCA_019974015.1 Nephila pilipes
TTTAGTTGAAAATTTATCTGCGTGTATAGCATATATCGTAATAATATGAAAATAATTGTATACTTTAAATTTTATTCCTATAAAATGAGCATATTGCGATATTATGATATACATTCAACTAATCGTAATTGTTGCATGAAATTAAACTTGCTAAAATATATAATAACTCTTTAAATATTCAAGAAATTCAGGCAAAAAAAATACAGTTGACAAAGAAAGTATTAGAACACAGTGAAAATTGGAATTTTCAAGCAAATGAAATGAAACTAATCGAATACTTTTTTTTTGTAAGATCGCATTTCTCGCAAGACAATATGTAATAACTAAGAAAAATATTTAAAGTGAATACAAACTTTTAAAAATAAAAATAAAATAAGCACTGCCAAAAAAAAAAAAGAAAGAAAAGAAAAAGGGTGTATGCAAATTACAGCGTACGGTTACATCATTACACTTTGTTTAGTTTTTATTAACGTCGCACTAGAAGCAACACGAGGGCTATTGGCGACGGACCTCGTAATTTTGAACCACGGTCAAGTGATAAGGTCGACACCTGAGCTGGAACCCCCCATCTCCTACATTACACTTTGAAAGTCAACCTCAAATGAGCTTTCAGTTAAAAACACTCGTTTATTTGTTTTCAATTCATTCAAATCAGATTACGAGTAAATTTTCTCTCTTGGCACATAAAACTAAAGACATTGCGTTTGGCGAAGAGGAAACTAGTTCTCTATCTGCGCCATAGCGGTTAAACATTTCTGAAATATTTAACTGTTTAGAAATTTCACATATGCTCAATCTATATTATTCATAAGAAAAATGAGACTGGAGTGGTAGATAATGAGCAGGGAGACCAAGAAAATAGAATGTTAGAGAACGACGGCAACTGGCGAAAAATGCTCAGAATAATCCATCGAGGGAGTGAAGGTGAAATTTCATGGCGCAAGAGCCAGATGTATTATATATAGGATATTTTAATTCTTATATAAAATAACGGTATTAGCGAAATTTTTTTTTACAGAAAATGGAAGAAGAGAGTCATAAATGCAAATTTTTCTCATTTTCAAACTTCGGAGTATGCAAAATTTTGAGTCTGATGTCAAAAACGACGCTTTAGTAACAGCGAATGAAATTTGTCTTTCAACTTAACGAAAGACAAAGCCGAAAAGAATGATCGACATTCAATAAGTGTGTTGTTTCGATGATTGCGATGTCTCAACGAAAACATTTAACCGATTCAGAAACCTGGAGAATTGTTGGACAGTTGAAGGGGAGCTAAACACAAGCCAAAGTAGCAGAAGCTACTGGAGTTGCACAAAGTGTGATTTCCAGAATCTGGAACCGTTTCTTGGAGACTGGAAGTGCAGGCCGAAGACCAGGGCAAGGTCGAAGACGTGCAACAACGCCCAATGAAGATGGATATTTAACACTAACGGCTCGGAATATGAATGCCACTCTTCTTCAGCAACCCCTTCGCTCGGCTACTGGCACCACAATTTTGACTCAAACTGTCCGAAACAGGCTCCACGCTGTAGGACTGTTTGCTCGCCGACCAATGGTACGTGTTACATACACTAAGAGCAAGGCACCAACGCGCCCGATGGATATGGGCAACCGAGCATTTGAACTGGAGAAATGAATGGCGCAATGTTATTTTCTCTGAAGAGTCCCGTTTTTCTGTTCATCCTGATGATAGGCGTAATTTATCTGGAGGGATCATGGCGCTAGAAACAATCCTGCGTTCGTGCTTGGAAGTTTCAGATTTGGCGGAGGTGGAGTGATGGTCTATGCTGGCATCTCCATTGGTGGGCGCACCGATCTCTACATCATTCGAAATGGAGCTCTGACCGGTCGCCGATATAGGGATGAGATCTTAAGACCTATTGTAGTCCCGTACGCTGCAGCAATTGGAGATGACTTCATCTTAATGGACGACAACTGCAGGCCACATCTTACCAATTTAGAGGGTGATTTCCTTTTAGAGGAGGGAATCGTACGAATGGAATGGCCAGCGTATTCTCCGGACATGAACCCAATGGAACACGTTTTGGACATTCTAGGCCGACGAGTTGCTGGCCGCTTACCATCCCCCACGAACTCTCCAAGAACTGGAAAGAGCTCTTCTGGAGGAGTGGGATAGAAAACCCCAGCTCCTCATAAATAACCTCATTGACTCCATGCCTCAAAGGTGTTCAGCGTTGTTGGCCGTCCGGGGAAACCATACCCCCTACTAAAAACTTTCAAGTAAATATCCTTTTTTTATTCGATTTTTCTCGAATGCACAAATTGTGTTTTTTTCCTTTTGTGTCTAAATGCTAAGTAATACGCATTTTTTATGCTAAACATGCTTGATTTTTTTCCTTATATAGCTTACCAAGTCTGTCGATCATGTATCAATCACATAAACAATTCCCCAGCCGCTTAATCCACCCAAAAACCTCAATATCCTTTAATTGTTTTGAGCAGTGTATTTATTAACTGTGATGTAGACGATTGAATGAGTGGTTGAGTGAAAGTGTTTTGGCACAAAAGCTAGATTTGGCCATGCTGCGCCAAACAAAGTAAGTGAGCTAGTGTAAAGTTAGTAAAGAGTAAAAATGTAACTAGTTTAGTTTCTATTAACGTCACACTAGAAGCAACACGAGGGCTATTGGGGACGGACCTCGTAATTTTGAACCTCGGTCAAGTGACGAGAATGACACCAGGGTTGGTTCCACCCACTCCTAACTCCCACACCACTCCAAAGGGAGGACTTTGAACCTCGACAGATTTTTTTGTTCATCAATCCCCGCTGCATGACTGGCGGGTCTTTTGTGGCATCAAGACTCGAACCCACGACTCGATGAAAACTGCCGGCCGCGACCACAGCCACTCGATTGAAGATTGGGCAAGCGGGAAAATAACACCAAGGAAGGTAATCCCGTGAAGGGGTACCTTCTTTAGAATAATAATGCAAAAATAGATTTATCTGAAAATGTCTTTTTTTTCTCTGATTAATGTATTATTCACCTTAGTGTGATTAGCAAGGGCTTAAGGCGTGAAAGCCAAATCTGGCTAAACAATGCGGAAAATTTGTTTGCAATATCACATCAGATTTCAAAACCACAAAATGATAAATAAAAGACGAAATGATAGAAAAAATACAGGCAATATGTTTATTTTCGCCTCAATTGTCTAGACTCTTAACTCAAATCCTTTCGGTCACAATGCTCAGGCTTCACACAGTGACGGTCACAGCGTACTCGCGATAAGATTAATATAACGGGATGTTACCGTGCGTTCAAATTTAATAAAAAAAAAATTGGATTCACGCGATAAAATGCAAAATGAAAATTATAAAAGCCTTTAATTATATATTTAATAGCTATCATTTTTGTTAATATACATTTGGATTTTTTTAATGCATAAACCATTATATTCTCTACATATGTTGTTGTTCGATTGAAATTTTCTTTCCTTTCTCAGAACTCAACTTTCACGTCATCTCTATTGTAGTCAATTGATGTTTATTGTTAAGTCGATTTCAATAGATCCACTCGCAGGGAATCGTAATTCATATCCATCAATCCGTGGTCAAGGGTATTTCAAGGAGAATTCAAGGGAATGTTTTTGTGATGTAGTTAATATTAATTTACAGGTTTTAATCCTTTTTCCCATAGACAAAAGATTCGAAGATATTTGCAAATATCAAATTGGTGATACTTTTTTTCATGAAAGCGTTAGATTTTATTTAAACGACCATCAATATTTCGCAACGATGGTTGTTGATTGGTTAGTTCTATTAACGTCGCATTAGAAGCAACTCCAGGGCTATTGGCACAGGACCTCGTAATTTTGAACCTCACTCAAGTGACGAGGACGACATCTGAACTGTTAACTATCTCCTACCTTCAATACTACGCCAACAGATTTTGGGCCTCGACAGATTAATGCGCATCAGCCTCGGCTTCACGGCGGGTCTTTAATGGCATCAAGGCTCGAACCTGCGACTCGACGAAAACCGACGGCCGCAATTCCGCGACCATGACCACTATGCTATCGCGGCCACAATATTTCGCAAGCACCGATGGTGCACATGAAAAACGCTCGTCTACAGATCCAGAGTTCTCGGGTTCGAAACCAAGTGGTGACATTCAAAATTCAAGCGAAAATTTAGTTTAATTGTTCTCCGTTTTATATTACAATTTCGAACATCTTCGAAAATATTATTTATGTTTCCAGAGCAGTGCACTTTAATATTCTACTGCAGTATATAAAGTCAGATAGTTCCCATCTAAATTTAGCTGCTCTTAGTTCGTCAATAAAGTCACATTATTCGGACACCTATTGCGTCTTCAACCTGCTAAAAGATCTACGCTACAATATTCCAGTTTTTGCATGCTCTCATAGCAATTTTTATTTCATACTGAACAAAGCAAATTTTTTCACAGCAATTTTCATAAATTTCCTTTTCCTTAGTATAATAATTATATTTTTTTAAAAGTTGTATCAAATACGCAGCTTGTTTACTTAAAATAACCGAAACACTAAAAAATGCTGAAAAGGGGGGAAAAAATTCTTTTTTTGTTATTTCTGTTCAAAAAAAAGTGGGTGTTTCGCTGAATCCTTAGATGTAAAAGAAAAATTTTGATCAGCAAAACGTACAGAACATGTAATTTAAAAATTATAAATACACATACCACATCATAGGGGGGGGAAACTGCTTTAGCGTTTTTCTCTGAATGTTTTTCAGGGAGGGAGGGGGGGAGGTCTGAACACGATCCCGAAATTTTTTCTATCCATATCGCTGATATTTTTCGCATTAATTTCCATCGTGAACAAAAATTTTCTCTACACAAATTTTAAGTATTGCACAGTATTTGTCTCAAACTTTAGGGATATTTGAATCATAAAATTTAATATTTTACAATATTATTAAAATTATAATTATGTTCAACGTATAGAATGTTATGTTCGTATGCACTTCGCAAAAAAAAAAAAAAATTACAAGAAATAAAAGTAGTAGTGTTAATGCAAGATTATGCTAAAAATATACTATTTAAAATTGTAAATAGAGCTATTTATATTACTAATTCATCAAACATAATTATTTATGTTCATAAATATGATTTTGATTTCGTAAACATTGACCCAAATTCTTTTCCAGAAAATTTCAATGTCAAACTTCGACATTCATTGCTTTTAATTTCGTGTAATTTTGAACCACGGTCAAAGAACAAGGACAACACCTGAGTTGGAACTCTACTCTCTCTTAACATCCACACCGAGTCAACGCGAGGAGCTTCAATGTGCATCAGACCCGCAACATGTGAACGTGAGACAGTTAAATTTATTGGAGCAAGAGCCAGATGAGGCTATACTGCGCAAAACAAGGTGAATCGGTTATCTAGACACTAAAACACTAAAAAAAAGATATTGGTCGACGAGGAGGGTCGATAATGGAGTGATTGAAAGTGAAGTTTATGGGCGCATGAGCCAGATGTGGTCATGCAGCACCAAACAAGATGCAACTGTGGTCTCAATGTGTGAAAAAAATTGAAAATTGGGTGACAAGTAGGGTCCAATATAAAGAAGGGTCTCTGGGGTATTCCGGAGGCGCGTCACCTGTGTACTCATTTTAGTCGACTCTTACGACATGCATGAGCGACAGTGGGACTATTCTGTCACACCCGGTCACCACACGGTTCCAGACTCCCAACATATCCGATATCTATTGGTATGAGGATTCGAGCTCACAGCTCGACGGAAAAAATACCAGTCTCGAGCTCGCGACCATGACCATTCGGGTACTACTGCCGTACACTACACACCACAGGACAGGATGGACTTGGATAATTTCAATCCGCGGTAAATCATGGAGTGAGTGACTGCGAGGTTTTATGGCGCAAGAACCAAAGTAGGCTATGATGCGCCTAACATTTGTAACGTAAATCATGGAGACGACATACCTGGAGTGATACCACACTCTTTACATGTACACAAAATTTGTTTTTGCTCCATTTTGCTTATATTATCGTCGCACTTTGAAGCAACACGAGGTCGATTGACAACAGAACAAATAATTTTGAGCCTTGGTCAAGGGACAAAGGCAACTTCTAAAACTTTAACACCGCGTCTTAGAGACGATCATGGGATTGAAAAAACTTGAAAATAAGATAATTGGTTAACAAGAATGTTTCGTTCGGTTTTATTAACGTCGCGCCAGAAGCAACACAAGGGTTATTGGCGATGGACCTCGTAATTTTGAATCTTGGTCAAGTGATGAGGACGACACCTGAGCTAGAGCCCCCCTCCCTTTCTAATTTCCACACCACGCCCACGAGAGGACTTTGGGACTCTACAGATTTAGCGTACATTAGCCCCGGCTACACGGCATCAAGGTTCGAACCCTCTACTCGACGAAAACTGCCTGCCGCGAGTCCGCAGCTATGACCACTAGGCTGCCAAGGTTAACAAGGAGGAGGGTCGAAAGTAAAGAAGAATCGCTTAAGTACACCGATGGTGAGTTACTCGAGTTTACCGGAGTTAGTTGGCTCCACAGAGTACCCACATGACCCTCGGGTACTCACTAGAGTACCCGAGGGTCATGATTCCAGACCTAAAGAACTGAGGGGTCGAAATGTCAAGAGTGTCAAAACTTAAGGTAATTGATTCCTTAAAACGTCCGCCGTGAAGTTGTTTCAAGTTGAATCTGTGGAAGCTCTAAATTGGTGTTGGAAGTTCAGGTCCTCCCGTTGGCGTGGTGTGGAAGTTAGGAGAGGTGGTCCCTACTCGGATGTCTTCCTCCTTACTAGACCGAGGTTCAAAATTACGCGGTCCATCGTCAATGGTCTTCGTGTTGCTTTTTTGTCAAACTTTAATACACAATCAATCAACATACATACTAACATTTCAGAACAATGAAAAGCATGTTACAGTTAGCAATGAGAAGACTGAATGGGCACATTAAGATCGAAATTATACATCAGTTCAAAGAAAATGCGCCTTTCGACATTTTTTAGTGAAATACCATCTTTACTACTGGATTGAAGTAAAATGACACAAATAATATTTAAAGCTGATTCAAACATACAGAATCTTGATGTTATTTTCATTACACGAAACAGGAACCATTTTTGAAAATACTCATAACTTCAAAATGATCGATAATTCAAATGAGTAATTATCACCCGGAACACGTGAACCACTTAAAATCCTAAATTTAAAATAATTGGTGCCACCTTCGTAAGTTTTAAAACATGGAAACTCAATTTTATATTTTGTTGCTAAATTACAAAACTGATCATTTAATATGATAAATCGATTAAAAAAGTAATAATTTGATGACAGCCGAAAAAAAAAATTAACAGTATATTTAAATAAGTGGTTCGCATTCTGAAAATCGTGTGAGCTTCCTCCGACTTTCCTGTGGCCGCGGTAGCCTCGTGGTCATGGACGCGGACGGCGGTTTTCGTCGAGTCATGAGTTCGAGCCTTGGTGCCACTGAAGACCCGCCGTGTGACCGGGGCTGAATCTTCCCGAATCGTGGTGTGGAAGTTAGGAGAGGGCGGTAACAGTTCAAATGTCGTCCTCGTCACTTTAGCGAGGTTCAAAATTACGAGATCCGTCACCAATAGCCCTCGCGTTGTTTCTCAGTGCGACGTTAATTAAACCAAACTTCATAAAAATATTGATTGTTCAGTGTCGCACTTCGAAGCAACATAAGGACTTAGAAGTAACATGACAGATCAAATAATTTTGAGTATCGGTCAAGTGACGAGGACGACAATTGAGGCAGCCCTTCCCTCAAGATTTTCACAACCACGCCAACGGAAGGATTTGGAACCTCAATAGATTTGACGATGCTACACGATGAGTCTTGAATGTCATCAGGACTCGAACCCACGACTCACGGAAACGAAACCGGCTGCGATTTTGTGACAATAACCACTGCCTACCGTGGCCATTCGAAAACATCACATATGAATCAATTACACATGTGACAGCCTAACTTTCCAAATACTAGTCTTAGTTGAAATGAGGTCTCAAATTCTTGGACTCGCATTTAAAAATAAACAACTAACTCAGCCTAGATTAGACAAACAAATATCCGTCCATAGCATAAGAGTTCATTTTTCATTTTTTAAAAACCAACTGTCGAAATGAAGTACGAAAGCTACGCTATTTGAAGTATTATATATACAGTGGCTCAAACAATTGAGGATACACCTTACTTTCACTTGATAAATCCAACTTTTAATGAAAATAACACATTAACTAGAATAGAAGACGTATTTTTACTTTTACACGTAATAAAAGGGTTAATTTACAGTAAAAATAACGAAAATCAACAAAAAAATATCTAAAATTAAAAGTTTCACAAATATTTGAAGTAAACATAGGCAGATCTTTACCTCAAAAAATTAAGGATACACCAATGAAATTTTTTCGATATATTACATGCATAGACAGTATCAGTATTTTGTTGCATGTCCTTTGGCTTTTATAATGTCCTCCAAACGTCTTGGTACCGATTCGACCAATTTTTTAGTGGTATCTGGAGATATTTTATCCCATTCTTCTTGTAACACTTGCTTTAAATGGGCTTTGTTTCTATTCTGGTGTTTTTGGACCGCTGTTTCTAGTGTGGCCCACAAATTTTCTATGACATTGATGTCAGGGGACTGTGGCGGTGTGTGCAATTGCTGTTTACAATGAAAAAGACACCACATTTTGACATTACGTGCCGTGTGTTTGGGGTCGTTGTCGTGCTGAAATATAAAATTTCCATTTAAACCCAATTTTTGTGCACTCTCTTTAAGATTGTTGCGGAGTATGTCTATATAAAGCTTATGATCCATTATACCATCTATAAAAACTAAATTTCCTACCCCATTTGTAGCCATACAACCCCAAACCATGACGGAGCCACCACCATGTTTAACTGTAGGACGTAAATGTTTTGGATCCAAAGCGGTGTTCGGCTTTCTCCAAACGGTGTGACGACCATCGCTTCCAAAAATGTTGAATTTACTTTCATCACTAAATATAACTTTCTTCCAAAAGTTTTCTGTCTTCAACTGATGAGTTTTTGCAAACTCCAAACGCTTTTTCTGATTTTGTAAGCTTATGAAAGGTTTCTTTCTAGCTACTCGACTGCTATATCCAGCATGTCTAATGACATTTCTCACAGTTTCAGCACTTACACTTCTGCAGATTATTCGAGAAGTTTCTGCAGCTAGTTTGACTGCACTCAGTTTAGGATTAATCTTGATATCTTTTAAAATTTTCCTTTTAGCTACATCACTCAGAATACTTTTCCTTCCTCTTCCACTCTTATTTTGAATTAATCCATCGCGTTTAAATTTCCCAATGATTTTCTGGACACATGAGTGACTTCTACCGACAATTTCAGCTATTTCACGATAAGATTTTCCCTTCTTAAATAACCTTAATATAAATTTTCTTAAATCAATACTAGTCTCTTTCCGAGGAGCCATTTTCCATTTAAAATTACAGCTTTATATTCTCATAACCAACTTCAAAAGACAGAAATAACAGTTGAAAAAGTTTAGGATAAAATTTCACAAACTTTAGTAGCAAGCAAAAAGAAATCAAGTGGTAGTTAAACAAAAATTTCATTTGTGTATCCTCAATTTTTTGAGGTAAAAATCTGCTTATGTTTATTTGAAATGCCTCTAAAAAGTTTTATTTTAGAATTTTGTCGTTGATTTTTCTTTATTTTTACTGTTAATTAAACCTTTTGTTATGTCTAAGAACAAAAATTCGTTTGCACTTCTGGTTAAGGTGTTATTTTGATTGAAAGTTGGATTTATCAAGTAAAAGTAAGGTGTATCCTCAATTGTTTGTGCCACTGTATTTTGATCTACTGTCACAAACAAGGACGACACCATAGTTGATATTTCAGCCTCTAACTATATGACGTCTACGAAATGATGGGGTTTGATACGAAATAAAAATGATTGATCTATTTAATGATTTTAGGAATTGCCAGTCACAACACAAATTGCTACAACTACCAGTGACGGATCCTGTGGGTGGACACGTGCCTCTCCTGTCATAATTTAACAGGCCAGACAAAATAACATAGCTGAGGAAGAAAAAAAATCTCAGCCAATTTTAATAGGATTTATTTCGTCATTTCTCTTCCAAAAGGTTCGATGTGTCAAAGCATAGAACCGAGCTGTCTATCGTACTATAATTTTTTAATTCTCAACTTGAATTTCATTCCCGAGTAAATATTTAGTTCATTTTTAGATTAAGTACTAAATAATCATAAATAATTAACATAGTTAAGTATTAAGAGAGAACTTTTTCCCAAGAAAAAACAAATGTGCCCCCTTGAGGATTTAATGCACCCTCTGTCGATTTTTTCCCCAGGATTTGCCACAGATAATAAGTTACCGGCAAGCGTTAGAATTACTTAGCATGATTTAAATAAAATATTAACTGAAAATTACGCGAATAATAAAAGGATTTAAAGAAATTAATAGATTTTTAATACATACGATTTTATTAAAAACAAACATTTAAAAAGCAATAATATATTTGTAATATGCTTTAAACATAAGTTGTGCGGGGAATTTTAAGTAAATGGGCAGTAAATAAATATGCATTACTTCCAAAAATAGGAACAAAATTAAAAATTACGTCTGAATTTAGAACAGTTGCCTATTCTACACAGTTCAAATATTTTCGCTCGAACTGAATTTAATTTTATTTTAAATTTACAAATTTTCATCAAAATTCTTACTCTGGTCTTATATCTCTGCACGTAGAGCCAAATTCTTATCGAAAAATAAATGCTTTATCTAAATCAAATTGTCAACACACGCTATTCGCGGAAATTTATACAAGATATTGGAATTCAACATTGAATTTTTAATATTTTTAAATCATTATTACTTCAGCAGTATTCATCATATTTTACACAGTAAAAGCATTTAAAAAACATGACAAAAATATTAGTAAAAATGGTTATCATTCCTACGTTTCAAACTTCCAATGCTTTCACGCATTATTTATACATCAGAAGACTTACAAACACTCATATTTTCACAATAAAAACTCCTGTTTTCAGCATTTAATAAAATACAATAAATAGCATAATATTTAGTTTACATCATTTCAAAAAAAGGTTTATCTGAAACGAATTAACGAAACAAACAAAAGTAAAACAATATGGAGATTAAAAAGATAAAAATATGCTTACCATCTACAGAAACAGCTTCTGTGATAATCAGCAAAAAAAGTCCAAATACGAACAAATTCATTTTTCTTCAATAGAAAGACCTAGTAAGCGGCTTAGTTAAGAGTTAGTATGAAATTCCCCGATACGTTCAAAACCAATGGGATATCCCTCACTTTCCGATCGCCAACAAGAAGAGCGGAATTGCATGCATCTATACTCGATGTCGTATCGTTCAGAAGTTGATGCTACACGCCTCACAGCCAAATTGGCGAGGAGAATTATCGGATGTTTAGGATTTTAAGTACTTGACCTCATTAACTAAACGTTGTTCGGAGAAATATTGCTTACTCTATATTGTTGAATGAGAATGAGTATTCTCTTTCTCGTAAAAAATAATAACATAATAAAAAAAAAAGCTGGGTATCGATGAATGAATCATTCCAGAAAGCATAAAAGGCTTAACTGAACGAAAAAAAATACTTTTATAGTGGAAGAGATTCTAAAATCCCTTCTTTTTAATTGATTTATATTTCAAAATGTGCTCGTAAAAATTTTTTTTTTTTTTTGCTGAGTTGTTTATGAAGCTAAATTAATTCTGGAATGAAATGTTACAATCAATCATACTTAACAAACGATTTTTTCCTGTCTATTCTGAAAATAAAATTCTATTTCTATGTAAACTGCTCATAAATAATTTACGAATTGCTCTTTTAAACTATCATTAAAAGTCGAATTCTCTTTTTTTTAATCAGAAGAATCTAATTATTCTTTTATCGCAGAAAGAACATTAGTGTTTTACGTTACGAAATTTATAGTCACGTTTTACATTGCAATCATGATGTTTAATATGTATTCTTGTTATTGTTAGCTTATTTATTATTTCTCATGATGTGATATTATTAATCTGATAATTTTTCGATCAACATTTATGAGCCATATATACCAAAAATTGTTTAATTATTCAAATAAAATTTGATTTAGTGTCACCTATAGTAATTCTTGTTTTCGAATATTTGATGTTTTACATTCAGCAGTATAAAAAAATAAGTACTAAATATTAAAAAAACGACTTTGTTTTTTAGGCACATATATTCTTATTTATCCATTTTATAATATTGTTATGTTAAAAAAAATGCTTCAAAAGGCTTTTAATTAAAATTATTTATTCAGAAAGCTCAATCAGTTTTCTTCCAACTGTGTGTAGTGAGAGAGCAAACGTGTCATTTTTTGCAAAAAAAAAAAAAAAAATTTATCCCTTTATGATCCGGAGCATCACCATTCCAGCCTTGCTAGTAATCTTACGTTTTTATACTGGCAAACAAGCCATCCAAATATATTTATTTTGCCTTTCAACTTCTGTAGAATAATG
The DNA here is from genome assembly GCA_019974015.1 of Nephila pilipes. Classification (NCBI taxonomy): domain Eukaryota; kingdom Metazoa; phylum Arthropoda; class Arachnida; order Araneae; family Nephilidae; genus Nephila; species Nephila pilipes. Next base: position 12,558 of record BMAW01014413.1, read on the forward strand.
CAACCTATCAATACAAAACAATACATTTTCGTTAGTTTTAATTATTTTGTGTATTTAACATTTTATTTGCGTGCACTGTAATAATTTTCATACAATAGTACATACCTTACGTTGTTTAAATGCGCTATTAATTAGTGATTTACCAGTAATTCGGCTTTTCCGGTAATCCAGCGGTACTCTGGCACAGTATGTACTGGATAACCGAGAGAATACTGTACTAGTAATTAAATATTTATTTAGTTCGGTATTCTCGAGCTAAGATTTCGCTTGCCTGGTGCTTTGTGTGGCGTGGATTCTCTCATCTCTCCTAACTAGACTCTTTTTTCACATGTGCTAGCATGCTGTTTTATGGAGAAAATGGCGTCGACAAAAATGCATGGTCATAAAATAAAGGATACAAGATTGACAGTATAATACATTTTGAATACAATAATTGAATTTTGTTTGCTTTTGTTGTATTTACATTGGGCTCAGAGGCCGCGGTACCCTAATGGTCATGGTCGCGGACTCGCAGCAGGCGCTTTTCATTGAGTCGTGGGTTCGAACCTTGATGCCACAAAGACCCGCCGTGAAGTCGGGGCTAATGCACGTTAAATCTGTCGAGGCTCAAAGTCTTTCCATTGGCGTGGTGTGGAAGTTAGGAGAGGGAAGGCAAATGAGGCGTCGTCCTCGTCACTTGACCGAGGTTCAAAATTACGACGTTCGTCGCCAATAGCCATCGTGAAAGGCATCAACAAAAATGTGCGACGTTAATGTAACCAAACCAAACATTTTGTAAAAATATTATTTAATTTTCTGCTTTTATTTTAATATCCAAACAAAACATTATTATCGACTTTAATCATTTATCATTTGATCTTATTTTTATATTTATTTTATAAATGGGTTTTTTTTTTCCGTAGAATCGTCTGTTTTAATTCTTTTTGTTGTTAATATTGGCAACGTTTTTATATTTCAATTTTTGTATTTTTATGTATTTTTATTTTGCATTTTGTATTGTTTTTGTATTTTGTATTACTTTTGAAAATTAAAACACTTTAAGAATTTGAAGCAGGTATTTCCTTTGCTTGATAGCAAATTGCTTGGAGCTTGGGGCTTGGAAGTACGTTACTTCACTCAATTTAATATTCATTTTAAATAATTCTACTTTTCGCGAATCAAAAAGAAAACCTGGAACTTTTCGGAATTAAATTTCCACAACCAATCTCAATTTCTTTTTTTTTTTCTTCCTTTTCTCCATACTTTAGCCATCCAGTCGTTTTTTTTCAATTGAATTTTTAAAGCAGAGTATATGATCTTTCTTCCCTTTTAGAAATTTACGAGAATTATGTATCATAAGATACATTTTTGGAGAATAATAAGAAATTTTTTATGACTTTTGGGCAGAAATGGTATTAGCTTTGAAAAGAATAATTTAAAGTACCACGAGAATTTTTATCCCGATGAAACTATGTGCTCTGTAATTTCAATATTTTTGCAAATACTTTCAAGTTTGCATTAAAATATTTATATATAGCATTAATCCATTGTATTGAATACAAAATTTTAATTACCCATGCTATGTGCTTGAAAACTTCCCTAGCTCATTAAGACCTCAAAATTGCATTTAATGGAAGTGGGATAAAAATTCTCTACATTCAGTTCTTCTCTTTCCCCAAAAAGAAATTTACCCGTTGGATTTCAGTACAGTAATTGTCTTTAATCGGCACAGTCTATAATCCAGCATAGATCGAATCGTTCCCTGCAATTTTTCATGTACATTCGGTAGTTTGTTGACCATGACCGCCAGGTCGCGACACAGGACTGTTATCATTTCGCCCCACATTTATGTAATTGTCTGTTTTGATTTCATTAAATGTTTTTTTTTTTTTTTTTTTTTTTTTTTTGGGGTGGTTTTTTTTTTTTTATCAATACATGTATATTCAATTAAGTTGACGCTGAATGTTTGAATTTCATTTCATATTTGCTAGAATGATGAAATCGGATATTTATATCGTCTATAGCGTTTCTTAAACATTTAGCCTTGAGAACTTATTCCCATGCTTAAAAATTTCGCGAACACCTTCCTCCCAACCATAAGTATGCGCGAAAAAAATACATTGATTAAATTATAACTTAATTTTCAGTTTAATGAATACATAAAAAAATACACGCAATGCAACTTATTTAATTTTCATTAAAATTTTATTTTGTTAAATTAAAATGGCATGCTCATATTTTTATATTATTCGTGGGCAAGAAATAATATCATCTTAAAATATAAGTGAGTGAAGTGATTTCTCTTATAACAGTTATTAAAATAAATATCAATCTTAGTCGAATAAAAAAGTAAAATACAATGCTATATTGTACTCTCAATGTAAAGATTTATGACAGAATTCAAAGTGCTGAATATACTAAAATAACATTTCCACACAAAACGCAGCGGCGCCGAGACTTATTGGCCCGGATGGAGCGGGACGTTTTGTATTATGCATTTGAGGTCATAATTTCATTCCGAAATATGCATAAATTCCATTGCGACATCGCTATAATAATGCGCTTAGTGGTATTTTTTAAATATATAAATCTGATTTATATGGCTCAACTTAGCAGGTATTATGAATTTTATAATTGCGCTACGAGATAAATATAAAATATTAAATTAAAGACGATAATGAATAGATTGAGACTAATGTTTCTCTGAATTCATGATATAAGTTAAATTTTCGGGACGTTTCCATTTCGCTTTGTCAACCTGTTTGGGGTCGCCATTCATAATTTAAGAAAGTGGCAGAGGTAGCCAAGTGGTCATGGGCGCGGACTCGCGGCCGCCGGTTTCCGTCGAGTAGCCCTGTTGCCACAAAGACCCGCAGCCTAGCTGAAGCACGCAAAATCT
>BMAW01014416.1:0-13156 GCA_019974015.1 Nephila pilipes
TACACGGCGGGTCTTTGGTGGCCAAGGATCGAACCCGCGACTGAACGAAAACCGCCAGCCGCTATCCACGACCTTGACCACTAGGCTACCGCGGCCCCAGTAGGTATGGTATGGTAAGGAGATTTGGAGTGGGAGGAGCCAAATCATGTCACTTGACCGAGGGTCGAAATTCCGACTCATTTGCCCGTTGCCCTTGTGTTGCTTCTAAGTGCGAAGTTAATGAACAAGTAATTGATGTTTCTGAATACTTTAATGTTGGGTTTTGTACTTTCGAGATATTAAAAGTTTTGGAGTGATTTTTTTTATTCTACATTAAATAAGAGCTTAGGAGGCATATCAGAGCTGAAAATCGATATTAAGCTAAAAGAAATTATGAAAAGGAGTGTAATAAATATTTATTTAGATATAAAATTAGATACGAGCAAAATGTTAAGCAAAAATTTAAAAAAAATATCACAATTCAGTGGTATGAAAGTTCTTTCTTAATATATGGCCATAGTAGCCTAGAGGTCAGGGTCACGGCCGGCGCTTTTCGTCGAGTCGTGGGCTGGAGCCTTGACGTCACTAAAGACCCACTGTGTAGCAGGGGCTAGTGCATGTTAAATCTGTCGAAGCTCCAAGACCCCGATGGCGTGGAGTGGTAGTTAGGAGAGGGTGATGCCTTGTCATCCTTGTCACTTGACCGAGGTTCAAAATTACGAAATCAGTCACCAATAGTTCTCGTATTGCTATTAGTGAGACCTTAATCATACCAATCAATCAATCCTACCTCAACATATAATATTTTGCACCCCCCATATGTATTATTGTTGTTGTAGCCGAGTGGTCGTAGCATGGATAACAAACCCAGCGAAACCACGGATTCGAATCTGGATTATATTTAACCTGTAGAACTCGGCGGTACGTATTGTACTGTATTGAAGACTATTAATAAAAATCACTTGTTTTCAGGACATCACATTTATTTGCGAACATCTTTTCAAACATAAATTCAAGACACGATTTTACGCAAGCACCACTTTTTCAACGTTCGTCTTTACCTCTTGGAACCAAACTCAATACTAAATTTCATATCCGTTGCCAGTAAATTATCTAAAATCAAAACTATGATCTGGTGTTGCCAAAAAAAATATCTTAATAAAGAATATTGAAAAAGGTTTTACTTTAAGTTTAAATCGTCTGCTTTTAAAAGTAGAATAGGTAATGTCTTAAATAAAGCATCACATTAGATTAAATCGTCTGCCTTTACAAGTTTGACAGATAATATCTTCAAAAAGTATCACAATCGATTGTTTTTAAAAATTGAATATGTCACAACCTCTCCCCCCTCCGAAATAAACTTTAATAATTTTTTTAGATTAAAGTTTCTTAAGATTTAAATTTTTGTTTCTTCCTATTTCAGCAAATTGATTTGCTTAGCAACTTAATTTTTTTATAGAATAGTTCTCTTATAACAACACCATTTCATATGCTAAGCTTAAATTCTTCAAATTACATAAAAAAATCAATAATAAACATACATAAATAATAAGAAGAACATCTCTTACATACATAAATAATAATAAGAATATCTCTTTCATAAATACATACAGGTATATAACTTTCTTCCAAAATAATTGACGTAAAAAAATTCAAAACCACCTTTTTTTTTTTTTTTTTTTTTTTTTTTTTTTTTTAAATACTATAAATAACAAACAGAATATGAACTGAAAATCACAATACAATTCTAAAAACTAATTTTTTATATTTTTAATTCCACTAGGTATTGAATGAAACTGTTAGTCTGCAGCAGATACTACTAATTAAAATCCTTTTATAAAAATCTATACAAAAAGTTGTTACGACATAAAATAGAATACATATTAAAAGTAATATCTATAATCATCACATTAGACAAAGCAATAATTTATAATGAAAAAAATACCAAAACAAATAAAACATTAGAAAGCTCAAATATTTCCATGGTAGGTACCTTTTGAAAATGTACAATGAGTATGTATTTTATAATGAAAAAAATACTAAAACAAATATGACATTAGAAAACCCAAATTTGGAAATGTACAATGAATATGAATTACACACAATTTGTGGTGAAGAAAGTTGCTAAAACAATTCAAACAATAAGCCAAATTGTAAAATAGTAAATGATAATACTCAAAGTCTGAAAGTATATTATTTTAAATATATTTTCTCTAATCAGGCCATGGAGTGAGACTTGTATCTGAATGTTTATGACTCTTGCCACTGCCAGGAACTTCCATATAATTATAAGACTGTAAAGCCATTGCCCAACTCATAAGTTGTGGATTCAAATTTACATTATTTTTAAGCCAAACTAAAATATTATGGTCATGGTGATGAATTTATTTGGCACATCCAAATAACATTGTAGTTTCTTCACAGCAATTTCTTTGCAGCGCACTCTTTCTCTGTAACAGAATATCGCTTCTCAGTTCCTGAAAACTTCTTTCTGAAAATATCAGAAAAGATACGCTTTTTCTTAAAAAAATTTCTCTTTTTCTTACAATTTAATTCATTATCTTCACATTTACTAGTCTCATATACCTTGTCATTATCGATAGTTACACTTTCATCAGATTTGGGGAAGTTTACGAAATATTTTGAACAAATTTTCTTAGAAGAATGCATTTCTTTACAACCTTTTTTTTTCTTTTTGAATAAAAAATGTTATCTTGATTATCTCCTTCACCTGAACTTGATGTTTCAGATCTAGCAAAAGAGACATTCTGATCTGCCTTATTTTTCAGATCAGGATTTTCATTCATTTCGCCAAAACATTCTTCATTCAGTTCACGCTAAATATGACTTTCTGGAACTTGTTCAATATTTTCAATCCTGTTTTCAGGTTCAACATTTTCTGCATGGACAATTACTTGTGGAACTGCAAGTGGTTCTGTACAGAACTCCTTCAAATTAACTTTGATCAATTCTTTGATTGCAAAATCTTCACTAGATGGTGGTAAAATCTCTTCATCAATTTTGGAATCGGGAATTTCTTCTTTAGGATTAAAACGTGGCACGACATCATGAATTCTGTTTTTCACAGATTGATCAGATAACTGCATGAATTTTCTGGGTGGTATACCTGTAGCTCTTAATTCCAGTTCCAGTTTTTTCAGCTCAAAGGCTCTAACTCGTGCTCTCTCTTCCAGATTCCGTTCTTCTTTCCTTTCTTCTTTTTCCAGTTTTTCCTTCCTCTCTTGTTCTTCTTTCCTTTATTCTTTTTCCAGTTTTTCCTTCCTCTCTTGTTCTTCTTTCCTTTCTTCTTTTTCCAGTTTTTCTTTCCTTTCCCGTTCATCCTTTTCCCGTTCTTCTTTAATGGCACAAAGTAATCCAAATGTAAATTCCTCATTATGACCAGGATTTTCAACAATCAGTTTATATAAATGAATAATTTTAAATTCAGGTTTTACGTTCAAACCCAATTCTTCAGCTAACACTTGTAAATCCTGTTTCCTACTTCTAGCTAAGAAAGTCATGTTGGAGAACTTTTACTTGTATGTGAAATTAAATAATTTCGCTAAATGAACGTTGAAACAAAACAACTTTAAAGAAAGCCACTCGGAAAAGATGACGCTAATTCTTGAATAAACAAAGCAGTATATGATGTCAGAACACCACAGAAAACAGTCCGCAGAAGAAAAAAAATGGCGCTTGAAATCGAAGAACTTTCACTACCAGATAATCCTTCGGACAAAAGGAAAAAAAAAAAAAATTCATCCTCAGGAATTTTACTAAACAACTTCTTCAAGCAATTCCAAATATCTTCATTTTCAATTTAGAAACTCAGAAGACCAGCATTATTTGATTGAGGTAAGCACTCCAATTCTTCTTGTGGAGACCAGCACTACCGCCATTTGAATAAGCACATCTGAATTTCTATTATCTCGGTGGAAACTCCAAATAATAGTCTGTACTGTATTGAAGACTATTAATAAAAATGATTTTTTTTCAGGACATCACATTCATTTGCGCACATCTTTTCAAACATAAATTCAAGACACGATTTTACGCAAGCACCACTTTTTCAACGTTCGTCTTTACCTCTTGGAACCAAACTCAATACTAAAATTCATATCCGTTTCCAATAAAATATCTAAAATCAAAACTATGATCTGGTGTTGCCAAAAAAAATATCTTAATAAAGAATATTAAAAAAGGTATTACTTTAAGTTTAAATCGTCTGCCTTTATAAGTTGGACAGATAATTTCTTAAAAAAGTATCACAATCGTTTGTTTTTAAAAATTGAATATGTCACAGTATGCTATATCAAAATTTTTATCTTTCGCTTCGGCTCCGGTACAACTGTTGTACCAAGCTATCTAGAGATAGTTCTTTCCTCCCCCCCTTTTTTTTTCAGCATTCTCTTTTACGACTTTACCTGACTCTTTTTACGATTTTGCTTCTATTGTCCGCTATTGGGTGGGGTCATTTTTCGCCAACGTTATCAGTTGTCCGCAAATTCCTTTTCATTGGCGACATTTAGGAACAACTAGTTTCGAAAAAATACTTCATTTTATGCCTTGACGTTGTCTATGAACGATAGATATTTCTTTTCTCTCGTTTTTCTTCGGTTTTTAGAATGCCTCGAAAATTTTTCACAGATATAGAGATTGAGAATTTAATGAGAGATTTAGATGAAGAAAATTTTGATGATAGTGATTTGATTTTTGATGAAGAGATGAATTAGGAAACAATATTTTCGAAGATAACGAGGTTGATTTAGATGTATCAACTAATTTTGATGAGACAGTAGATAGCTTATTTTCATGAAAAGAGGTAGAAGGGGCTCGGAAATGATAAATGCATTACTATTTTTAGCTAAAGTTGGATTAAAAGTTGATACTAGGAATTACAAAAATGAAAATGATTTTTTTTGAACTGATGTTCACTGATGAAATTTTATCAGTTTTGGTGAAGAAATTAATAGGTATGCATTTGATATACTTAATCTTTATGGAAAAACATCTGAGAAAAGAAAACCCACTTTCATGGAAGCCAACTGATAAAAATGAAATTTTAAATTTCGTCGTTTAATTTTACTGGTGGGCACATCGAAAAAGGTAGCATACATGATTATTGGACAGCTAATAATCTGTTAGAAACTCCATTTTTCAGAGAAGTTATGCCCCGTGATCGTTTCCTAATGATTTTAAAAATTTTACACTTTTCCGATAATAGTTTAAAAGAAACCAGAGATTCTCCAACTTACGACAAATTACGGAAAATAAGAAAAATTTTGATTGTTTTAACAGAACATTTAAAGAAGTGTATGATCCCACAGAAAATTTATCTTTGGATGAAGTTATCATTAAATTTAAAGGAAGAGTATTATCCAAACAATATATTCCAAAAAAAGGTAAACAGTGTGGATTGAAAATGTATAAAATTGCAGATGCCACTGGTTATACTTATAATATAAGAGTATATCTAGGTAAAGATAAAAAAGAAAACCTTTCTACATCTGCATCCTATATTGTTGTATTTACAATGACCGAGTGTATAAAAGATAAAGGCCATAAAATCTTTATGGATAATATCTTTTCCTCGTCAGAACTTTTTCGTGACCTTTTAAAAGAAAAAAAAAAAGATTAACTCCTGCGGTACTGTACGATGTAACAGAAAACATTTTCCAAAAGATCTGGCTCCTTCTAAAATGAAACAAGGCGATATTGCCTTGAAATTTTGCATTGGAATGACAGCCTTGTGCTGGAAGGATAAGAGGCAAGTGTATATGCTGACCAATATGCACAACCCCCAAAATGAATTTATAATTTAAGAACGAAAAAGATATAAAAAGAAAATTGATGGTGAACATTGCTGAATGTGTAAAAGAAAAATTAACTACTACCAAGCCAAAAAATGTGGCAGATTACAATAAACACATGGGATATGTTGATCTAGGAGACCGCATGGTGTAGACCACCTACACTTTTGCTAGACGAACTAGGAAATTGACAAAAAAATTATTCTTTAGCGTCATCGACATTGCTGTTTGAATTCGTTTCTGATATTCAAATCATGTCAAACTTCGTCAAAATTTAGTTTAAGAGAGTTTCGAATGAATTTAATAGCATCTCTGATAGGAAAAATTAATCCTAAAAATATAGAACCTTCAGCAATAAAAAAATTAAAGATAAATGATAATAAATTTTCTCATTGGGCAATTGACGAAAAGAAAAGAAGATGCGCATATTGTGCGAAAAAAGAATATACAAAAGAGAATTTCTACTATTTGTAGGGCATGCAATGTGGCTCTTTGTATTGACCAGAACTGTTTCGAAGAATACCACACAATTTATTTAAAAATATCCTAACACATAAACCAATAAAAAACGAAAGACCTGAATAAAAAAAAAATAAAACTGATACATTTTTAATAAAACGAAAAAGGGAAAAATAAAAAAAAAAAGCTCTTTTAAAATCCAAAAATTTTAAAAAGTAGAACTCACTTTCTTACATTTTTAAAACAAATGTTCCAAAAGCATTGCTTACAAGAACTTTTTCAAATTAAGATATAAGTTTCTTTAAGAAACAAAAAAATTTTTAAAAAAAATATATATTGCATTCCCCCCCCTTTAAGATTAAAGAATTATAGAAAGATTTGATATAAAAAAAGTGTTACATATTATTTTCATTGGGATGCACGAATTAATTGAAAGTTTTACTTTTACTTGTTGTACTTAAGATTTACTCAGTAGCTTTGAAAAGTGTACAGTTAAGCTGACAATTATTTTTTAAATCTCACTTGATAACATTTAAACACAAAAGGGACGTGGTAGCCAAGTATTGATTTCGCAAACTCGTAGCCGGGGTTGAGTCGTGAGTTCGAGTTCTTTTCAATAGAAAGTTTAGTTTAGTTTTTATTAACGTCGCACTAGGGCTATTGGCGACAGACCTCGTAATTTTGAATCACGGTCAAGTGACGAGGACGACACTCGAGCTGGCACCCCCCTCTTCTAACATCCACACCACACAACGGGAGGACTTTGAGCCCCGGCAACACGGCGGGTCTTTGGCGGCCAAGGATCGAACCCGCGACTGAACGAAAACCGCCGGCCGCTAGTCCACGACCTTGACCACTAGGCTACCTCGGCCCCCATTTTTGTGACATGAATTAAAGTTTAAAGTTTTTCTTTTTTTTACATATTTCGTCGAACAATTTTGAAAACATGAGATATTATTTTTTATTACGTAGTTTCAATGTGGGAATTAAATATGTAAGTTGCAATAATGAGAATTTAGTATATATATATATAAGAAAATACCGAAATAATTATTACTAGTTTATGATTTAACTATTGTACTCTCAGAGAGTGTGGTCATGAGATTACAGAAGCTTTTAATTTAATATTGTTTGAGCGTACTTGCTTCTAGAAAATATTTTAGTAATATGATATAGCTGTCACTTTCTTTCTTTCTTTTTTTTTGAAAATGTTAATTTACATAATACACATTTCTAAGTTATGATACATTTTTCAATGTTTAAAACTATCATGGAACATGAAAACATTTCACAAAAATACAGTAAATTTTTAAAAATTCTTAAGTTATTTTAACAGACAAATAACTATTATACAATGCCTTATTAACATTTTCATAATATTTTTCTCATACTTAAGGGATATTAGCCTATAGTGCTCCAAATTCTTCATCAATATATCTCATACTTAAACAAATGATACAATAAAATCTTATTTCAGAATAAGTTTTTTTAAGTTATTTTTCGCAATTTTTTTAGCAATTTGGAGCAAATAAAAGTAATATGTAAAATAATTTTTACTGGTACATGATTTCTAGTCAACAGGCCAATCATATCAATTTTACTTTCTTAGTATTTTAGAAATGTTGTACATGAAACTCTAGAGAACATGTTTTTAAACTTTGTAATTTTCTTAAAAAGAGATATGTGCCTATATTTAAAAATTCTCAATACACATAAATATATATGCATTTGAAAGTTTGTAAATCATTCAATTAAAAATGGGAACTAGGAAATCAGAAAAAATAATTCTAATATGATAAGGCACCAAATATTAGGATTATTCTTTCTCGTGAATGATTACTGACTAAAAATCAGCAACCCTTACTATCTCCTCTTTGTTAACTAGATGAAAATACCACATGCGGCGAATTTGAACTTCCCAGTGTTCCCAGCGGGGGAAAGAAAATTTTTTCTTAAACCTAAAAGTGCCGAGTGGAAGGGATATTTTAACTTAGAATCTGCCGAATTCTAAAGGTTAAGACCCGGCGTGTAAAATGGATGATGAACGTTAAATACGTCGAAGTCAAAGTCCTTTGTTTATAGTATGGATTTGAGGACGATTGTTTTATTAACATCGCACGAAGAAACAACACGATGGCTGATGATGACATACATCGTAATTTGGAACCACGGTCAAGTGGCGAGGATGAGGCTAGAGTTGGTATCTCCCTCTCAAAACTTTCCCACCGCACCAACGGGAGGATTTGCGGCCCTGACCAGATTTAACATGCATCAGAGTTCTTAGAGGCATCAGAGCTCCTAACTCGCCCACAACTCGACGAAAACAACGCTGGCGACCATGATTACTAGAATGGAATATGGAGCCTCGACAGATTTCACGTGCATCAGTTCAGCTAACTGGTTTGGTTTCATTAATGTCTCGCTAGAAGAACACTCAAGTGGACTGAGTTCACTGAAGCGGTTAGACCTACAAATAAGCCCCAGGCCACGGACCTCGCAATATTGATCCTCGGTCAAGTGAAGAGGACGGGACCTGAGCTGGCACCTCCCTCTCCTAATATCTACACCATTCCAGCGGGAGGACTTCAAACTTCGACAGAGTTAATGTGTATCATCTCCGCTAAAGGGCAATAACCTTGAAAACAAGAAGTGAAATGCTCGCTGTGGAGAAGTTCTTGTCAACTGTTTCAAAATTACTAGGTAGACAGGAATCTTGTGAGACTTTTAGCCTCTAGTATTCCAGATTCTTAGACGAATAAAAGGTGCCCTCTTGCCCGTATTTTCATGAGTATTCTTATGTATCTTGTCTAATTCTAAGGCAGAGAGATGTGATTACACTAGGACAGTTGGCGATGGACCTCTAATTTTGAACCACGGTCAAGTGATGAGGATGACACCTGAGCTGGCACCTTCCCTCTCCTAACTAAGATCCCACGCCAATGGGAGGATTTTGGGCCCTGAGAGATTAAACATGCTTCAGCCGTGGCTACACGGTGGGCCTTTGGCAGCCAAGGATCGAACCCGCGACTGAACGAAAACCGCCGGTTGCAAATCCGAAACCATGACCACTAGGCTGCCGCGGCCACGAAACAAGGTTAGAGCTGGTCAACCACTCATATTCACCGATAGGGAAAGTCCGGATATTATTAGAAAAATTAAAGAAAATCCAAATATTGGGGCTCCAAAATAAAAATCTGATATAGAAAACCATTTAAGTATATCTTGTAATCCTGAATCAATTCGCTACGAATTTGATTTGGTTTTTTTTATTAAAGTCGTACTTGAAGCAATACGAGGGCTATAGGCGACGTACCTCGCAATTCCGAATCTCAGTCAAATGACGAGGACGATGCCTGAGCTGACACTACCTCTCCAAACTTCTACACCACTCCAGTGAGTGAATGTAAAGGTTATTGGCGCAAGAACCAGATGCGGCTATGTTGCACCAAACAAGATATAACTGTGGTCTAGACGTGAAACGCAAGAAAGAAAAAGACAAAAATAGGTTGATAAGAAGGCGGTCCTAAAATAGCAAAGGATCACTAGGGCATCCCGGGAGCACGTCACCCGTGTTTACCAAAATCCTAAACCCCATGAGATAAACAAAGAATCACTATGATACCTCGGGGTCATGATGCCCGTACTTACCTCTAGAAGGCAAGTCCCAGAGATCCCCTGATATAATTCCCAGGGGCAAGGTGCCAGGTTATACCCCTAGATGCTGGGTACCCATTTAATCGTCTCTTACGACATGCATGAGCTACAGTGGGATTATTTTGTCATTGCCAGTCACCACATGGGTCTCTACACTAGGCCAACGGGAGGACATTGCACCACGATAGATTTAACGTGCCCCGGCTACACGGAGGATCTTTTGTGGCATCAAGGCTCGAACCTGCGACTCGACGAAAAGCGACAGACGGGAATCCGCCACCATGACATCTAGGCTACTGTGACCATTTTGTTCTACGAAAGGCAGGATACCATGGTCGGAACATGTGAAGAAAACCGTTCGTAAGCAAAGTTAATCGCAAAAAGAGACTTATCTTTGAAAAAGAGAATGAAGAACAGGACAAGATTATCTGGAGTTCTGTAATTGTTTTCAGATGAGAGTAAATTCAACATCTCTGGATCAGAAGGACACCGAAAAGTATGGAGTTAAGCAAATTCAGAGCTCGAACCAAAGAACAGGAGATGAACTATTAAACACGGTGGTGGTTAAATTACGGTTGAGGGTTGCACGTCTGCGGCTGGTGTAGGTAATTTAATAATGATTGATGGAATAAGGAATTGATTTAGTAATCTGAACATCTTAAAAGATAATCTACATCATAGCGCTGCAAAATTGGGACCTCAGAAATCGTTTATCTTTCAGGAAGATAATGATCCAAAACAAACAGCTCGTACTGTACAAGAATGCCTGTTCTACAATTTTCAAAAACATCTCAAAAAACCTCCTCAGTCACCCGATATTAACCCCATTGATTACTTGTGGGATTACCTTGATGGACAAATTAGGATTTAGTTTAGTTTAGTTTTTTTTAACGTGCACTAGAAGCAACACGAGGGCTTTTGGCGACGGACCTCGTAATTTTGAACCACGGTCAAGTGACGAGGACGACACCTGAGCTGGCGTTTCCCTCTTCTAACATCCACACCACACAACGGGAGCACTTTGGGCCCCGGCAACACGGCGAGTCTTTGGCGGCCAAGGATCGAACCCGCGACTGAACGAAAACCGCCGGCCGCTAGTCCACGACCTTGACCACTAGGCTACCTCGGCCCCCATTTTTGTGACATGAATTACATGATAATTTTAAGTTAAACTATTTTTGCAAATTACATGGTTGTATTTTTGAGATATTTTTCGCGTTAAAATTAAATTTAAGTTTGTTGTTTTTCTAAATTCATTTAAATTTTGCATGTAATAGGATTATATATCTCTTATTCTTTGATAAACTTCAACACTATTAATGTGCATACTTATTTTGTGACTCAATGCATATATATATATGTATAAGCAAATTTCCTGTGCACTTAGTACTAAATTCCCTTTACTAAAATTAAGCAACATTTAGTTTTTGTGATAAAGACATACTGATATGTTAAATTAAAAATATTTCTGGTTTTTACCTGTCCACTTCTATTGCTTTCATTTTGCATAGAAAATAATTTCAAGTATGATTTTGAATAGTTTTCTGGAATGACTATTACGACCTATGGCGTAAGCTCAAAATCTTTGCTAAGCTGCGCCGAGGATTTACATGTAATCCAGACAAAAGGAAATTGTCAGAAAAAGAAAAAAATTGGTGACAAGGAGAGCCGAAAACTGAGATGGATCACCAGGTTATCCCGGATCGAGTTCCCCCGTGTTTATCAAAGATAGTACACCCCATAGGAAAGAAAATAATCTCCATGTGACATCTTAGGGTTTCCGTACCCGTACTTAAAGAAGGCAAATCCTGGATGGGTAGTTTAGTTTAGTTTTTATTAACGTCGCACTAGAAGCAACACGAGGGCTATTGGCGACGGACCTCGTAATTCTGAACCACGGTCAAGTGACGAGGACGACACCTGAGCTTGCACTCCCCTCTCTTAACATCCACACCACGCCAACGTTAGGACTTTGGGCCCCAACAGATTTAACGTGCATCAGCCCCGGCTACGTTGGCGGGTCTTTAGCGGCCAAGGATCGAACCCGCGACTCAACGAAAACCGGCGCCCACGAATCTGAAGCCATGAGCACTAGGCTATCGTGGCCACCTTCAATTTTTCAATTTGCGTTACATAATTTAGTTATATAATTGGTTTGGTTAAGGGAACCTTTTTGAATTGGACACAAATAAGCAGCCAAAAACGTTCAACAATCAAGCAAACGAAAAATTTTTCTTATAATGTTTGGTTTAAGGGGAAATTTTTTTTTTAAATTTTATCCTCCGCGAGCATTACTATGCCTTACAAACAATTTTCTAAACTAATCAATTGCTAACTTTTGTGTTCTGTATGTAGATAAAATCTATAGATTTAAACGCCCTCTATTGTGGAGCAAGACTATTAAAATTTCTATTTTAAAATAGGAATTACGATTTTCAATTTGCAATTATTTAAGAAGATATATTTAAAAAAAATTGGAAGATATTAAGACAGGAAAACTGTCTAGAATTAATGTCACATTAGCGATATATTTTTGGTGAAATCTGAACAAGAATGCGACTCTACATGAAAAGTAGCTGCTACGAATATCGCGATTTTAACAACACTGTTTTAGCAATAAAAATGCTAGTTAAGAAAAAAGCCATCATATTCCATAAGTAACATGGTGATCTCTTATGAAAAAAAAAAAAAGCAATTGAAGACAAATGGAACTAACAAATCGATTCAGAAATGTAAAGTAATTCCTTTTTATGAAAAAATCCAATGATCCAAGAGCTTAATTTTCAAAATATTTGTATACAAACATTTCATTAACTTTAAATTTAGCGCATTCATTCACTAGCAGAGAAGCTCGCAAGCGGATGAACTCGCAGATGTATACGCGTTTAAAGAGCTGCCCGTGTGCCACTCTTGTTTAAGTGAGGTTTTTTGACGAACACACAGAAAATTCGCATTTGCAGTTTAGATTTGGATTTTCGTTTAAACCAGCTTGCACGAGAATCTTGCGAGCTGTTCGACTTGACAGTGTGAGCACTTTAATGCTGCGCATGTATCAGAAGTTCGCAAGCAGATCGGCTTACAGATGTATATGTTACGGTGAGTGAATGAGTGAATGTAACACTTATTGGCGCAAGAGCCAGATATGGCTATGCTGCGCCAAACAAGATTAAACCATGGTCTAGACATGAAGTCGAAAAAAAAGATAACAAGTGGTTGATAAGAAGGAGGGTCGAAAATAGAGAAGGATCGCTAGG
>BMAW01014416.1:13256-95781 GCA_019974015.1 Nephila pilipes
GGTTGACAAGAAGAAGGGTCGAAAATAGAGAAAGATCGCTAGGGTATCCCGGGAGTGTGTCACCCGTGTTTACCAAAGACAGTAAACCCCATGGGAAAGAAAGATCACTAGGGTACCTCGGGTTCGTGAAGCCCATACTTACCTGAAGAAGGTAAGTCCCTGAGGTCCCCTGATATAATCCCCTGGGGCAGGGTGCCTGGCTATACCCCCAGACGCTGGGTACCCATTTTAGTCGCCTTTTACGACATGCATGAGCTACAGTGAGACTATTCTGTCATCCCCGGTCACCACACGGGTCAAACCCAATGGGAAAGATAGATCACTAAAGTGCCTCGGGGTCAGTATATGTTACGGTAAAATCCGATGATTATGTATAATTACCTGCGATTGTTCGTAATCAACACTAAACTTGGTAAATGTGATAAATTATTGAATATTGATCACATTTACCGGTAAGTTTATAAAATCCCCAATTCTTAATGGGGAATATAAAATCAGATTATTTTGTATAGTAACGACATCTTAGTAACATTTTTGTACTTTTCTTGAAGTTCTTTTAATATTCTGTTTCAATCACCATGGTAAAAAGTTCTTCAAAGTACACATAAAACCTGACATTAGAGTTATCTTTACTTTAGTGAAAGAAATTTTCCAATATTGTGTACTTTCATTACGTCGTATCTTTTTAGTCTCTGATATTCTTCCGGTTTTTTCTAGCTATTATTCATTTTATTAACAAGTTATCATATCTTTCTTTTGTCGAAAAAATGCTGTTCGCTTTCTTAGTGTCCAAAACTTTTAATAACTTAGAACTAAAATGCCTATCTATATATTCATTGAATAGTTCATTATTCAATATTTTTATTTAAAAAAAACGTCCATCCAGCACAAAATTTTCCTTTATGTTATCAATAGTATTAAAATCGCGAGCATCTGACATCAACAACATGCATCGCGAGCATCTGACATCAACAACATGCATCGCGTGCATCTGACATAATAAATTTTGGAACATTTATGGACTTTTATTACATTCCCATTGTGAGTTGGCGATTTCATTAACAAACCGGTAAATGTGATGAATATTCAATAATTTGTCACGTTTACCAAGTTTAGTGGTGATTATGAAAAATAACCGGTAAAGATATATAATCATCAATTCACTACATTTACAGTAACATATACAGAAGACTGTTAGCAGCGATCCTTCTCTTATCGGGGTTTTTGGAAAGCACAGAGGGGGATTCCTTGTTTAGATGGGAAATACATTTTATCAAGCAAATCGAGAGTTGCTCCGCTCATAAGTATATGCACCTCTAGAGCTTTCAAGTGATTGTAAGACATTAGTTATAAGTGACACGTCTCGTAGTTTTGAACTAAAATCTGATAACCAAATCTGAGCCGGTATCTCGATCATGACATCCAGTTTAAGGTTATAAAATAATTCACAGTTAGAATCTGTATAAAATTTTATTTATAAACAAGTAAAAACAGTAATTTATCAGTAAAAAGAATTTACCAAAAGCTAATACAACCTGTTTGCTGTTCCAAGTACGCTCATTAAACTTGTAAAACTCCAGTCAATTGAAAGTAAAAATAATATAGATTTAACATTGAAGTATACGGTAAAGCGAAATTTAACGAAGTAAATAATTTACTGAAACAATTAATATTAATTAAAAATCCTTTTAAGCAAAAGTAGGATTTCTGCTGCTCATAGTTAATTACAAATCTACATTAACAGCTGCGACCAATAGAGGTTGCATATCAATTGTTCTGATGGATTCTTCCAACTTATGTTTTTTTATGCGATCGAGGAGAAATTAAAGCATGCAGCTTGTTTCGGGGAATTATATTAAATAATATATATAAAACACACTTCAGCTTAAGAGAATCTATGAAATATTTATCTGCCGCTGCATACAGATGTATGGATTCTCGTAAATCCAAGCGTTTGGTCATGCCAGTATATATGTACAAAATCATCAGCTGTAAAGTGGCTGAATCAATGTCATCGATTTCAATTCTTCCCGTGATCGTTTCTCTGACGTTGTGATGCATCATTCTTCGAAAAACTGGAGATCGGGCGGCCAAAATTGCTCCGTGTACCTTAAATTCTCTGCCGTCTTTCGAAATAATTGAGAAATCGCTTAGGAATTCACTGTTTAGAAATTGCATCATGTCAGTGGCCAGACGGCCGTAATAACAGAAATTTTGAGGCATTTCGACAGTGTGGTCATCACTAATAAATTTTGTATTATCGCACAAGTCGATCTGACACTCAAGTTTTAATTCCTTCGGAATTCCACTCATTTCAGTACCAATTTGACTTTTCCATGGTTCATTACTAAAAAAAATATGCGACCCGCATCCAAACTGGAATACTCGATCGCATTCCATTTCAATTTTGAAATCCAGAAAAATCGACCGATCAGTGTCAAACGTATCGAAATTGAATGACACGGATACACAGAACTTGTCATTTTTCTTCTCAATTTCACAAGTCATTATCAGTTTATTTGTGTAAATTTTCTTAGTAGGTTTTGTTCTGCCGAAAGACTGAGTGTCTAATAACGTAGTGTTTATTATCCAAACAAAGTCCAAGTGATCCACATTTATTTCGGCATTCAACCGATTGAAATACGGGTGATAGAGCATTTGCTGTATCAAATCAGTCATTTCCAATTGCAAAGCGATGAAATAAAAAGTCGAAATCTGAACTTTGGGAAGAACAAGTTTGGCTGAATATAAGTAAAGTAAAATGCAATTTAACACTTCGCGTGAAACGCTTCTCATTATCACCCTCGTCAGTTCGGGTCGTTGTTCGATGTACGATGCAAGCCTAGGACACCGAGCAGTTATGATTGGTTTGTGAACCATAAATTCAATTCCATCGCAATAAAGTCTATGATCAAACAGCTCTCCGCTCATGAAAAAATCCAACAAATCTTTAGATAGAGCTTCTAAATCATTTTCAGGTGTTCTCGTGTCGAATTCACCAAGTGTTTTACTTTTAGATATTCCGAAAAGTATTTTAAACGTGACTTTGGTCTTCTGAGGTCCAGAATGTAATATTCGCGAAAAAGTAGGACTTCCCCAGCAATCGTTTCTGAGGAAGCAGATGTTTTGGAATTCTACGTAGTTGTGGGTCATTTCACATTCAAAAGAGAAGTCTACGAAGGTTATATCTGTATCAATATCACAGCTCATTTTTTTAAGGTACAAGGATGTGAAATTCCGAAAACAGCGACCTTTTGGGTAAAGAATCAATTGCCATTTTGTTCCGTCTAAAATTTCAAAAGTTTCACTGAGTAATACATCTGTAGATATATCCGAACTCACAGTAGGATAAAAAGTAAATTTCCTAGTGTACTCGTGTTGTCTTCTGTTTAATCTTGGCATGATCGGTTAAGAATTATTAATTAGTTGCTTCCGATTTCATAAAATTAAAAACAAAACATATTTGATGATGGAAAAATCGCAACGTCAAATTCTCAAATAAAACTTCCATCTAAACAAAGGTTAAAAAAATTGCGTAAAAATGTACATGTGATATATATGGTGCATAAATGCTAAAGAGACTTACAGTTAAAAGCTTTAATTTAACTCTTCGAGAACAACAGAATTCCATTTTTTTAAAAATAGTTATTGAATATTTGACTTTATTTAAACAACATTATTGTGATAGAGCTATCCTTATAACAATTTTTTTTGATTTATCTTCATTGAATGCCTTCTCAAATTGATTCCACACGCAACAAAACTGCTTACACATTGTCTCAAGGGTTGCTTGTGAGTTATTGGTTCTACCAGCCTCTCTGAAGCTTATGGAAGTAACAGCGGTAGCCTAGTGACAATGATCACGAACTCGAGACCGGCGTTGTTTTCGTCGAGTTGTGAGTTGAAGCAATGGTCCCAATAAAGATCCGCAGTATAGCGAAGCTGATACTCGTTAAATCTAGTCACGATCCCATGTCCTCCCGTTGGTGTAGTATACAAATGTGGAGAGGAAGGTGCCATCTTACGTGTCGTCCTTGTCACCTGACAGAGGATCAAAATTACGAGGTCCGTGACCCATAGCTCTCGTATTTCTCTCTTTTCAGTTTGACGTTAATATATATAATCATATGACCCTTATGGAAGTATATTCCGAATTGAAATGAGAAGACAGATGCATATGGACCAGCCACCAGTAAAACCATCTTGATATTCATCCGAGACGTTGTTTGGCCCCTCAATGCTACGGGCAGAAGCAGACCACATTGATTCTCTTCTTCAACAGACTTCTTAGATCTTTGATTTACTTGAACTGTATTAGTCTCTTCTAATCTGATACAAGTGTTGCATTAGACAACTCTCTACTGACCATATTCTCGATTGATTGGATTTCTTTAAATATGATATCCACTCTAATCCATCAATGAATTTGGAATTTCTTCCAGTGAATTATTTTATGGAATTCATATATCCCTTTTGGCCTTTGGGAAATTGCAACAATTTCAACAAAGCTTTTGGGGTAATAAAAATACATTCGATTCTTCCTCAGGTATTAATTTTTTATAAGTAGTGCAATAAAAACCCTTTCCGTATAAATTACTCGGAATCGTCCATTAAAATTCAAGATCATACATTCATCGGTTAATGGTCACAGATTCGAGGAATGACATCAGAAAAGACCGCTACAAAGAATAAAAGCGATTGGTAATTCAGCTAGCTTCAAAGACGTACCATCTCAAAGAATCATCGTTCTATACAGGGGCTGATGCAGGTTAAATCCATCGGAAAACAAAGTTCTTTATTTTTGGAGTGGCGCTGGCTGGTGGCCGCGGTAGCCTAGTGGTCGTGGCTTCGGATTCGTGGCCGGCGGTTTTCATTCAGTCGCGGGTTCGATCCTTGGTCGCTAAAGACCCGCTGTGTAGCCGGGGCTGATGCACGTTAAATCTATCGGGGCCCAAAGTCCTCCCGTTGGCGTGTTGAGGAAGTTAGGAGAAGGGTTGCCAGCTCAGGCGACGTCCTCGTCCCTTGACCGAGGTTCGAAAATACGAGGTCCATCGCCAATAGCCCTAGTTTTGCTTCTAGTACGACGTAAAACTAAACTAATTTTAGAGTGAAGCAGAAGAGGAGAGTTAAGTTCTACCTGAAGTGTAATCTTGTTATTTGATGGTGATTCAAAATTGCGAATTGTATTGAAAAGTAGTGAATAGGCCTTTAAGTCGGTCAAAAATAGATAAGTGGAAGTACTCAATACTGCAAATAATGTTATTCGCGGCCAGTTCTACCCATCGCGAGGCAAAATAGGAAATTTAAAATTAAAAAGCTAACTTTCCGACACAAATGATAATTCTTTACTGCTTGAGTTGGTTAAAGAACTTGTCTACAGACTCCCTAAAACTCAACAGTTCGCTTTTAAATATTATTACAAGCAATACAGGAATAAAACTTATGTTCATTCCGTGGTTTAATAAACATTAAAATAAATGACTCTCTCCGAATGCATTGTACAGTGTTACTCCGCTATCTGACTTTTTATTTTTATTTTTAAATCAGACATGATTTGAATAATTTGCGGAAGATATCGTAAATATTTAATTTGAAATAATCGAGATACTTGGATGAAATTTATTCTGCATTATTATTAATTCTTTTGAACAAAGTGCTATAAATTACAACTGTTACTGATTAGTTTCATTTCAGGAAGCCTTACATCGAAGTAAACCACAGTATTGGTGAATATGTAGAGAAGTCTTAATTTTTCTAATGAGCCTCGTTCAAGTGACGAGAATGATACCCGAGCTGGCACCTCCTCTCCTAACTTCCATACCACGGCAAAGGGGGGGGGACTTTAGGTCTGGACAGATTCAACGTGCATCAGCCCCGGCTACACGGCGGGTCTTTAGTGGCCTCAAGGCGCGACAGCGAGTCTGAACGAGAACCGCCGGCCATGAATCCGATGCCTTAACCATTAGGCTACCGCGGCCTTTTAGAGAAGTCTTAAGAGTTTTAAATAAAATTTAAGTTACCACAGTTTTTTTTTAATAACGATTAAAACTCTGCGATATCCCGGTATACTAAGACTTTCCTAATCTGTGGATTACTTCAATCTACGATTTCCTGAAACCAAACAAATCAACATTAATCGTTGTAATTTACAACATATGCACGTAATGACCAATTAAAATGCGAAGTAAATTTTATCCAGATACATCTCTGTTGTTTATTAATAATAATAAAGACTTTACGATAACCCTTCGAAATATACAATGGGGCCGCGGTAGCCTAGTGGTCAAGGTTGTGGATAGCGGCTGGCGGTTTTCGTTCAGTCGCGGGTTCGATCCTTGGCCACCAAAGACCCGCCGTGTAGCCGGGGCTGATGCACGTTAAATCTGTTCGGGGCCCAAAGTCCTCCCGTTGGCGTGGTGTGGATGTTAGGAGAGGGGGGTGCCAGTTCAGGTGTCGTCCTCGTCACTTGACCGTGGTTCAAAATTACGAGGTCCGTCGCCAATAGCCCTCGTGTTGCTTCTAGTGCGACGTTAATAAAAACTAAACTAAAAACTAAACTCGAAATATACAATTAAAATTAATTATTCTAGTTTCGTTCGATCTGAGAGAGAGATCCATACAAATTTCCTTTGAATTTCTTGAACCCATTTCTTTTCTGGAGTTTTTAAAGTCCATTTGTTGTATGCATATATGAAGAAATGGTCATGAAATACATGATAACACTATAAGTGTAAAATGTTTTCAAGAGGAATGGAAAGTACCTTCGTTTCTTAATGAATTTACCTTCGTTTCTTAATGAATTTACCTTCGTTTCTTAATGAATTTACCTTCGTTTCTTCTTCGTTTCTTTCGAGTAGATATTGATTCATTTCAGAATTATTTTCAGCGAAATTCGGCAATTAGTTCACTTGCATAAAGAAAATTAGTATTCTTGAGAACAATTGGATTTTCAAATGCATCGTAATCATGCGATATTACTTTCGAATACCGGACCGCAAAGTATAAAAAAATATCCTTCAGCGAAGAATTTAAAAAATTTACAGTGAATTTCGATAAAATTACTTCGAGGTGCATATCATCATCACCATATAAAATCAGCGCGCAAAATTTCGTAAGTCTGGGCCTTTCCATATTTGCGAGCTAGGCGCCCCTTATTCACATACACATCCTACTATTGGCATATTTTCTCGAACAGGGAACTATCATGTCGCTTATTATAAAGAATTTAAAGATTAAAATGATTTTGATAAAACTCCCGAATAAATAAATAAAATAAACACTCTGTTTTTAATTTGAGTTCATTCGTTCGTTGTACTGAGAGTGAGAGAGAGACTATAGATATACATCATTAAAGTGAAAAGGCAAGAGGCACAGCTCCACTATCACGATTACATCTGAAGAGCACAGAAGAGAGATAATTTTTACCGTGCAGTCGATTTTATTGGACAAGATGATGGGATTCTACTGAGAGATTGATATGACGTCTATCAGTTTAGTAGGAATTATTTCCGACAGATTTATGAATATGGGAAAGTAGATTAAACAGATTTTATGAGTGCGAGGTCTAACAAATTAGAGGATAATTTGGGATCGGATCAAAATCGGAATGAACTCTTTACTTTTGAGTTAGAGAGTGAAAAAACTTAGGAAATTAAAATTTTATATATATATATATATGAGTAATGATTTCACTTCAAAATTTTACTTAATTTTCTAATTTTTTCTATACTTTTAACGCGTTTAGTGGGAAATTCACTTTATTTTCTGGTACAAATCCTTTCGAGTTCCTAATTTATGTGATCATGCGCAGTAAATTTGCCAAAATCCTGTTTATCCCGATTTCATATCCGTTGGCAAATTTTCCTGTAGACTTTTTATCTGCAGAAAAAAATACCTAAAGATGCCTAAATCTTGCACCAAGTGATCTGAGAAAATCCTTGCACGCAAGTTCCAAACAGGGAAAGTCTTGCTTTCTTTCACATTAGCCACGAAGGCGTAACGACGCATTTGGTGCCCTCAAACTTGCAATATATAACTATTATCGCTGTTCTGACTTAACTACAGAATTGAGGGGACGTAGGTTGTGCTGCGTCCAACGACGCTATCACCTTGCAGAACTGCTCTCTATCTTGTAATTAATAGTCTCCTAATTCAAGAATTTCGAGTTTCTTCATAATGTCACAACTGAATTACAAATTAATTAAAAAAATTAATATCGTTAACTTCTTTCATATATATATATATATATATATATATATATTCAGTTCGAAAGTAACTTTTTATGCGAATGATTATCACTAACAGTCACATTACAATGATGTTCAAAATATCCTTTGTGATATCGAACTGAAAATGTATATAATATGGAATATAGTCCCCTCTAACATCCAAACAGATCTCATAGATAGACAATATACTAGACTGGATGATGCGCTGTTGAGAAGTCTCCATGGCATTTCATCCCACTGCTGTAACAAGGCAGTTATTATTTCCGGGATGGTTCTCGGAGGGCAAGAGCTTCCCAGGAGTTCTGTATAGCGTTAGGATCCAGATTTCTGACAGGCTAATCCATGCGACGGATACTCTTATGTTCTAGGCAATCGTTCTGAGCTCTAAGAGGGCAAACGTTGTCAGACATTTTCAGAATCTTAAGACCAACTCTTCTTTGAAAACTTGAATATAGAGCTGTAAGATGTCCTCTTCATAACTTATAACAGTAAGGGAGCATTTGTCAAACACATGCATGGATGTGAGTCCAACCAACAAAATACCACCCAAAATAATTCATCTCTACCATTGTAATTACTCTTTCCCTTGATGATGGGAGGGATTGTATCGTATCTAAGATTCTTTCCAAATAGATGTACTCCAGAAATAAATATTCAGACTTAATCTCATCAGTAAGAAGTACGATCGTCCACCAAAGTCTGGCTCATAGCGCACATTGTCTGCATCATGCTAAAAGCGCTTTCCTGTATGCTGCAGTAAGCCGGACTCAAACAATGGGCCTTCTGTCATGAAATCTTTGAGTAAATGTAGACCGTGAACCTACATACATTTGCCTATATATATATATATATGTGTGTGTGTGTGTGTGTATGTATATATACATAGAAAAAAGATTTTTTAAAGGATTAAGGGTAAATTAAAAAGGCTACGGCTGAAAGTATAAAAATGATGTAGAGCTCCGATTATATAAACATAATGTTGCGCGTCGTTCATGACTATTCTTTCAGACTTCGTAGCATTACATCCACGTCAGAGCTGATAAATAATGGATTAATTCCTTTAAAGCTCGTTTTATTCTGGCAAAAAGTGCCCAAAATAAAAACAGTTTTTTAAAATGGAAGGCTATTGTTAACGTGGGAACAAATTCTTTATTCTAGTTTCTTCTTTTCAAGCGGTAAATTATTTAAAAGTATGCATAAATATAATCTGTTATTCGAAACGTGCAATCTGGAATTACCTAAAATAGAAGAAGCTATTAAGCGGGATCAGAACTTTCTGTACTTTACTGGTTTTCCAAGCACCTATTGCGTTCCAAATTTTTCTTTAGAACTCTATTCCGATTTCAGAATCACTACCAGCAATCCAGTCTGGACTATTCTCCAACTGATTGACATACTCAAAATAATTTGAATTTCTATCAAATATTACTCTTTCGGCTCGAATGTCAAATGATAAGAGCTCTGCAAAAAACACACAGTCATGCTTTTTCTGGACGGACAGGTCGAGGTTTCGAATCACTCCAGTTACTCAAAGTGAACTGACCGACCACCTCCGCTAGTGGGGCAGAAAACCCATCTCGCAGTGTAGTGGTAACACGAAATCTTATTCACTTTGATTTTTCTGATCACATTTTACAAATTTTTTAAAAGGACCCATAGCTCGACGATAGATGGAAATAATAGAATCTCAAGAACCCTTTTCAGTTACTGTATTACCATTTCCTTCTCTGGTTGTTTGACCCGTTATTTTTTGTTGTTTTCCCTAAACAGGTACGGTTCTTTTCTTTGAACAAAGGACAGATTGAACGCGAAATTCGAAGATATGAATGCGCAATTTTCAACTTTTTCTAAATACGCTGTAAGAGTGAAGCGTCGTTGTTCACCCGCTCAACGCTGGTTACTGAACTTCTTAAGAGTATGGAGAGTAAAGATCATTGCTTACTACTCCCACTGCACACGCCCCGCCTTAGAAAAGTGCCCCTTTTTTCTATACTTTGAGTCCTGGACTTGTTTCTGTATTTACTTCTTTTTTTTGTTTGCTGTAAGACTTATCATATTCATTTATTCAAAACTATCACTGTTGCTAGAAGTGGTTTCTGTTCATAATGAATGATGTGCACTGACGCTTCCATGTCACATAAGGGATGTATCGAAACTCATGGGCAAAAATTTAGGGGATGGTAGAAGTTATCTAAACAAGAAATTTTCACCATACGAAGTACAGTGGAGACCATCTGTAATAGAAAGCATAACTGAAAGTTTTCTGAAACATCATCATATCGTGGATTTCAGGAGGCATGGAGGCATGCAGTAATTAGGAAAAGGCCATATCTGTTTCTTAATACATAACACATGGATCAATAAGTCCCGAGACTGTGCGGTCGTTTTTTTTTTGCGATTTCCTCCTTCAAACACACCAGCAAGTCAATATAATAATCACTGTTGATCGATTTACCTTTTTCGAGGTAGTCAATGAAAATCACGCCATGCGTATCCCAAAAAATTGACGCCATGACTTTGCCAGCTGACTGCTGCGTTTTCGGACGGCTTTCGCCAGCTGTGCGCCACTCAGATGACTGCCGCTTCGACTCTGGAGTGTAGTGATGTATCCATGTTTCGTCCATGGTCACGTAACGACGCAAGAAATCTTTTTTGTTGCGAGAAAATAGCGATAAACCGCTTTCTGAATCATCGACTCGTTGCTGTTTTTGTTCCATCGAAAGCAATCGCGGCACCCACTTGGAAAAAACCTTTTTCATGCTCAATTTTTCATGAAGGATAGTAAATACACTTCCATATGATATCTGTGTCATCTCAGCAATCTCACGGAGCTTCACTTTACGATCTTTCATTATAATTTTTGTCACTTCACTCACATTTTCCGGTGTAACGGCTTCCACAGGTCTACCCGAGCGTTCCGCGTCATTTGTGTCGGTACGACCACGTTTAAACTCGACAAACCACCGACAAATCGTTGCTTTTGATGGACAAGAGTCCGGGTAACATTTTTCAATCCATTGTTTTGCTTGCACAGTGTTTTTACCCATTAAAAACAATGTTTTATCAGAACACGAGAAACTCGGTTTTTTCCATTTTTTAAACAAACTACAAAACGACTTTACTCCAACCTCGATAACTCAGCTGTTTCTGGTCCGATCGACTTAAAATTTTGACACGTTTCAAGCAAAGGTTAGTACTCTAGAAAGACCTGGTTACTGGTTTACTACGAGCGCCATCTCTGGGTTAGTCTCGGAACTTATTGATCCATGTGTTATCTGAAGTATCTTTATTTTCCATAAAGTTAAGATCACGAAATAGGCTTCGTAACAAGAAATATTGCAATATTGAAATAATTTTCATGAAAAAGGATTGTTTTTGTTCTTTTTTACAGAATAAAGCATTATTAAAGAGCATTTGAGAGAACACAAAATCTAAAATAAATGAAAATCTTCGAAACTTTATTCAAAACTTATAAGGATAAAATGCGTACAGGAATTTGACTCTTACCTTTACATAAAAAATGTTTAAATATATTTATTGCGCTCACAATATTTTCGGAGCATATTTTCTCACTTTTACATGAGATAGCTAATCAAACAATTATTTTGAACAAAAGTTTTGGTTGCTGACAAAAACATTCTATTCACTCAACAATCAAAACCTAAAATCTAAATTCATACAATCAAAAAATTAATTAAAATCCTTGAAATCAAAACCATATTGTATTCCGCTCTACATGGTGATGCATATAATTTTAAATCAAAATATTGGAACTTCTCCATAGTTTTGCATTTTAATGATTTTTGCATCGAACTTTCATCTCGGAAGACATTATAGAACTGGAGAAACCACCCATCGAAAACCATGCCATCCCCAAGAGGATACTTTTGTGCGGTTCTCCATTATTATTCAGAGCATTCAGATTAGAGCTAGGAAGAGTATTGTGCCACCATCCTCCAGTATGCATTGGTCCCTCTTTAGATCCATTTTCACGGTTAGGTTGATCCTTCGTGTAGAACAGTTTTCCATCGTGATTTCCAATAGAATCTCCTACATTCACACAAATGAAAAACAGCATATTAGTTTCTGAAGATAAATTTACTTTTCATATATACATACATACATATATAAGATGGTTGACGAGCGTCAGCGAGTCATCCCTTTTGCTCAGAATGTAGGAAAAAGTGGTGAATGAAAAGTTCAGCAGATGGCACCCCTCGGCGAGATGAAGTAGTTGGAATTTATGAATGAAGAAAAATAAATCAGAGGAGCACCCGTGATACCATTCAGCATCAACACAATGTCAGTTAGATGTGACCAATATGAAATACAAATGGAGATGTTATAATCTTGACGAGAAGTGAAGTATTTTTAGACAAATAAAGAGAATCACTATGGAGGCTTTAAGGGAAGAGACCATTTGGTTGTCTTGTTGGCGAAATTGAATGAGGATTGGTAAAAATAGTTTGAGCTCTGATAATTTCATTATTGTGATTTAAGATGGAGGTGAAAACATTTCGCGACAGATTGAATTTACTTTTCAAATCTATGGTTTCGGATAAGTACGAGGGATGTTCAAAACGCATCTGGTGTTACAAAGGAGAAATGGGGTTTCAAGAATGGGAATGGGGTAGTAGACTCTAAAGTTGTCCGGAAATCGTTTTTCCTTTTTCTAAGAAGTCCATGAGTAATATACTTATCACAACCAAAAACTGGTTCCTATATTTCCTCGGGACGATAACCCGTCTTCATCTTCTTTTGAGAAGATTCACGGGTGTGTGAACTTTAATTGCGCACGAGCGAGATATGGCTGCCCTCAGGGGCTTTCCTTCTTCAGGTAAGTTAGGGCATCTCTCACCCGAAGCATCCTATTGATTGTTTTTTTTCCCCATTCGGTTTGCTGTCTTTTGGTAAACACGGGTATCAAGTGCCCCTTGGATACACTAGCGATTCTTTTCTATTTTAGACCATTCTGCTTGCCAACTAATTTTTATCTTTTTACCATTTTTTTTCAAATGTCAAGATTACAGTTTTACCTTCCTTGGTGTAGCATAGCCATTAACCTCCAACTTCACTCACTCACACGCCAGATACAGTTATGTTGCGCCAAACAGGGCAAAAGTATGGTATAGACATATGAAAAAAAAAATCATAAGATTATAAGAAATTGGTTTACGAGAGGGAAGGTCGAAAATAGAGAAGGATCGCTAAGGTATCCCTGAAGACGCATTGCTCGTGTTTACCAAAGACAATAAACCCCATGAAAAGGAATAAGATGAATGCGTTGCCTCTTGATTATGATTCTCGAACCTACCAAAAGATGGTAAACCCCGTAGGCGTAGATTCAGGGGAGGTAACCCATTTTTGGGATTGCTGCTTGGTTTCTGGTGAGTAACAGGAAGTCCAGATCTCATCTACGGTGATAACTCGATGCGGCAGAAATAAAATTAGCTGCCAAATTAAAATTTAATCCCCTCTTTTATCAGAAAAAGTTACTTTTTGAACTACCTTCGTACGTCCACGCAGCACAGAGATTAATTTAAATTACGCAATTCAAAACAATCAATTCACTGTGTTTCCTATTATAATCACGGTAAAAGTTTCGTAAGAAAGTGGACACTTGAATTATATTGTGAACACCATACTTCGTACTGAGCCATTTTTATGCAACCACGGTAGCTGAGCGGTTACGATGGTACTGTTTTCGGCGAGTCGTGGGTTCGAGACCTGAAGACACTAAAGACCTGTAGGGTAGCGATAAGACCTGTAGGGTAGGGGCTGATGCTCGTTAACTCTGTCTATGCTCAATTTTTTCACATTGGAATGGTGTGGAAGTTTAACCGTGTGTAAAGTTCTTATATTCAGTAATTAATATTAATTGTATTCCAGCTCTGTTCATTCGGAGTCATTTTTATTCCTTTAAAGATTATTTTAAAAAATTAAATTTCTTATGCAGCGTTTCTAGTGCATATTTTTTACCAAAGACATCGATACATATAAGTAGTTATTGAAAAATAGATACATTTATAGTACAAATTATTCATATATAATTTACTTTTTCTCTTCAGGTTTCATAAAACTTTATTTATTTGTTTATTGACGTTCTTTGGCTGCCTATATATTGCTCGGCACAGGGTCTGCTGAACGCAGCGAAATAAACTGTGTAATTTTCAGTCAAGGCGAGATGAAACATGAGAGATGACGGGATCAATACCTCAATTGACACTCAATATCTATATGTAAGATAAACCACGTGGGGACTTTGAGGCCCGATATCTCGAACGTGCAGCAAACACTTTATTCGGCGGGTCTTAATTGGAAACAAGATTCGAATCCGTGGCTTGACGAAGACATCGCCAGCCACATTATTGATACAAAGACCATTCGAATATTACGGAAAGTATCATTATGCAAAGTATTAATTGTTTGTTGTTATTTTTAAAAGTTTTTTCTCAAATGACACAAAAATTTTTGAGACTATGAAATTATACTTGCCTGCTTCTCCGCTGCACTGTTTTATGTGCACCTTGTATTTTTCACTTTCGTCATCTATGTAGAAGGTATCGTAAACAGCGAAAGCAGACTTTTTATCTTTGTTGCTCACTTCGATCCTTATTGAGTACTTGCCTTGGTTTGTGATGGCAAAGAGATTGTCATTTCCTAATTTCATATAAATATCTGTTAGTTAAACTTTGATATTTGGTAAATAAAGTTTAATGTACAAAAAGTTAGTACAATAAGACCTCTTTCAGCACTTACTTGACTATTGTCGATTCGAAGTCACACGATTAATTTGTTTTTCTCAATTTAACTCTGTATTTCTAGACATTCGCTTGATTTTTAAAAGTTTTATTACAAATTTAATTATTTTTATAACCAATATGGAAAAGAATGAACAGGGGAGAAAAAGGAATGTTGTATATAATATATAGTAATATCGTGATACTTTTGAGTATGTATATTGTTATTATGAATTATAAAATACAGATAAGTGTGTAGGGTATGCATATAACCTGCCAAACATGCGCACAGAAAGAGCCTTATCAACGACTAAGAGAAAGAAAATGAATGGTGTCTGTACATGAAGTGATTTAGGGAATACTTTTAAATATCTGTATATTATTACATATCAGCGTGATTTTTAAGTAAGTACAGAAAAAAGTGAAGTTTTTTCTACTATTTTAGTTTTACAAGAACGCCTATACCTTATTCTACCATTCAACATAATGATCTCCACTATACTAAGACAAGAATCATATCATACAACCAACTTCTGTTTTCTATCCTTTCAGACATTTGTTACTTAATGGGCTTACCATTTCAGCACGGTCGTTTTGACATTATCATCGTCGTCGTGGCGCTGACCTCCTAAATTATTTTTAAAGTAGGGGAGCAAGTGGCAATCGCTAGGCACTAAATCAAAGCTATACTGTGGGAGATCAAGCTGCTCCCAGCCATATGATCCGATGCGATCTCTGGTTCTATTAGCCACGAGTAGATTGTCATACAGCAAAAAAATCCCTTTACTGAGCCTGCTACGCCTTTTGTTTTGCATTGAGAGGTCGCTGAAGGATTAAGGTACGACTATGAGTTTCGAACTTTATCGCGTCAACCGGAGCAAATAATCCACAAGCAACACCCCCTTATCATCCCAAAACATAGTACGCGTGATTTTGCGTGCTGAAATTGTTTGCTAGAACTTCACTTTTTTAGGGCTAAGTAGAATACTTTAATTCTCATTTTTTAAATGATTCCATTCCATCGCTCATAGTGATTTCTACATGCACTTTATTAATCTCCTGATGGATTTCGGCAGATTCCCGCCTTTTGCAATTGGGAAACGAATCACATAACGTACTTTGCAATCTATAACATATTCAACTGTGTTAAGCATTTTAAATGCTCACAAATAAACGTAAATACATTCGAATGCGTCCTTGTTGGCATCTGTGTTTAACTATGAGATAGAAGTACATTCAGTACAAATGCATGAAATGGCAACGGTAAAGCTGTAACTGCTTTATTTAAAAATAGTACTTAAAAACAACCTTTGTACGATACAATAATTAAAGCAAATTATGTAGTATACGTACGAATGAGAACTGTCTTACCAACGACTGAAAAGGAAGGAAAACTGTATGGTGCATAAATGTATAGTAATTTGAAAACACTTTTGAAAATGTATATATTATTATGTATGATACAATAATGATAAGTGTGCAGTGAACGTGCATAATATGACAATTATACACATGGAGACAGCCTTATCAATGAATGACCCTCAACACCTGACAGCAAGGTCGGTCCAAGGCAGTATTCGAGAAAAGTTATTGCTTACGGTGAGAATCATTAGCATAAACCATAAAAGTATGTTTCGATTCCTTGAATTAGAAAATAAATGAGTAGTAAATTCCAATACATTAGGAATGAGTGAGTGATGGTGGAGTTTAACTGTGCAGATGTGACTAGATAGTGCTAAGAAAGTTTAAGTGTGCTCGAAACGTTTGAAAAAAAAATGGAAAAGAGAAAAAATGATTGACAAGAATTAGAGTTGAAATCAGAGAATGATCGCAAGTTTACCCAGAGGGAGAGTCGCCCATGTTTACCCAAAATCTAAATTTCATGGGAAAGAAAAAACATCACTAGGGTACCTCGATATTATGATGCCCTCATTTATTTAAAGAAGGTAAGCATTTGAGAGGCAAATGCGGACTAGAAGGGGGCATTCTTATGGTTTGAGAGGCACTACATACCAGATATAACAAGCTTATTAAAATGTATCAGAAACAAAGTGGTTTTTGGATATTTATATACGTGTTGTGAGACGCGTCGCAGACAGAATTCAAGAAACTTTTTCTACCCACATGTATAAGAAAATTGGCTTAAAAATATTTTAAAGTTTTTTTTTTAGCATGGAGGACGGCATTTTTGAGTTTTGACTACGACGGCATAAATGCTAGGGCCGGCATTGATGACAGAACATTGAATTTTCGTAGAATTTGAAAAAGTAATTCTGAAAATGTACAGCCGAAAACACTTACTGACGATTTCCTTAGTTAAAGTTTGATAACTGTAACCGACACCGTTGATCAAATAATGGAGAATGATCCAGATTCTGAAATGAGAGCAAAAGAAAGGCGAAGCGATTTGGACATTGTCTCCTGCTACCCAGATTTCTTTAACGAGAAAAATAGAAAGTGAGGAATGACTCTAGATGACTTCATTGTAAAAAATTCCAAAACTTCAGAAGAGCTAGAACCTTCATTACAAAAATAAGCTTAATATTTATGTGTGTATGTTTATGTATTGTGTAACCTATATTATATTGCGCAGAATTAATATTCGTATATAAAATACTTAAAATTTAGGTAAAATGCGTTTATTTTTGATCGCATGTTTTCCTTTATCCTAATATACTATGAGTTAAATGATCTCATTTAACGTAGTTTTCTTCAGCGCTTTGTCGTCTGAGATTGCACATTAATCGCTAAACGAATATTACTGTATGTGCTATACAAAATATTTATAAAAAATGCCTCAACAACGTAGAGCTACAATTGGAAACCTAATGGAGTTAAAACCGTTTTGAGCAAATTAAATTAAAAACAACGTCTTAAAATTAATAAAATTACAGCTGTTCCATGTGATCATCCCTAGAAACACGAACTATATCCAGAGTTTAGATATGGTGGATTGGTTACAGAGCAGATGGCAACTTTGATCTTAATCAGTGGCCATCAAGAAGCTTTAATGTTATAATTTCCGAATCTTTTTCTCTTTGGTGCAACATAAGAGATGAAATGTTTTTCTGCCTCTACCGGGAAATATTAATTCCTTTTCCTGCCATTCAGCTCCACGAAATACGTGCCCAAGCTGTAAGAGACGATGCATAATAAACAGACCAAAGTGAAGCTCGAAAGCAGTTGCAGTACGAGTCGAAATGTAAATGTGATATAGTCATTTGTTTTATGTGATACAGCTCTTGTATAAAAAATGTGTCTTTGTCTTAGAAAATATAATAATACTACGACTAAAAAAATAGCCCCCCCCCATATTATAAACTGTTATTATATTTATAGACTAAGGATATTTATTTCGCATATTAAAATACTCAACATAAGTGTATAATTTAATTATAATAAATGCTTTCCTTGAATCTTTATCTATTATAAAATTACTTACACATACGCTCACATTTCTAAATATTAATTTCTTACCGTATTTTAACGAGTCTGAATGTTGATATTTATGTTGGACCCAATTTTCAATCCACGAGTCTGATTCGTGATATATTCGTGTTTTGGCTAAAATCTTCATCGCGAGTCTGACACGGGTTATTCATATTTGGCCTAAAATATTTATCACGCGAGTCTGTATCGTACAATTCATATTTATACCAAGATCTACATCATAAGTTAGACTTTATTAAGTACGGGAAGTGGTTAGTGAACAAATAACACCCGGATAACTATAACCATTCAAACTATATAACTTATACGCTAAAAAAAACGTGGGTTGAGCTCTATTATCGATTAGAAATCGTTTGTGCTTCAGTTGTGGTGGGAAATCACCTATCAAATATTTTTAATTTAACACACGGCATTGGTTTTACTTTACATATAACTATGCATGTAATTTTATTAAACTTTATTTTGTTCTCTCACTTGAGCTTCAATTTTAAATTGCTTTTGTTTAAAAAATAGTAATACCTTAATCTTGTGTTTGGCATAATATATTACAAGAGCATACAGTGCCATTAATTATAACCTAGCAACATGTTAGTGATTGCATCAAAGATTTGTAATTTTATAAACAATATAGTATCATTTCAAATTTAATTCGTCCCAAAAGACTATAGTTTTTTTTAGTTTTGAATAGTAGTTCTTCAAATTTGGGATAATCTTTTGTAAGCACCCTGTGTAGTATTTAAGTGAATATAATTGAAAAATAAAGTTCTTATTAAAGAATTGCATAAAACAAATATAATACGAAAAACACGACAAAACGCGCATGAAACGAAATACGAGAACAACGAACATAAAATTTTTAAGGGGACTTGGTACCTTTCAAATGCCCAAAATCAATGAAAATATCAATTTTTCAATTTTTAGCTCAAAATGTACCTTGATACCTCTAGTATAACTGTGCGAAGCTTTGAAACGATCTGATTGAAAAAATAGTACAATTTAGATTAAACATGTTTTACTTTATTTTATATTAAATATTGAAATTAAGTAGCAAAATAAATTTTACAAAATATTTTAAATTTTCCATTGTAAATTTCATATACTTTTACTTTATTTATCTTATATATTTCATTTATTTTTAAATATATTTAATATATGTTTCTTTCAAAGAGAAGTCAGATGAAGATTTTCAAATTTTTCGCAATTTCGGGCTCAGACAAACTTTTTATAAAAGCTTATATTTTTGTTAAAGGCTTTCAAATTGAACTATATTATGCTGTATTTTAAAGGTTTATATCTATACATTATATTGATAAATTATTACAAAAATTAGACATTGTTTTGATATTTTTTTACTGATTATTATTCTTTAAATAGTGTTTTCTCAGTTTGGGATTTTTCATGAAACCATGGTCTTTAAAACTACAAAACTTTAACAGATATTTATTTAAAAACTTGAATTTTACTGTGTTTGTTTGCTTTAATGTGCTTAGTAAAATTAGGGGCCAATTTTTCAATATTTTGAATAGAAAAAATATTATAATAGAAAATATAGCAGAAATCATGTTTTTTTGACCTATTTTCCATAGATGTACGCTTTTTAATTTTTTTTCTCAAAAACTAATTTGTTTATTGCAAAATCGATCCCTAAAGTTGTTACATATATTCTTATGAGTCTGAAAAAAAATTTTGGTGTCAAAATTATATGATAATTGTGAAAGAAGAACAAATTTTAAAATAATTGAAATTTTTAAAAAAATTAAATTTTTAATTTTTTTTTATCAAATTAAGCCCTTTTTTCATGGTAAAATTACTTTGTTTAATAGTAAGTGTTAATAATATACTCAAAAGATAAGTTTAAACACTTAAATAAAAAAAATTGGTCAAAAGGTGCTTAGTCCCCTTAAGTATTTAGTTAATCCAATAAAATGTATATTTAGCAGGAGAATCAGCTTCTAAAACAAAGGAAGTTTATTACTATCATGCGTTCAAATTTTATGTAATGGAGAAGCTGCTGAATACTGATAAAGAGTATTAGAGCCACTGGTGAAAACGGAAAAAAATAAGATGCAAACTTAGACGAGAAAGTTTTTCTTCAATCATTAGCCTCTAACCATATGCGGAAAGAGTAGACAGCGTTTTTAGTATATAAATATGTGAACATGACACCATATATTGTTATTATTACATTATACTCCCTTTAAACTATATCTAATGGCAATTATGCAGACCTTGCTGATAATGAAGCAGTAATATTTCATTTCAAAAATTGTAAAAATTTTAACCGGAAAATTATTAGTCAGTTCTAGAATTTATTTTAAGAATTAGAGGTGATTTATCTCCAACTACCGAGAATGAAAACTCCCGAGTAATACATATGCGATTCTACTTAGCTGTTTTACTACATGAAATAAATTTATGTCTTTGAAACTGAAAGAATATAATTTTAGAGATATGCATACATTAGTTCTTACTGCCTTTAATTTATTAACCTCGTGCGTCCCAGCGTCGTCTGTAAGAGACACTAAACAACACTTTCAATAAATGCCGCCAAGTTAAATAAAAGGCGTCATTGGTAACCAGAATTAGTTAATTTTCTTGTTAATAGATGGTAGTTCTGAGAAAAAAATGGTTTTTAGTGAACATTTTACATTCGTAGCTTGTTTATGGTAAAATGAAAAAGGTGTTTTCCGAGAAAAGAAAATTATACGCTTGCGCATCGCTAAGAGTTCATATTTTCTATTATTTGTGCAATAAAAAATTATTAAACACACTGTTGAATTACTTAAACTTACTGTTTCTATATAACATTATTAATTCTTTTTAATCAAATCTTTCCATTTCTGATTTAGAACGCAGTGTCGCCTGTAGGAGACATTGGGACAATGGCTATCAAAATCCCTCGATTTGAAACTATAATTACGGAATTTATTTCAGGTCGGAATTATATTCTTTAATTGCTAACTGAATTCACCAAATGTAGATAGTTAAAGGATACAGGAAAGAATCTGTATCTGTCAGAAAATGAAATGAAACATAATTATAGTGATCACTGTAATTATGTCTAATTTACAATTTCCCAGAATTCGAATGTATTGGGCAGAAAAAACTAAGACTCCCGTACTCTCAGACAACATTTTTTGGAAATCACAAATTTTCAATAATAAACAACTTAAAATTTAATAATTATTTAATAGTATAAGATAAAAAGAAAGAGAAAAAAAAACGAATGCGTGATAAATTTTGGAAATTAGGATTCTTCTACAAACAGTTCAGACAGGATTATTTTGCGATTCAAATTTTACATTATGCTCATTATGCTAATTATTATGAATTACTCATTAAATATTTTAAATTAACATTATGATGTCACTTTGTCCTAATGTCTCCTCCAGGAGAGACTTAATTTCTCAAAAATAAAAATGAAAATAATTTTTTTCAGTACTTCTTCATGTATTTAGAACCGATTCATACAAATTATTCTAAAATTTATGGTTCAAAGTTGACATTGGTTCTGAGGAGGTTAAGACTGTTTTTGTGTAATATGTAAAGATAGGACCCGAAATTAGAACGCTGTTTTCGCGATAACAAATCGCTTGGATGATTAATTTATATTTTAACTTTGCTATCTTTAAAAAAAACAGCATTTTGATTTATAATGTTACTCATTTCTATTTGAATCAATCCCTTTTTTCTGGAGTAAAATGGGTTCCATGTTTCGCTTCCTATACTGTAATGCTAAATGGGTTTTGAAATGCACGTGTTCAAATGAAAAATGAGGTATTTTTCGAATGTTTTGAAATTTTAAAAGTACTGATGAATGGAAGTACGTGTAACATTACCGCAAACTTTAAAGAAAATTAAAACAATTTTCTGTTTGGAAACATGCTCCAAGTTTCGAGTGGGTGCTTTGACGTTAGGCGATGACAGTATTAAGATTAAAACTAGATGCTAAACATTTTCTTAATCCTAGACATTACTGCGAGGTGTTTTTTCATATAAGTTAATCGCTTTTCAATTGTCCTTGTATTTTAAATTAAGGATTAACATAAATAAGGTAGCGAGATTATTATTTTCATGAAAAAATATAAATGAGTGCTAATATCGTAGAAATTATTTAATTCAAAGTTGCTGAGCTTTGCAATAGGTTGCGGCTTAAAGATATGATTCCAAATCTTAGTAAAATGAAGAAACTAGAAGCTTTAAATTTCTCCAAATTTCTCCTTTATGCGGCACGAGGATCCATAAAGCTCCTATAATGCCTCAAAGAATTATAAATTTTGCGAAATTAGCTCTAATACTAATGATTTTACATTCCAGCTTCCTCGCATTGCGAATTAGATTATTTAGAACTTATATTTTCCATCCCTTAGAAAACGCAGGGTTGGCTTATGGTCTACACTTGGAAGAGAAATTTGAAAGTTGGTAAATTACAATTACAACTCATTTAATAAGGATCTTTAACAAAAAATTATCGAATAGTCATTTCATCAAAAGAAAACTATCACAGCGATTTATCGACTCAAAGTAATTGTGAATGAATTAAAGAAGTAATGTATAAAAAAATAATTTATGTATTTAAATAAGTACCCTCCAAGCATTTTTTCTGCAATGCTAGGAAAATTTAAGTAAGGATCAAAAATATTTAAAATAACACGTTTGATACATTTATCGGATGTCTATATTTTTGATAGAAAAATGAATAGTTCTCACGCTAACACTGTATTTGAATTTGATCTCCAAGCAAGCTTTATTTTCGAAGAATAATAAGTGGTAAAATATGTCTAACAGCAAGAAACAAGCCTTTTGTTGTAAATCCGTTTAAAAACATTCTGAAAATGACTATCTATTAAATGGTCATTGTGTATGAAATGTTTCAGTGACTT
Source organism: Nephila pilipes (assembly GCA_019974015.1). Classification (NCBI taxonomy): domain Eukaryota; kingdom Metazoa; phylum Arthropoda; class Arachnida; order Araneae; family Nephilidae; genus Nephila; species Nephila pilipes. The sequence goes on from BMAW01014416.1 coordinate 36,558, forward strand.
TAAAAAGAAATCTGTTTCAAAAGTACTTGATGGCTTTATTTTGAATTTATCTTGGTTTTATAGTATCGTATACATTTATATAGCAGCTTTCGATTCAATCAAAGCTTTGATAAAATGTATAAATAAAATATATATAAATGTAGGGCTTTGGCAAGTATTGTTAAAGAAAAAGAAAAATATAAATGAATTTAGGCTTTGAGTTATAGGTCTGTGACCATAATTTTTGGAGAAAAAAAATCCCTGAAACAATTGGAAAGGTTATGCTCCTTATCTGATCTATTAATCTTGTCATTTAAAATACAGAGATTGGATAAAATACCTCAAAAGAGCTAAATATTCATGAACAATATTATCTTTCTTTTAATTTTAAGACGTAAGTTAATAATACATCAAAATTTTTCTAGTACTCTCATGATAGTAACTCAATTAAAAAAAAATTTGAAACAGAAACATGATTCCCATTCCTTATTTATATAATCCAAATTTATTTCTGACAAAACAGACTAAAGATAAAAAATCACGAACTAAATTGTTTTTTTTTTTCAATCATTTAAATCACAAACATTGAAACTCATCCTCATAAAATAGCAAAAGCCAAAAAAAGAGAGTTAAAGCTAGAACCTAATAATTTGTTACTGTAAATATAAAAAAAATACCATTTCTTAAGAATTCATACCAATCCAAAATTCCTTATTTAAGTTTCCGAATCCCGTCTTGTATTCATTCCAAGTCTTATCGAAATAATTTTGAGCATTACCATAATCTCCACGTCTTTGAATAACCTAAAAAATTAGTACAAATGTAAAAATTATCTTTTGTATGAATAACAAGGAAATAATATTTAATTATCATGTCATATAAAAGTTAATACTGTTCTGAGTGCAAAGAAATAATAATAATTTCTAGTAGTGGATTAAAAATGACCGGATCGTATTTGTATAGTTAAATAAATGATTGAAATGTGGTCTGCTAATTTAAAATTGTACAGTTGTTAGTTTCATTCCCTTGGTTATGTAACTTTTGACGACGCATAACCCCAACTATGGATTTCTTGCTTACTATAAATTAACGAATCTACATTTGAAAGAAAAGTTAAAGAAATACTGTTAATAAAAGGAATATATTGTGCTTATTTAAGGCATTTTTGGTCAAAAACTATTGAAGAGAAAAAAAAATTATTTTTGGCTCGATACTGTTACTGCTATCGAACGAAATAATATAATTTAAAGATTATAGTCTTACAAACATTGCTGAAATCTTAAAAACAATACTTCATCTTTGTTTAAAACAGTCAACGTAGAAACCTATTACACTCATTGAATTTATTATAAAGATTTTAAGACAATAACTTAACTGAAATTTTACGAAATCGAATATGTTTGCTTAATTCAATGTATCTATAGCAATTAAATGTTGGATTTGGAACTCATAAACTTTTTTATGTCATTCCTATCTTGTCAATTAAAAGTCCCAGTTAATGCTTGTGTAGCTGCAGTAATCACTGAATCTACGGTCGGAAAATATTTGAAATTGAATTTTATTTTCTTGCTGTGTGTTTTTTTTCTATAGCTGAATTTCGTGTGTGGTTAAAAATGTCTGAGTTTTATTGAAAATTCTTGTAAATATTTTTCTTTAATTATTCATTGCCAGCATTTTGTTTCTTAAGCTTAATTACATAACACAACCGCTGAACAACATGTTAAATTTTTTAATGCAATGAATTTGATATAATTTCTGTGAAGAAATTCGAATTCCAAATCAAGATTCAGAATGTATATAAATAAATAAGAACACCTAATCAAAGTCACTATACATTTCTTACAATAAAAATATACAGTTATAATAAATTAATGTTGTCTAACTTTCGTATGGGTTATAGGATATTCCTAATAATATAATAAAAGCAAACGTGAATTGAAACGTAACCTCAATCTCAATCTTTTATTCCAAAAGCTTACAACTAAATCAATTAATTCAAAAACCATGAGAAATAGAACAAAGACTCGATTACCATGTATATTTAAAAAAAATTGAGTAAACAATATCATATACATTTAAATTATCCGATCTGCAGACAATATTTTTACAGATACCTTAGCGACTTGATTAGATTTCAAAAGGCGAGTGATTGTTACAAAATATCTCAAATCTATATACGACTTTTAAATAGCTGAGCACGCAAGCTGAGTTTTCGCCGAGAGTCAGAGTTCTAGGTGAAGTAGCTTTGTTTTTGGGTGGAATTTAAGTGGAGAAATGGGTAGCTGTGGTTTTACACTATTAGTTGCTTGATAAAAAGGTACTTTGCTATTGGCTGAGAGGGAAATGGTGGTTAGAACTAATCTTGAAAGAGAATTTGTCTTGAAATTGTTCGGAATAGCTACGCAGATAAATAATATAAAATAATTATAAAAATATTAATACAGCTTATCCAAATGACATTAATATACATGACAATGTGCCCTTCTTTGCGAATCCCTTTGATTTGTATTAACGGATTTAAATATTTAGAGTCGTAAGCCAAATTTTTATATATTTATTAAATTACCTAAATAAGACAAGACTTATTTAGCTATTAACAAAGGAAATACGATTTCGCTGATTGTAAATTACATCAAAGGATGTACAAAATTAAGTTTTTGGAATGATGCAGAAATGTAGTCAAGTTGCTTCAGATGGGCTATCTATTTCTGAATTTTAATATAATAATTGTGTTTTTACTTCAATTAGTTGAATATTTTTGAATATAGTTTGTTTGTTAATACTTTTTCTTTAATTATTGTAGGTAATAGTTGACTGTATAGTAGCGTATATTACCCGCTTCTAAGAAAAGGAATAAAGACGAGCGAGCTATGAAGAAATAATAATTTGCTGAAGAATTTGCATATCTAATAGAAAGGGGACATATGGAACTCTTAAGTAGCTGAACAACTAAAATGACTGAAAGCGGGTGTTGTGAAAATAGGATCAAAGAACTTTTAAGTTTTTGAATGAACAATTGTAGACTTGAGGTGTAAATCTTATTGCTCGTCAGTAATCACCTTTTCTTCAATGTTACAGTTGTATTGTAAGGTTTATTATGCTTATTTCGAATTAAATTGAGTGATTGCCTTAATTTCCGGATGAAAGGCCGCATCAGCATAAACTCCGTGCTTGATCAAAATGACGCAATAAAAGAGGGGAAAAAACTGAAATTGAACGGAAACGCCGCACTGAGTTATATTGCGCGTGTCATCTCCGTGAAAAGGTCCAGTCGCAAAATCGTGACCTATGCCGTGGTGTATGACATATCAGTTAAGAAAAATGTAAGAAATAAATCCATCTCAGAAATAAATTATAGGAGAGAAACGGTGAAAATGTACTTACTTTCAAGATTGTACTTATATATTTACCCACTAAAAAGAAGCCCCTGCACGTAATACTCATACTATGTTAAAAAATCGAAACAACGAGATACTAAATTGAAAGACAGAAGAAAGTGTTACTTTTTACTTTTCTTAACGAAAATAATTACTGAAAACTATCGTTATATGAATCCAACCAAATCTGATTCTTCAGTACATGAATTAAAAAGATTTAGCAAATCCTGATCTAAATTAGGATCTAAATAGTCCAAGTCTTCCAGATAGTTAAATTAATCCTCTTCTTTACAGTCCCTTTAACTGGGGATAACTTTATATTGTATCGTGATATTATTGAAGATATTTTCACTGATTTCTGCGTACTTCCTACTCCTTTTGCAGCTTCTTCATGAGATACTCTACGCATTTTCCCGTTTTTGGTATAAGTATAAAAGTGTAAGATCTTTCACTTATTCAAATACTTCCACCGCTTTCGCACTTCAACTTTGAAGGATTTGAAGGACAAATCTAATGGTTGTAAGATTTTTGTCAAGTCAACATGAATTATTGTTAAGGTCGTAAACAATTTTTGACATCTGGTTTTCCCGAAATCAAATAAACGAGAAGATAAAAAATGTATGCTAAAAAGTAAAGTTGCAATTATTTACTGTGATACTCTGAGGTAAGAAATCTGGAATAGCCAAAACTCTACAATACCCTTGAGGTCTCATTTGCCCGACGAACTGCGATGGAGAGTCTTTAAGAGACAAGAGGCAGATCAAACTGTGATTGAGATGTCCGGGTGGCAAATCTGAGTTCTCTTGCTCATAAACCATGGCAACAATTTCAAAACCCTGATTTAGCATCTAGAGGGTTCAGCCGAGGACGGCAAAGCTCTACAACAAGCTCCTATTACCAATATTTGCGATTATGTTCATGGAGTAATAGAACCACAACCCTTATTCAAATGAGAGTCTTCTTTGCTGGAACCATTGGTAGGTTGGTGTCAACACCTGCAACTAAGAAAGCTTAACGGAGAAGGTCTTTATGCAAGGCGACAAACCATTTGTACGCTGTTTACCTAACCAATATCTCAGGAGTAATCGCTTGAGAAAGACCCGTCAACATGTCCAATGGATGGTTGATCAAAGGAAGCCTGGTTTCTTCACGGATGAGTCCAGACTTAGCTTCCAAAGTGATAGTAAGCGTTATTTGATTTGAATAGAACAAGGAATACGTTATCACATCCATCAAGCATCCGTGAAAAAGATTCATACGGAGGAGGCAGTATTTGTGCTTGAGGTGGTATCTCTTCGGGTGAACACACAGGGATTCATGTCTTTCCACATGGAATTCTGAATTTTCCCGTCTATAGATTTGCAATTTTTGATGATTATATGCACCCATATGCTGATGCAATTAGTAATGATAACCTGCTGCAGGAAAATAACGCTTGATCGTGCAGGGCTCGTTTCGTAATAGATTTTCTTTCGCACCAAACAATTCAGCGCATGGATTGGTCATCACAATGACTGGATTAAGTACCACCGGGAATGTTTGGGATGGCTTAATAAGGCGTGTTTCCACTCTCAATCCTCCTCTTCAGCCCCTTGCCATAATTACAATTCCTTTGCAAGAGCAATGATTCTCCTTTCTCAGTCAATTCAGGGACACATAATGGTCAGTATCACATACCACTGTGTATGCTACATCACTTCTAGGAGTGATCATATTCCGTATTGAAGGCACTTTTACTATACTAAACAGACACATTATATTTGTTAATTTTGTACATGTGCTAATTTCTGAAACATCATATTATAATATTGCCTGGTATTTTATTTTCATGTTATTTTATCCCTTACTGTGTGTTGTATATTGTAGCTCAATTTCATTACATATCAGAAATAACTTTTTCAGCAATCACTGTTTTCGTGATTTTTCCTTAACTTGTGAAACCTAGTGTAATTGCTCTGAGATCATAACAGGTCAATTGACAAGTCCCCGGCCTGACACATAGATGGCGCTACTAGAATTAAATCCATATGTTTTTTAGTTAGTCCTAACCTTCAAAAGATGAGTGTATAAATTTGACAGCTGACGGATCATTAGTTTGTGAATTATAGCATTTTGAGTGAAGCAACTTTTGTTATTGTGAAAATAAAGGGATAAAAAGGAATTTCGCGTGTTGATAAAATATTGCTTTTTGAAGGGAAAAAATACAGTTGAAGCAAAAACTTGGTTTGATGCCGAATTTCCGGACACTGCCCCAGGAAAATCAACCATCAAGGATTGGTATGCTAAGTTTAGACGTGGTGAAATGAGCACCGAAGACGGTGAACGCAGTGGACGCCCAAAAGAGGTTGTTACCGACGAAAACATTAAACAAATCCACAAAATGATTTTGAATGACCGTCAATTGAAATTGAATGAAATAGCAGACACTCTAAAGATATCAACTGAACGTGTACATCCTATCATTCACGAATATTTGGGTATGAGAAAGCTCTGTGCAAAGTGGGTGAGCTCACTTTTGACCAAAAACAACGACGAGTTGATGATTCGGAGTAGTGTTTGAAGATGATCAAGCGTAATAAACCCGAGTTTTTGCGTCGATATGTGACAATGGATGCTCCATCATTTCACTCCGAAGTCCACCCGACAGTCATCCGAGTGGACTGCACACGATGAACCCGCTCCAAAGCGTGGGGAAACGCAACAGTCGGCTGGCAAGGTTATGGCGTCTGTATTTTGGGATGCGGATGTCTGTATTTTAGGATGAATAAAATACGTAGGTCCGTGCAACGGAAAGGTTATAAAAAGTTATCAGAAAGCTTCCGTATGAGGACAGCTCCAGGGTGATCATAAATATTTGTAATGACATCTTACGGGAAATTTTTAAGTGCGTGTAAGCGCCACTTTTCAAAAAGTCTCAACATCAAGAAAGTATATCAAAATCAAGAAAACACAATAGTTTGTGGTGTCGTTTGAGAATAATCCAGTCGTTATTTCATTTTTTTAACATTTTCTTTTATTTCTTTTTTTAATCTTTTAAACCATTTTTGAAGATACGAATTTTAATCTAAGAAATAACTCTTCTTTTGAAGTGTAATTCATCCTTAACTTAAAACAATTCTTTATCCTTTTCCTCCACTAATAATCCTTCTATTGATATAAGATTCTACTTTTTCCTACCGGGAAATATAAATTATTCTATTAATATTTCTTAAAGTATATAATGTGTAGGTAAGAAATTCACTGATGAGTTTTCTTGAGTTTTACTTTATGATTTAAATACAAGCTTTGCCTAACAATATTAACAGCAAATCTTAGCAATTTAGGGGAATTCAACTCACTGTCCATCCTCCTCCAGCCGTTTCCATGTCGCAGTAGACCTCTATAGCCTGACAGTTGGAAGATCTACTCTTCGGCCAAATGGTGTACTCGCCGCTTTCTGTGTTTCCGTTCTCTAGAAGCTCCTGGCAATCCATTGGTTTGAAATGCTTCTTACCTAGTTATAAAAATATGTACCATTTTAGTAGATGTATCTAATAATTTTAGTTGTGATTATTTGGAAAAATTTACCGAAGTAATGAACTTGGTATACATAAAGCAAAACATTGATTGGACCTTTCAATGACGATGTTGGAACTGAAATACGAAAATTTAAATAAATATTTCTTATCTGTCAGTAGAAGATGGCCAATCTAAAAGCAACTCGCAGTTCTTGTTTCTATATGTTTATTTTTATAAACGTAATTACAGTGGAAAAAACAATCTCTTACAGAAAGTTATGGCATATAATTTTGCCTTTCGCTTACAGCAAACCCCGAGGCAAAACTCAAATTGGAAAAGTTTTTTACCGATTTATCTCATAAATTAGATACGAAACAGTTAAAGAAAATGGAACATATTATATTTGAACAATTGCAATATATTCCACAACCAAAGGATTTACAGAAAAAAATGAAATATAGACACCAAAAGAGATATTTTAATTTAATTATAAGCTAATAAGATAAATTATTAATAAGTTTAAGATAAGTTAATAACAAACCCTTCTTTTCGTAAGTCACGCGTTCTTTGAATCTGTGAGTTCCTCGTGCCATTTATCCACTGATTGATACAGAATCCCTTCAAAATAAAGTCAATGCTTTTTTATCCATATTTTTAGCTGTTTTTTATGCTAACTATTTTTACTCTCATTTTTACTACTCCAATATTTTCGAAATTGTCTTTCTGACATCAAGTCATTTCCTTTTCCGTTGAAACGACTTCGAATTCGAAAATTTCGCTTTTCGTGACATTTTGAAAATCTCGCAAGCAGCCCAATATTCTAGGATTTTATCGTATTTTGTATTTATATCTGCGTCAGTATATTCTCTCTTGTAACCAATGTGGTTTCACTTTAGAAACATTCGAAACATTAAGTTCCTTTTTAGGATATTAATTTGGAGTGCTCTTAAAATTTAGAAGTAATGATAGACGACTTTTACCTTTCCGACAAGTCTCGTTGCTTATTTAACATTTAAAAATGTTTCTGCTAATTGTTTCACAACGTTTTTAACCACGAAATAAGAATATATTTTCTCGGAAAGAATAAAATCGTATCTTTTGATCTAAAACTTATTTACTTCCGCTGTTTTGAAAGAAGAATAAATTTGAAAGTTTGAAAGAAATGTCACCAAAATTTCTTTCCCTAAATATTTACATATCTTTAATCTTTTTGTTCATTCGTTCAAAAAATATGTAAACAATTTTTTGTAAAAATTAATTATTCGTCACACTTGAACGTAGAAAGTATTTAATCGCGAAAAGGAATGACCAAAGAATAAAAAATATTCTCCGGTCTTCGCAATGGCAAGTCGGAAAGTTAATGAATATCTCATATTGTTACCACCAAGAAAAGTATAAGAACTTCGAAGATATTCTTTTTGTTTTCGAGTTATTCAATGAATAAATTTAAGTAAAATTATATATTCTATCACGTTACAAAGAGCTCAATGAGAAAAGAACAAAAGGCTATTTTTCTTACATTTGGGTGGCTCTGCATTGGATCTCATATTTCCAGTGATTTCTACTAAACTAGCTATACTCTTCGCATTCCCGGTTCTGCCAAGTTTTGCTGCTGAAATCGAACCGAAATCGAACGAAAAGAGTAGCAGTGCAGTGGTCCAGAGCTGCAATGTCTTCTTCCTGAATGATCGAAAAAAGCCATTATTCGTCTCAATGCTATCTTCACTTAATGTTAAAGAAATGAATCTACATATTCAAATCACATTTTGATAGATGAATGTTCATATACTAGTTGAAACTTGTATGGTTATAACACATGAAAATATGTTCATTATGAAGTGTTCTTAAAATTTAGAAATACATTCCATTCAGAAATACGTTCAATATACATTCCAATTCTCACTCTGCTATGTGAATTTCAAAATCCACTTTTCATTGCGGTATAGAAAAGGAGGTGATTTATAAATATTATTATATTCTGGGAAAATATAAGTAAGGAAATATGGCGTGATTCCTTATCGGATAGTTAAGAAGATCGCATGATTTCTAAATGTATTTTACTTATACCAAAAACACATGATTAAGACAACATCGAAGTAAAATGTATATGGCTTACACTAAATTAGAAATTACCGTTATAAAAAGGACATTCTTCTTAACACAGCTGTTTGTGAATGAGAATATTCGTACTGCTTTAAAAGGCGTGAAATCTCACAGATTATTAGTTAACTAGTGGGCGTTAAAAACGTGTTTAAATTAACAACAAATAGTGTAACAAAATGTGATATTTTCTATAAGATAAAGTACTGGATAGTTAAAACATAATACTAATATTGATATATCTTTTACTGAGTATTTCTACTTTAGGTACTATCTTATCCCATTAAGCGAGACAGCCATGGGTAATTCATACTAATATATACTAAAGCATATAATTTTTGAGTATAAAATTTGAATATGAATCGAATAAATTATTTTAAGGCCTTATCTAGAATTAAAAAACAAAACAAAAAAAAACGTTTTCAACAAAAAAAAAATTATGTTAATATATTTTATGGGGAGTTGTAAGAGTACAAAACGTGCACACGCGTATGAGGCCAAGAAAGTAATTTCAAGTGTTTTACTGTAAAAAAGCATCTTTAAAAAGATCTGAGAATAATGGGTATATATTTTTGTTACTTAAGTGTTTGCTAGTAAAGTTTTCCAATAAAGCTTTTAATTTTTAAATTTCTATTAAAAATATTAATTTATTCCCAAATTATGTCATATAGGCTTTCCATTAGGAATGAAATGAAAATATTTTTTTATCTACTGGGAATGAAACATTATTTCAAACTTTAAACTCTTCTGTCTTCAGTAAAAAAAAGTAGTATAAAATGGTGCATTCTTTGAAAACCTTAAGGCTGAGAAGGTATTCTAAACATTACTAAACTTTTTTTAATATTATTTCAAAAAATTATCGAAGGTGGGATATCATTAGCTTTAAAGTAAATTTAAACTGTTTCCTTGATTCTTTAAACTGTTTTCACTACAAAATATTGAGTAATAAAATATCACATAAATCATGTCAGTAATATTATAATATTTTTAAAGATCTGTTACATTTTTTAAGTACCTTAACTGAGATTCCTTTCATTTATTTTTTCTAAAGTTAATGAATTATTTTTGTGAGCATCCACAACTACTCTCTTATTCTTGTATCTGGATACTAATGCGGAGAACAACAAAATGAATAATCCTCATATGTCTCAACAGATACTGATTTTTCTTATTTTATTATTTTTTATTATTTTTGAATAAAATAATTGGTGAAATAATTTTTAAAAATTCGTTTCATTATTCACCCCATTTTTAAATTTAGTTTTAATTTTTTTTTCTTTCTTTCTTTGTGTTATCCTATTTTACTTTTAATTTTAGTTCTAAATTTTGTTTTAATGTCTTTTGAATTCTGGTGCATTAGTACTCTTCCTCTATGCTAGGGGGCACTGCTCCATTTTCAGCATTATATATACACTGGTGTGCATACCAGCGGAACGAAGAGACAGAGCGGACTGAACGACCAATCAGAAGATTGATTAGGGTGAAGTATGGTAGCACATAGCTCAAATATGCAAATAGACGTAATGTGGGAGAGCCGGAGCGGGATAAGGCGTGACGGCGTTGTGAGCTCAGTATTTCTGGGAAAGTGATTGCATGATACATAACAATTTAAATGACGTCGAATTGTTACCTCAGTGTGAAATATCGAACAATCAATCCGTTAGACAACATCTGGATGATTTTACCCGAGGTCGAATTTTTGGAAAGATAGAGGAAAGTCGAAATGTGACAAGTGTGGCTGCGGAGTTCAGAATTGCTCATAGCATCGTTTACCGACTTTGGAGAGAATTTCAAACTACAGGAACAGCCGTCCGATGGTTCAGCAGTGGTCGCGTACGAGCAGCCACGCCAGCGGACGACCGGTATATTTGCTCTACAAGACAATGAACAGACGGCAAACAGCAGGAGAAATCGGTAGACTCACGACACAGGTGATTGGATGACCGATATCACATTTTACGAGGCCAGGAGGCTGCACAGTGGTGCTCTGCTTGCACGCCGACCTATACGGTGTGCATCTTTAATGCCTGCTCATTGGAAAAGACGTTTTTTGTGGTACCGGGAACACCATAATAGGACAGATAATCAATGAGGTCGAGGACTGTTTACGAATGAAAGCAGGTTCAATTTGAGTAGCGATTCTGGACACATACACATCTGGAGAGAGCGGAGAACCCACAATAGCCCCTCCCATATCATCGAAAGAAACCAGTTTGGAACTCACGGAGTTCTTTTTTGAGGAGCATTGTCTCAGTTGCCGTACCAACCTTCACATCTTCAAAGAAGGTTCATTCCTTGGATCCTGCTGTCGTAACGAGATTCCTTTTCAGTATATGCCTCTTTCCAGAGACGCTATGGGTTCGCAGTTCCTTTTCATGGGCGTCAGTGCGTCAACTCATCCCACAGTACCTGTCGAAGAGCTGTTGGAAAGTGTGGATATTGAATGCAGGGATTAGCCGGCAAGGTCTCTAAACACCATCGATCATGTATGGGTCTATCTAGGGAGATGCTTGCCAACACTTAACTTACCTCCGGTACAACAGAAATAAGCTACAATGCCTCAACAAATCCCTGACAAACTCATATTCAACAGGACTAGACGAAGTAAAACTTTCATAGTAGTCAGGGGAGATTATCTTTCTCCCTAAAGCCTGGATGTTTCTGGATGGACACCTGTCACAAGGATGTTTCGGTCTTCAGTCGCATGCAACTTATGATTCATGCAACTTTTTCAATAAAGTTCATTTTCATCCTTTTGATTTATTTTGGTAGATTTTGCTAACATTACTCATATTCTTCCGTCTTGGATCTTATGGTACTATTTGTGTTGATTTGGAAAACTTTTGCACAACGTTATATTGAAAAACCCATCTCATCAATTTTTGCATACCAGTGTATATATATATATATATATATATATATATATATATATATATATATATATATACATATACATATATCTGCGTGCGTGTGTGTAAAATCATGTAACAAATTGTCGAAGCATAATAATTGAAATTTTTAAATTAATTTATTTTTTGTGAACTGAGCATTTTTGCATTTCAAGAATGATAATAAACATAACTTTAAGCAAAAAAAATTCACCTTTCTGAAATGTTTAATACAGGATGTTATTAATTAAGTCATGTCTTATACGAGGTGTGACAATTAAATAACTGAACGACTCTTAAAAATTTGAAACATAATATAAATATCTTTTAGTCCCCTTCAACATATTCCCTTTTCCTACCAATACATCACTGCATACGAGTTTTCCACAGTTCACAGCAGTGCAGCAGGTCATTAGGCGTCATCTTCTTTCAGTATATTTTCCGTTTTTTCCTTCACCTCTTCTAGAGATTGAATTCAGTACACTTTTCACTATTGGAAACAGGTAAAAGTCGCATGATGCGAGATTTGGTGAATACGGTGGATGCTCGAGCACAGTAATGCGTTTGTCCACCAAGAACTGTTTCACAGAGAGTACACTGTGCGCCAGTGCATTGTCTTAATGCTTGATTTTTGGTACCAGTTTTGCGTAAACTTTCGTCATATGCAAATCCTCGGTCAAAATCTTCCTTGTTGTCTCTTTATGTATGTTCACAATATCTGACATCATCTGAACACTCAAATGTTAATGTTTATGCATGATTTCATTAATTTTTTACTTGTTTTTTATCAGTTTTTGTTGTCACAGGTCGATCAGAACGTTCATCCTCTTGAGCAACTTCCCGATCTACCGAAAATTGTTTGCGCTCTTCAAAGATTTGACTACGGGACATGCAATTATCTCCAAACACCGCCTTTAACAATTTCAAAGATTCAATTGGAGTTTTTTTGTAAGAATATTTCACAAGGAATCTCAAATTTATGCGCTGCTCGATTTTTAGTCTTGTCATGATTGCGGCATTACGACACAACACCGTCCTACTTAAACAAGGATAAAATTTAAACTGAAATAGATAGAGGGATGAAATAACGTGCCACCTGTATCAAGGTCAACAGCATTTCATATCCTCTCCTCTACACCAAACCTAACGGCTAGGGCATGTGCAGTCCGGTTATTCAATTGTCATGCCTTGGTTTTCAATGGAAATAACATTTTCATCTAAAGATGACATTATTGTACCAAAAACATGAATTTTAAACTTTGAATAAGTAGCAAAGACATTACCCTATTAAAAGACACTTAATATTTGTGTTTTCATCAATGTTATCGTCTACTAGCTTCTTTGAATTAGTGAACGCTCTGTTAAGCTAATGGAATTTTTATTTCCTGAAAGTAGACTACTTCATTTATTATAATGCATTATAAAATGCATTCAAAGCTGTAGAAAATAAGTAAGATTTGTGTATGATTACGGTTTCTATTTGATTTAGACATATTTTATAATTCTCTCCGATACATTTTACTGCAATCTGTTAAAATTGAGAAGATAATTAGAAATCCCGTAGCATTAATATTGTATCCAGGAATACAAAATGGTTGGTAGGTGAGACCTGCAACGTCTCGTCTTAGTAATTCTACACGACTTGGAAAATGCATTTGAGTTTTTGAACTCTGTCTTTAATAAAGTGCCATAAGAATATATTTACTATTTTATTTTTCTTTAATTAATGATTTACTAGAGCTGAACGGGGAATTAACTTTTCTAATTTGGAAGCATGGCCAGATGATCTATATTCTAACTTGGCTGTATCTTACTTGCTAAAGTTCGGCATCACACCTTGGGTGAATACGTTAAACATAGCTATAACATATTTCTTTAACCAGGCAGCATGAAACATTTGATCAGTTTGACCCAATACCATCTGTGGAAATCTCTACTAACTTAACCAAATTAGTTATTTATATATTTACCAGTTTGCCTTTAAATCAAATCATTGCGAACAGCTGATATGCATTAGTTTGAGTTTATCACAGAAAAGTCCTCCGATATTCTTCCTCAAAGTAGTTGAGGGCCAATCCGACCCAATGTACCAGCAACATAATAATTTTACGGCATGACTGAATCATCTTATAAGTTTCGTTTATCTGATCTTACAGATATATTATTAACAAACAAAGTCTCAGAACGTGATAAAAGTTTGTCAAGTGTTGATGATAATGACTATCCGTCATTTGAGCTAGAATGTATACTTAATACCGATTCTGATCAAGAAATTGATGAAGTTAAACTAATGCATTGAGAAACCTGACAAGATTCCATATTACGCCTGTGAAAAAAATGTTAACCCAGAAAAATTAACAATTGCAGCCATCACCATATGTTTAGTTAAAGGACACCAATACTAGCAGATAAATGAATGAAAAACAAGCCCCCCAAAATGACCAATCTGATCTTCCCAAACCTGAGGTTTGCGCATTGACTATAAGGTCAATATGTCAAAGAATCAATACAAGAAATGCTTCCGCTATGTTTATTCAAGTGATACAAAAATATTTTAACAATAATACAATGATTACATGAACCTTTAAATTTTCACTTTTTTTGTTGTATCCATCTATTAATATTTGACTCTTTTCCTTATATTATATCATTTTTACTAAATTAAAGAACTTAAAGATGCATTTTACTTAATATAATAAAAAATAATTAAGTAATTGAAACAAGTGCTTTAAATTGTCCTAAATAACTAATCGGTTTAATTCACGGAACATTCCTATTACTGGGTTAATCCACATAATGGTATTAGACTACACAGCGCGCGAACGATATTTCTTTCATTTCTAATCTACTGTTATATTATTTACTAAATCATGAAGTGCAATTCAGAAAAAAATTCTATGAAGCAATAACTTATAAACATCAAATGGAAGCATTTTTTTTTTGTCACTGAATAAAAATTTTGTACTCACATGTTTGTTCCAGTTAGCTTGCAAAAGTGTAAATGAAGAGTTGTCAGAAGAAAGTGCGGATTTAGTGTCTTTTACTAATTAAAAGATTAATCCAGGTGCCTCGGAACAGATGATTTCTGTCGCTGATATCCAATCAATTATTTACCAAATACTTCAACGTGCGTGGGAAAATTCCTTTATCGCAACGAATGATAGCACCTAGAAGTTATAAAAGGACTTTAAAATTTAAGTCATAGTCATATAAAATTCAAATGTAAAATAAAATGAACAATAAAATTTGTAGGTTATTATAAAAATGTACAATAATTTCATCTCCGCTAAAGTCAATCCATTTCCTCACAATAATTCTGCATGGGAGTTTCTGCATTTTGGTGTTCTTGTTGGAACAGTCCTCAGATGGTGAAATAATTGGAGCAATCCTGCAACACCTACTGATGATTGATTGTATTACTTTACAATATAAGTCTTAAAATAACTAGTTACAGAATTTTTAATCAAATGGAGAGAAAGTCAGATGAACCAAATTAATTTGTTTTCATTCAATCTGTGAACATTTAAAGTCTTGTCTTTGTTTACTCTCACCATGACTACTTTGCCTAAACTCTCCTGAACTAACGCTTGAAATATTATATCGCTGTTTCTTACCGATTCCCTCGAGTTCAGGTGAACAGAATTCCAGGAACTGGGAGCTCGATTCCTGAACTCCTCTCAATCGTCCAAATTTTATTATTGTTGCTAGTTATTACAATACTCCATTAATATTAGATGTGACTTTATTTGATGAAATTACATTTATGAACACTAAAATTCAGTTTTATAGTCCAATATGGATGGAAATTTACAAGCAGATGAATCAAATTAATATATTTTTATTCAATTTAAAAGTATTCACAATTGATGCCTATTTGCTTTCTCTATGGCTGGGTGACCTAAGCGTGGATGGATTATCGCTTGAAATATTAAATTAAATAATCTCTTACCGATCCCTTCAGTTTCGATTGAACAGAATAGCAAGAACTGGAAGTTATATTCTTAAATTCCTTTTCCATCTCTTCTAAGATCACTCCGATCTCTT
Source organism: Nephila pilipes (assembly GCA_019974015.1). NCBI lineage: Eukaryota > Metazoa > Arthropoda > Arachnida > Araneae > Nephilidae > Nephila > Nephila pilipes. The sequence continues at coordinate 52,444 of BMAW01014416.1, forward strand.
CTTAAATTATGACTGGTTCCGACGTCCCACTTTGATTCGCTATCAACAGATAACAAACTTCTAACTTCATATTAAATTACTCGTCTCTTATATTTCCATCGGAAAAAATATGTTCATTTTATTTCATAATTTCAATTTAATTTACATGAATCATATTTAATTTTATTGGAATGGATTTTGAATTCAAGTGCAATCAAAAAGAAACCCTTAGAGTTATTCGAAGGGAAAGCCGTGATAGAGTCACATCTATCCTTGTGTGTTAATCCAACATTTAGTTACATAGAATCCATCATATCTATTTAGTAATGAAAATATTCCAATTATGAGTTAAAGAGGAATTGAATGATGCTCTCTCCATGAAATAGAAATAGATAGCCGATGTGACAGTATTTTTTTTTTTTTTGCAGAATATAATATTAAAGCTTGTAGGACTTCTGTTACTAATACATAAATTTACTCAAAATCATCATCAGGGCTCTTTTGGGCAATTAAGGGGACAGCAAAATAATTTCAGGGTGTCGATAATTTTGAATGAGAGGGAACTAGCTTTTAAACTTTATATTCAGTGATAGTTATCATGTTTTATAAATGTGTGCAATAAACTACAATCATATTAATTATATTTCTCTTTAAGAATATCATATTACAATATCATATTCTCATGCAAAACAACAAATATTATATTCAAATGGGCAAACTCTAGGAAAATAAAGTTTTTCATGGGTTTTTTCATATATTTAAGGTGTTATAGCGATGATAATTTGTCTTATAAATGTTGATTATTTTAAGAATTATGATGATTAATATATTGAAAATAAAATTGACGATTGCTTATGCATTGCTGTTTAATGCGCTAAGAAATATATATATTGCTGTATCATATTTTTTCAATATGATAATAATTTTTATTTGTAATACTAAGAAAATTTATATGTATATTATGCATGTGCACATTATATGGAAAGTCCTTTTCTTTATGTTATTATTAAACACATATATGTATGTTTTCTTATCGAAAAGAAGTTCGTGGCATAAAAATAGGTTAATAAACTCTTTCTTTTAGAAAAACTTGATTGAACTCAAACGACAGAAATATATTCTTGAGAGTAGTTATCCATCTCTGATCTAATAATCCGGATGCATTTTTATGCTGATAAACATTTAAACATTTGTTTATCGTCTTATACTTTCCGGGAGCTCTTTTGTAAAGGTTATCTGAAATACGGATAAGGACACTTCATTCATAATAACATTCTACCATTTTTTGATAACAATACCCAGATTAAATCATAAGAAATATAATTTTAAAATTATATTTAGTTACAGTAATTTTATATTGCTGCGTTTACTTCTCAATGGCACAAGACTTCAAAGAATTATAACCACTCTCTGTTTGGAGATAAAAAAAAATTCAACTTTTGTGGTTCCCATATGAGTATAAAACAAGGAACTTTTAGAATAATGAGGAACTTCATTCTAAGGGAACTTAGAACAATTAAACATGACAAAAGAAGTTGTAGAAAATAGAGAGAATAGAGCTCATGACGTTCCACGCGAAATCCTCCTCCCTAGATCGAAGTCGGATAGACTTCTAGCTTGCTCAAAGTATGTAAGGATAATTAAATTGCGGATTGTAAGGATGTTTAAAATTGTGAGAATACTATATCAAATTCTTTGTTATTTGGGACATCATAAAAATAAAATAATTTAATCTTCAAATCTGTTTCATGAGTCAAGTTTCAACTTTATTTAAATCAATAACCGAAGGATAAAAGACGCATGCCTGAAATAGTGAAATTTCTTTACTTGTGAATTGCAAATTCTAGTTCGGGCTCTTAATAGGGAGGTGCATGTCTGCATCAGAAGGTATTTTGGTGTTTGGTACAGAGTGAGGTAAAATAGACGGACGTTTTCTTAAAAGAAATCCCAACATAGCTAATTTTTTCTATGAAAAACTTTATTGGCATATCTGTGTTCATACTGAAATAACATTTAACAAAATAAAGCGTGGAAACATGTTTCTTGCGGTATTTGTTTTCACTAATATCAGCCAATTTTTATCCATAGCGCACCAAACCATCACTTTAGAGCTGTTCAGTGGTCTTTGGTGTAACTCCTTTGGATTTTCGGAACAAAAGTAATGTTTATTCACCATGCCACTAATATAAAAAGGAGCTTCATCACCAATGAATCCACGAGGATCCAGCTCCTGGTTAACCACTGGGTCTGGGCAGTAGCTAATAACATGCGCCCCAGATCCAAAGAGTACAGAAACGGATACGGCACCGCTTCACATGAGACTTCTTAAGCTTGGGCAGATTTTATCATAATTGATTCATGAACAAAATGAAATTGTTATTTAATTCAAAAGATCTTTCCATCATAAATACGAAGCTCAGTTGTTAGGCTTAATCTCGAACTTCAATTGCTGTGCAATGAACCAATTTGTAGGGATTAAATTGCAACTCTAATTGAGAAGCACACTCTAATAAACGATTACTGAAAACATGTTCAGAAGAACGCGTTCGAACTGTTAAACATGGTCAGCACAGCTTCTCTAACGCTATCCGCATTTTCAGGAGCTCGTATTGTTCGTGTAACGCTTGTCAGTCTTGCTAATTAATGTACCTGGAGTACGAAGTGCTGAAACTCAACATAGAATATCGTTACGAGCGAGAACAGCTAAATATCTGTAGATATTGAAATGGCGACAAAACACAAGCTGAAATACCGTGATAGATTCGTTATTTTTGACTAAACAATCATACATAAAAACGCAATGTTCTATTGTCCGTGGTTTAATGATTTTAAATGAAAAAATAATGCTAAGACTTCGCGAACCTAACGCCACTTACCGTGCATCCATCATTTCACTTGGTGGTAAGTTTTAGCCATTTGAAAACCTTCCATTCTTCTTACCTCATTCTGTATAATGGATCATTTTATTTATTTAAATGTTTTAAGACACAATTTGCAATTATGACCCCAAAATTTGTGTATCAGAAACAATGCTGCTGTTTTATTTTTATCTGGTTAACAATCCTAAGCACACTGCTTTCAAAGTTTGCATCTGGTGTCTCTATAACTGCCCGGAAATTCTAAAGACACCACAATAATCAACGGTGTTAAACATGATTGAACACACTTGGAGAGTGTGTTATATTAGAGTAGAGTACTACACCACATGATATTAAAATGAAACCAGTGGTCACTGTAGAATGGAGGAGTATTGATGAAGAAATCACTAAAATCACATTTGTACACACTTTGTCAAAACCAGTTCATTCTATACACGGATGTGTAAACGCTGTTGCGGTCACTCAAGAATATCCTACTGAGTGCTAAATTTCCAAAGTACTTACTCTAATATTTGCTGTTTTGTTGCGGATTTTCAAAAGTGCCAATCACTTTTGAGATGTTATTTTTTGATTATTTTCTTAATTTTTCAAAAAATAAGTTTTCTAAATCGTATTAAAATAATTTAACAGTTTTGTTATAAGAATATAATTAGATATAATTAAAAAAAATTCTATTGTGAAATATCAAATTGTACAGTAGTTAGAAGAGTAATTCACTGAAATTCGAAAATGTGCCCTTATAGCGCGTGGAATCTTTTGAATGAAGATTAGAAGGTTTGAAGAACATGGTTCTTTTATTGGGTTCACTTCATGGCATGCGGATATACATCACAATAATATTTATAAGGAATACATATAAGACATGTACACAACACGCAACATACATACACACACATACCACAAAAGTACTAACTAGAGGTTGGGAAAAAAGTCTTATGGCAGATAGCGCTATTTGTTGGTTTTTTTTGGTTTAGTTCTTAAAATCATCGGTTACACCCTCACTTTAAGTATTCACTTAATACGAAAACGAATAGAAAAAGATTGGGAAAAAAACCTGGGAACCATTAATCGACAAATAATTATTTCGTGCATGTTAAATGTATTTTGGCAATTTCCGTTAGAAGGAATTTGGAACTGATGATGTGTGTTAGCTTGCAAACATTTGGAAGAAGTTATTCAATTGATGACATTTGGAAAAAATTATACACTTAGATGACATTTGTATTTTCTCAACACCATTTAGTTTTGAATTTATTATGCATATGATCACTGTGGCTAATTCCTAAGAAATACCTTTTACATTTACGGCGACGTAATAAAAAACTTATAATGGTTGCGAAAAGAATTATTCAAAAGATGCCAACTCTTGGATTTTATTGATTGTTCATTAACATCAGAAACAACAAGAGGGAAATTAGGGCGCCTGAACTAGCACCATCATTTCCAAACTTCCATACCATTCCAACGAGATGAGTTAGCTCGACAGATTTAATGTGTATCATACCCTCTACATGGCGGGTGTTTGTGGCATTAGGACTCGAACCCACGACCCGACGGAAAGAAAACTGGTTTCAAGTTCGTGACCATGAGTACTTGGCTGCCACGACCACTGCCAACTGGCGAGAAATGAGGAAACTATTTAAGAAAAATTAATTCAGACTACTACTAAGCAATTGAATGATTTTTATTCAAAGCAAAAAATATAACTTTCAAACTGTTTCGTAATTCAAACATTCCAGTTATTGATACTAGATCTATTTAAAAAAGAGCAGCATTTTTCAATGTAATTGATCAAACATTTTTTCAAAAGTATGACTTAATCAAAATAACTACTATTTATTTTTTAAAATTTTTCTAAGATGTGTGCAGATTCATTAAATTAATTTAATTAAATGAAAAATGAAACTCGGAAGTCTGGTTTCGTAAATACTGGAATTCACAACTAATTCTATTCTTTCCTTAATGATGGTTCATTAAGTCTCATTGAGGAACATTTTCATTTTCAGAAGCTTTTTATTTCAGAAGTTCTTAGATCGTAGCTTGATCTCTGAAGACATAATGTTTGAAGTGAAACCTCCGAAAGGATTCCAGCACATTCCCTGTTCTGTAATTGTGTGGTTTTCTCCGTGGTTGTTGAGTGCGTTCAAACTGGAGGTTGGGAACACATTTTTCCACCAACCACCGGTGTGCATAGGCGCGTCTTTCGGTGCATCTTCCCGTCGGTTGGGTTGGTCCTTCGTGTAGAATTCCCATTCGTTGTGAGTAGATATAGCATCTCCTGTTCCAAGAAATTAGCGAGTAAAATTTCGATTCAAAAACCTACATAAGAATCCTTATTTAAATGTTAGGATGTTATGTACTAAATGAAATAATGCAAAATTTATGTATAGCAAATATTCACAGCAGTATACAATTCATTACAACTATGATAATGATAAAAAATTCACAAAGAAATAATACAACATAAAACATTTTGGTAAAATAACCGATTTCACTTTGTAGAACTTTTGATTATTTTGCAGTAAGAATACTACCAACCTTAATTCTTATTTCCGTGTTTTTGCTACTTCGCAATAAGAACACAATAACACACACATATATATATAATTTTTTAATACTCTTTGTGAAAAAAAAAGAACTAAAATGTGAAAAAATATTTTTTTTTCTTTGGCCAGTAAGAATAAATGAAAATATACTAAAACTGACAGATTACCAGCATCATAAATTTAAAAAAGTGGCGATTTTTCAATCCAGTTGAATTTTTTTTTACTAAAAATTGAAGTGGTATATACGATCATAAATATGGTTCTGGTTTGGGGGAGGGGGAACAACACTTCAAATTTTTTCAAATAAACAAATTTTTTCCGCTGGATTGAAAACGCTTCAACTTTTTTTTATTTATTTATGATAATGATAAGCTTCTATTTTCAGTACATTTTCATTTAATTTTTTACTGGCCACTGAAATTTTTTTTTTTTTTTACCTTTTATAATCTTTTTTTAACTTTTTGCCTTATAAAAGTGTTATATTTCATTTAGAAAAACTATATATAAGTTATTTCTTATAATTTTTGGTTATTACTTTCAAAAAAATTAGCAAAAATTTAATTTTGTCTATTAAATCAAATTTAATTAGTTTCTAAAAATTTAATTTTGTTAATTAAATTAAATTAAATTAGTTTCTAAATATTTTATTTATAGTTTCATAATTTAGCCTTGCTTTGTCATCCAAAATGAGATAGTGTACAAAATTTCAAGGTTGTAGCTTATGCGGAAGTGGGGTAAAATGGATAAAAAGATCTGAGCCAAACTGATCAAATAAATAAACAAATCAAATCAATAATAAAACAAATCAAAAACATGAAATGAATTAATTAAGTCCTTAAATTATTTGTGTGTGTTCTCTGTAATGCACATTATTTTTAAAATTTTCACAACTGGTATACTTATGCTAAACAAAAAACTTATCGTTTTTCTCACATCGTGCGGTATTGTACGTTGAGCTTTTTAGGGCATTGAATTTGTTTTGCTCTGAATTGTCTTGATTCGCAAAATCTATCCTTTGTCTCAGCTTGTATATTTTAATGCTACAGTTTTTATTCAGAAAAGGTTCGATGTCAGTCAAGTCAGTGGGAGTGGTAACTAACAGGGCTGTTGAAGTAGCTTTTAAAAAGTTGCGAACTAAAGTAGATTTAAGAAGGATCTACACTTAAAGTCGAATAAGCTTCAAAATATGCTTTTGTGGAGGAATTAGTAGTGAAAATGATTATTAGTCAGAGTTAAGTAGTATTTGATAAATTATATGTATAATCATACTTAGTCAAGTATCAATATTTGTTACTTGTCAATAATGGTTACTTTTAAAAAGAACTGATGTAAAAAAATGTAAGGAGAAACTTTCCTGCAGTTCCGCTATAATCCTGTAGGTGGAGTTTATATTTCTGATTCTCGTCATCTATGTAGAATGTCTCATAAACAGCATAAGCAAATTTTTCTTCCCTGTTCGTCACCTCGAATCTAGCCGAATATTGACCTTGGTTTGTGATGGCGAAGATGTTGTCATTTCCTGGAAGTATAAATAGGATTAGTTTAATTTGCAATTTGATGGGAGAAGCCTACGTCTGTTAAGAATGAGAATCATCTAGCTTTATTATACAAATTGACTCAGGAATAAAATTAACATTTTTCACTGTGAGTTGCTTCGTTATATGCCACGTGATCTAAGTATTCTTAAATGATAAATTAAGGGTGAGATTAAGAGAGAAAATATATGTATTTGTAACGTAATAAAATGAAAACTGAAGTTAATGTAAAAAATACGAACTAAGTAAACTCTGTCAAGCATTCAAATAAGTTTACTGAAGCGGATCTCATTAATGTGGGCCTAATTTTGAATTGATTTTTTTAGTTTACTCCTGCACTGTTTTCGAGCATTTTTTAAGACTTCCTTTGATCTTTGGCTTATTTAAGGCAATAAAGCTAAGGAAACATATTTTAAATATTTTCTTTTTTTTTTTACACGTATTAAAAATAATAAAAACAAAGGTCTATTAATATCGAATTTGGAAAAATATTGGCCAAAACATTTATTTCATTTTCAGCGATTGAAGGAATAGAGAAATAAAACAGATCACGAGGTACGTTTCTACATTTGTTTCTTAATTCAGTAAATGAAAGAAATATTCAGAATTTAATAGTAATTTCCAATCTATACTGCTGGCCACACAAAATGCAACACCCTGAAGGAAGCATGCAAACCATGTGAAATTTATATCATGCGTTTGCGACGATGAGCTATGCAAATCATTAGCATTGCAGCGCAGACAGACATCACGGGCGACCGTAGCGCCACTCGCAAGCGCTATATAAAGGGAGAACAGATAGGCGATTTGAAGTACGGTAATTGTTTTTTCGTGCGTTTTTTTTGCGTAAGCTGTTTACCTAGGCCTCGTGTAAGACATCGAGCGTCTTTTGAACAAGTTTCTGAATTCGACCGAGGAAGAATAGTAGCCTATAAGAATTGCGGATTCGAACCATAGCACAACAGATTCAGTCTGCTATGCATCATTCGGTGTCCGCTCGTACCATTCGACACCGTTTGCAGCAGAATGGAATGTCCTCAAGGTGTCCATTGCTTCGTTTACCCTTGACTCGAAACCACAGGTGTTTGCGTCGCCAATGGGATGATGAACGGCGGACATGGACAACTGAATGGAACGACATTGTGTTTACTGACGAATATTGCTTCTGTCTGCAACATCACGATGGTCGGATTCGAGTTTGGAGACATCGTGGTGAGAGGCTGCTGAACTGTTGCGTTATGCATCACCACACTGGTCCTGAACCCGGTATCATGGTTTGGAGTGGTATTGGATTTCACTCCCGCGCTCCTCTAATACGCATTACCGGAACACTGAACAGTCAACACTACATCTCTGAGGTGCTGGAGACCGTGGTCCTCCCATACCTTCAGCGCTTGCCATCAGCCATATTCCAACAGGATAATGCACGACCACAAGTGGCACGCAATGTTCAAGAGTTCTTCTTTACCCATCATATTGAAATGCTTCCTTGGCCTGCTTGTTCTCCCGATCTATCACCAATCGAAAACGTGTGGTCCATGATTGTACAACAACTGGCCCGGGATACACCCCCCGCTGCTACACCAGATCAACTTTGGCAATATGTGGAAGCCGCATGGACTGCTGTACCCCAAGGATACATCCAAAGCCTCTTTGATTGTATGCCGAGGAGCGTGGCAGCGGTTATAACCAACAATGGCGGCTACTCTAACTACTGATTTTGTCATCATCCACACTTCTCAAGAGGCTGTAGTTTTAATCGTTTGATCTTTGTACAACATGTTATCTGTCAAATAAATTTCGCTGTGATATCTCTGGTCCTTCTGGGTGTTGCATTTTGTGTGGCCAGCAGTGTATTTTAGGTACATCTGTAATCAATCGGTCAGTTGTGAGTTGTTTGGTTTATCTGCTGTAGTTACACTTAAACAATCAATTTAGTTAGAGGGTCCTCTCACATTCTAATAAAAAGATAAGTAAAATGCAATTATATGTTTTGTAAGCAATTCAATAAGATATTTTTGCGGCCCATGCGATTTGAAGTTAAGAGATCAAAACTTGACATAGTGCTGGAGTTGGATCTCCTAAACTTAAATATCGCCGGTACCGGATATTTCATTACTGCAGTTTTTATTTCTATTGTAGGGAAGGACGTCCGAAGATCATAACTGAAAACATTGTTTCAGTTGAAGCTAATCAACAGAAAATATTGTGCAGAATTTTTGAAGAGATCAGAATCGTTATTTCGCGATGAAAGAGACAGTGGGATACCTGAAAAACGTTTGCGAAAATGAACGTGTCTCCACAGATATTGCTAAGAATAGTAAACAGCTATTTAGATTACAATTAACGTCTTATCAATTATGTTACTTTGCATTTTAGAAAAAGCATCCTTTAAATATGGAAAATATTTTAAACCTCATATATAAAACAATGTACAAACATAGTCACTGTTTAACGACTTTACTGTACAGCAAATTTGAAAAAATTATTGAATTTTATAATTTTAGAAATTTTAATTGTTTCTTTTTCCGAAAAGGAAATTATTTTCTTAAGATTTTAGGCACTATCTAGAGAAAAACTGTTTTGGATTTACTACGTGCGCAGATATTCTTTACAGAAGTATGAAACATTTGGACCATAAAGTGTATATAGTTTTTCTTAAAGGGTACCTAGACGTTAATATGTATTAGATCTCAAAATTCATATCCTTATTTAATTAAACAAAAAGCTTTTTCATTAAAAAAAATTATTTTCTTCATTCTGTATAATGACTTAAATTTTAGTACTAGATATACAAAGCCTTCTAAGGTCTACTAATAATTTTATAAGGTGTGTGGCATAAGAACAAGGAGCCTTAAATTCTTTATTTTAGTATTCTTCATATATTTTAGTACCCGTAATGGGAAATGAGTCCATTTCTAATTGTATGAACGATAATCTCTATAACCATATTCTATAATCTAAAACCATGACAATTTCTTAAGTTATTTTTGAAAAACTAAGATATATTCGCTTATTTACCTCTTGCATATGTGTTTGCATATTATGCTTTCCGTTTATCATCAATGCACATAATCTCTTTTGAAAATGTTCATTTTTATATTTCGAATTCGTTCTAATCGATCGTTTTTAAAGGCATGAGATTCAGAATTGAATTTTTTCCCTTATATATATATACACTGAATATGTTAAAATCACATACCGATCCAAAATTCCTTCCGCACGTTTCCAAATCCGGCTTTATAATCTTTCCAAGGTTTATCGAAATAGTTTTGAGCATTTTGAAAGTTTCCTCGTCTTTGAATCACCTAAATATCAAAAAAGTGCTTACTCTAAACTATATATAAAAAAAATAAACAAAATTGTTAAAAATATTTCATGTGGCATATTCCATTAAATGGAGAGGCGTCTGCGAAGAATGTGAACATTTAATGAAAAAACAACAATTTTTTCCCTAACTTCTGGTACAGACCACCTCGAATTTCTTGCGTCTCACCTTGCCATGTGGTGGCATGTTAAAGATCTCTAGTTCCTCATCCGGGAAGTATGCAATTATATACACTGCAAATAATCTGCCAGCGCATTTGGATAAAATTCCTATTTATCCTGATGTATTCATCAATTGTGGTCGTGGTAACCTAGGGGTCATGTTAGTGAACTTGCGGTCGCCTTTGTTCCGTCAAGTCGGGGGTTAGGGTTGTGTTACTACCAAAGATCTGTCGTGTAGCGGGGTTCATGCATGCTAGATTTGTCGAGGCTGCAAGTCTTCCTGTTGAAATTAGGAGAGGGAGGTGCAAGTTCAGGTGTCGTCCTCGTCATTGGAACGAAGCTCACAATTACGAGGTCCATCGCCAACAGCCCTCGTGTTGCTTATCAGTGCATCGTTATTAAACAATCAATCAAAGCATTCATCAGGTTAGGGAGGAAAAGAAAGATAATCTTCTTATATAATCCATGCAGTCCGACAGATTCTTTTCCGGGACTTGTTCAGTTTTTTTTTCTCTCCGAATACGGCTTAGACTTGATGCTTTCAGCCTGAATGATTAGAAGCCTAGATAATGAGGCTTGTATATTCATCATCCTCGAAATCCACACATAATTTGAAGTCTACGGGGTAAACTAAAAGTTGTTCTTTATCACCAAGTTCCACATCTAACGTAGTAACTTTACAATACCAGTTTTATCTCTGAAGTAATTTAACTGCTACTTTTTTAAAAATATGTAAACATATACAATTAGTCACATATTTCTATATAAAGTCAGTCGCAAAATTAACATACACCTGTTAAAATAATGAGATAAATAACGATATTTTTTTTAAAATGAAATTTGCGTCAACATTTCATTTTATAAGTTTAGTAATGCTTTATAAAAATAAGTGATTAGAACAAAATCAGTTCTTTAAAATGTGCAGAAAACTATAACATTCACGTCACGAAAATCTAAATGCAAGAAGTGCTTTTATAAAACGTCACATTATTTCCCTTTTCTTTAAACAAGAACATAACAACACTGCGCGATGTTTTTGGAAAATGATTCTTTGGTATCCGTCGAGCAATTTGTGTTGTTACTGTTCCATTAAAAATGGCTCGAACGAAAGAAATTTGTGTTGACGTTCAAGTTGAGAATATTAAGTTAAGAGAGGAAATATATATAAAAAAGGAAACCCTAGCTGAATTTGCTAAAATCATTGGCAAAAGTCGATCTTCTGTCCAAACAGTGGATTCCTCGTAGTGGTATTTTTAATATCCTCGTAAACGGATAAAGAGTTTGAATCCTCGAGCAGAGCATTGATGAACGGAAAGCGAGAATAAATCCGAAATTAAAGAAATATGTCACTAAAACAACAAGTAACAGTATTAATGCGGACTTAGAAGAATCCCGCGATCTGAAGGATTTCATGACAAAAATTAATTCTTCGGTAAAAGCTATTTATGTCTCAAGGAAATCAAAGGAAAATGCTGAACTTTGCTAATGAATACATCTGTGAAGATTTTCATTTTTGGAAAATTGGCCCTTTTACCGATGAGAATATGTGTAATGGTTTCGAAAGTGATGGACGTGATAAAATTCGGCAGCACCGAACTGAAGAATTGAAACTCACTAACGTCATTGTGTTGGCTGCTAGCTTTGGGAAACGAACATTCAGTGAAAGCACGATGCATCGTTTCAAATACTTAAAGATATTGCATCTGTTGACAGCTTACAGATTGGAAGCTAGTGAATCTTTCAGCATAATAACGATCTCAAACACATGGTAAAGAGATAAAAGAATGGATCCTTTATAAAACAGCTGCACAACTCCATACCCCTCCTCAATCGTCATATTTAAATTAAATTGAACGCGCATGAAATGAAATCGACAGAAGAATTGGATAATACAGTGTTCGAGATGAAGATTCCTTAAAAAATGCAATTTTTAAGTGTGGTCTGATATTATTCCAGATACCATAGAAACTCTTATTGCCTTAATGCTAAGAAGATGTCATGTAGTCAATGATTCACAAAGTCAAGTTATACGATATTAAATTATTTGCAATTGCATAAATTACGCTATTTTGTAATTTTACTTGATGTGTATGTATATTTACGTGTTATATGATTTTCATTAAATGAATTGGTTTTCTTTCCCCAGTTGGAAGCGTTTCTTTTTTACATAAATATGTGATCACAATTTGTATTTCAGTATAAAAAATACTACAAATTTCAGCTTTTATCGTTATACAGGGTGTTTCATATTGAATGGGACAAAAAGAAAACATGATTGTGAACGTTGTAATTAATATATTTAGAAAATTCAAATTTACCTCAAAACTACATTTATTCAAGTTTTTACAGGTGTTCAATATGTGCCCCTCCGGTGACACGACAAATGTCTGCACGGTAATCAAGCTCCTGCCCCACTCGTGATAGCAACTCGTGATTCAACCACTTCGGGTTTTGTTTCTTTTCGTCCTGGGCTTTTGTTCTTGCATAAGCTGCCGGTATCCTGGAACTGCTTCACCCACCTGCTTATGTTATGCCGATGTGGTGGTTCTTTACTAAATTTCGTGCGAAAATGTCTTTGCACAACAGTAACCGAGGAGGTTTTGGCATTTTCGAAAACGCAGTACGCTTTCTCCTGCATGGACGGCATTTTGTTTAACAGCTCCTCTAGCGGCGAGTTCATCATTCGATAATTTTTCCCTGTTGCCAAATAAAACTTGTATAATTGTAGTTTCAGAATAAATTTGTTTCGGCTGAATAAATCCATTACGGCAGTCACACTGCGCTATTCTTTTTGTCCCATTCAATATGAAACACCCTGTATAACAAATTGTCATTTTTAAAGATGTATGTTGACTTTTGCGATTGACTGCATGTGGACGAGTGTTGATGTTTTACCTATTATAAAATGCTGGTTTAATGTGGTTAATGTTATCCTTAAAATATTAAATTGTCCTGAATTACTTGCAACAAATGATCCCAGTCGTTTGAAAATACATGTATGCTTACGAATCTCATAACCCCTTCATTTCTGATGAAAAGAAAATAAGGCGTTAAAAGAGGGGGGGGGGATTCGCACTTTGTGAAGGTCAAAAGACCGAAGAATTAAGAAAATTCTACGTAATGACAATTTTACATATAGATACAACATTGAAACATTTTCGAATTTTAATATTTGTTTTGAAAATATGGATATCATCAAAGACATTTTGTTTTGATTTAGTTCAACAATTTTTTAAATTTTGCTTTTGGATACATCATATTTTTTTTCTCAATTAAATCAGACATTTCTAAACATCCGAAGAATGTAAAAAATAACATCATTCCACTTGCAGCATGCCTTGTGATTTAAAATATCAAACAATATTATTATTTAATCATCCAAATGTTTTGCTTAACATTCATGAATTTCAAGAGAGAAGGGATGTGTTATAAATTTGAATAGTTGATACAAAACTTTTAGCTAACCATTATCAATTACATAAGTAAAAAAAAATACGGGATGCAAAGATTTTGAAAGAACAGATTGAGACATCAAGCGAGCTAACTTTTAAAAAAATATTATAAAATTATTCTATTAAGTATTATAGTTAAGGTATTTCACTACAGTTTTTAAATTATTCAAGTAAATATTAGATTTAAAGTAAACAATGAAATTAATTCGAGATAAAAAAAACCAATGTTTTTAAATGGTGGTAAAGTTTAATAAAAAAAAATATTGAAATATTAGCTAAAACTTTGTAAAAAAACCTCATATCTTTCTCGTCTTTAAGATCACTCTCTTTGCGTGATTCAATATACCTTCCATAGATGGCGCTAGGTTACTAAGCAAATTACGTTATTAAAAAATTATTGAATTATTAGTTAACACTTGTCGCAAATGTCTAAATATTGCATTGGTAGGTGAGTAGGAACGATTCCCAAAGTTTCAGAGCTCTAGCTGAATGGGAAGTTGGTTGAATTAATGATCCAAAATTTAATGACACACACACTCTTACACACACACCAAGTGAAATACAGAAAAACGTTTTAAAAATCGAAGTGGTCACTAATATTCTTTTAAGATATTAAAATTAAAGCAAACGATAAACTATTAAATTGCGCATATTTTAAGCTAAACGTATTTATTGTAGCTGTAAAATGAAAACAAAAAAATCCTGCGCATTATCCCATTTTATTTTAAAAAAGTGTCGAATGGTCAATTTATAAATTACCTAAAACAGTAGCCCATTTCATGGCTAATAAATCAAAACTCTATGTACCACAGAATCATAAAAAAGTCTTTTGAAACAGCGTTTCTAGGTATTCACTCTATCATGTAGGGTTTATTTTTACTCAATTTCTACAAATGCCAACAATTTTATATGGTTTACATATTTAAATTTTTCGACAGTTAAAAAAAAAAACACAATGCTCTGTATTTGAAAGCGTTCTTTTAAAATTTCTTATATTTCATTTTACGCAATAAACCCGAAGAAATTCATTCAAATTCTTCATTAAGGCTTTTACAGAAGAAAATTTTTAAACAGATGGTTTATCAGAGCTAATGGCAGGTAATATCATTTATTAGTAATACTACCTTTACTTGGTTTAATACAGTTTTCAAGAATGTTAACTTACTGTCCATCCCCCTCCTTCCGTTTCCATGTCACAGTAGACCTGTATGGATGGACAGGTGCCAACTCTACTTCTAGGCCAAATATTGTAGACGCCGCTCATATTGTTTCCGTTTTCCATCACTTCTTCGCAGTCCATTGGTCTGATGTGCTTTTGACCTAGTGTAAAGTGAAAAAAAAAAAAAAAAAAACGCGATTAAAAACATAAATTGTTCCGAAGTTCGACACAGAAAACTTATTGACCAACTTAATGAAATTGTATCACTGTTAAAAATGATATTTTCCGAAGAAATATGATGTGAAATAATTTCCGTGTGTGGTAAATGATATTTTTGAAATTAGTTTTGTCAAATACTAAAACAGTAAGGCTTACAAATGAAAAATGGATAATATGTTTTTTTTAAAAAATGGCATGAAAACAGGGAGTGCATTATAAAAATTGTTTTCAATTGAAATTATTAACGATTAAAACAAAAATTATCAAAAATTGCTAATAATTGGTGTTGAGCAAATATATATATATATATCTATATATATATATGCTCAACACCAATTATTGGTGATTTTTGATAATTTTTTGTTTTAATCGTTAATAGTTTCATGGTTTGATCTAACCGTCGGTTAAGCATTCGTGCAATTACTGAGACTAGGAATTGACAAAAAATCCGTAAGGCAAATTTTCCCACAAGACAATGCACCGGCTCATTCCACATCGCGTGTCAATAGGTTTCTAGCCAAGTACGCCATGACAGTGTTAGACCATCCACCTTAATTACCGGATCTTGAGTCATGTGACTTCTATTTCCTCAGGGGAAATCTGCTTTATAAAGTATAATCGTAATCGTAAAGTATAATCGTAGAAGCTGTGTGAAAGAGAACGCAACTCGCGTCCCGATAGAGTTCACAGAAAAAAGATTCTCAGTACTGTTCTCTACAATGTATGATTCATATAGAGCGTTTTAGGGATAGGAAACGGGTGCATATTGAAGGTGATAATAAATAAATATGTATGACACCAAAGTAAAATATTTTACTGTTTCAATATCGTTATTTAATAGTTCATGAGTTGTAATGACTCTTTTGCCTTAGCGACGGATTTGATGACCATTTTGGAGACTTGGGCAACAAATGGAAAGATCTAGAATGTGCTGGAACTTAAGTGAAATATTGATTGGATGGAAAGTTAAGGACTTTTCGTAAATTTTCTGTGTGACGTCACGGCTAGCCGGAAGAGCTATAAATACGCCAAGAACTGCAGTCTAAGAGAACAGTCCGTCTGTGGAATCATCTGTCTTCAGGAGTGAGTCTATCTTTGGAATCCGTGTTGCGGAGATCGATCGGGATATCGACTGGAAGCTATCTGCACTTCGAGTAAAGCGTTCTAGGTGCATTTGCGGAGCCTGCCCTGGAAATGTAAAGTATTACTGTGAAAGTAGTCTGTAGGGAGCACTAGTAAGCTGATGAGCTGAACGTTGCTGCTGTAATTGTGACTGTCCTTAAAAAAAAGTGTTTTGTAACTGTAACTGTGTCTCTAAATTGAGCAAGTGTTGTGTATCTTATTGTCAAAGCTCTACTACCTGTGTATTGACCTGACGACTTGAGAATAAAGCTACATTTGTCATAATCCTCGGAGTTGGACTGATTTGATTTTCACTCCCACACACAACAGAAATTTTTTCGTAGAAATATATATATATATATATATAATGTCGTCTCAAGACTAGAAGATTAAGTGACAAAATGAAGTACTTCGAATAAAAAGGATAGTGGATCCATTCTAACAATGTTAGAAATATGAAGATTCCCTAATATTAATGAACTATTCAATTTTTTTAACTGTTTTTCCTGTAACACAATAGTTTTTCTTATTTTTCTTATGGAAAATGATTAGCATCCTTACCATTGTATTAAGACCTCAAATATTGGTAAATGGAAAGTTTCGAATGTAAATTTTTGCAAACATAGGGGCAAAACTTTGAAATTAAGAATAAATAGCGTGAAATATTACTTTCAGTGCATGAAACTTATAAAACACTTATGAAAGTAGTTTTAAACAAATTAACTACTTCTTTTAATGTAAAATGTAAAATTTTAAAATGTATTATTTCGAATTTTTGTCCTGCATTAAAATATCATTGAAATATTAAAAATGTGGAAAGTTATTTTAAAGAAATAGAGTTATATAAGGATGTACGAACAATATATATGTATTAATCCAGCAATTTAAATTAGAAAAAAGAAAATTTCTTGTAAACTAAAAGAATTTTGTTCTTAAAATATTATAAAAAATTTTAAGAGGATTGTACAAGATTTTCTTTGGTTGGTGATTCTTACAAGTTGTTGGTTCTGCATTGGAATTCTCATTTCCCGAGACTTCCTTAAAACTTAGTTCATTTGTTGTTTCTCCAGCTCTGTGGAGTTTTGCAGCTGAAGTGAATCCTAAGTCAATCGAAATCAGCAGCAGTATAAATGTATTTTGGAGTAATATCTTCATTCTAAAAAAAAGAAAAACGAAAGGAAAAAAATGGAAATTGTCTGTCATAATTTCACTTTACCAAGTGCTAACATGTTATTTTCAGAAATTGGCGTCAACAAATAAACGTGTGCATAAAAAAAGATATATGGTGTTAGGCTTAAAATATTGACATTATAATAAATTATGATTATAATAATTTCATTTTGTTTGCTCAAGATCTATTTTCATTGTCATGATATATTTATTTTAATATTTTTTAATATTCTGTTCTATATTAAAACAAAAGCCAAAGATAAAATATTAAATTAAATATATCTTAGCAATGTAATGTATCTCTAGCAAACTACAAGTAATTATTATTACCATAATATATTATATAATGTCATTATTTTTTCCTATTTCTTTTGAACCTAATACCATGCATTTTTTAATATACGCCCATGTATTTTTACTTATGTCCTATTCTCAAAGTAACTACATGTTAAAAAAACGGTATTTCGAGCTAGAAACTTTTGCTGCAATACAGAAGTGTTTTTAAAAATACTTTTAACAATGCAAAAGGCATTATTTAGTAGTTGAAATCAAATAATCAGTAATTGGTTGGTTTCCTTAATGATAATTTTAAATAAACTACTAAATAATGCCTTTTGCATTGTTAAAAGTATTTTTAAAAACAATTAATAAATATTTAGTGCTAATGTGTAATTCTGAATAACAAAACAGGTACTTAAAAATACTTTGTTATATTCTAGAATTTTTCAATAGCACTAAAAATTATTAAATAATAATTGACAAAAACACAATCAAACTGTTATTTAAGATATTTAGGTTAATTTTTTTCTTATAGACAAAATGAAAATTCTACAGAAGCTTTAGTTGTTCTGCTGCATAAAATTAATTCTATTTCTGGGCGATCGTCCGGGTGTCATCCTTAGAACAATTTAACAAATCGTCTACCGGTTATAAAAAGTAGATGTTGGTTTTGTCGAATCGCTAAGAACCGGTTGAGTGTAACTACTGTTGTGAATACACTAAAGTCAATATGAACCAATAATGTGAAAATTCAGCATTCAATTCAACTAATATGCTACGACGAAAGAAAAATAGGTTTAAATAAATTTATAGAAGATTTTTCCAGTTTCTGTAAGCTTTGCTTACATTCTATATATATTAAATGAATATAAATATGTTAAATAATACAGAAATATTTTTCAAGTGTTTTTTTTTTGATTGAATTATTTCATGTATTTAATTAAAAATTATTTTTGAATTAACATTTTACACTGGGATGTTGTACTCAAATTTGCTGAAGCCTGATCCCAATATACTCCATATGCTTCTTTTATCTGTTTATAATCTATAATATTAAAATGTGGAAATTTCATCTTAAAGTATAACACAAGTTTACCACAGAACTTAATTAATAAAAACGTTTCATATTACTTTAAATCCAAGAACCGGACAAACGGAGAAAAATCCGGAAGTACTGAATTAAGAAGTAGAATATAATACACGAATTTTTTATGAGAATTAAGCTGTTGATTTTAACATATTCTTTGCGCCTTTAAAATAAATTTTGTTACTTACATTACTTTACGGTGGTTAAGAGGAAGAAATAAAAGATAAACACTGCGAAAAAAAAATGCGAGCTTCACGTTTTGTCGTTATGATTTTATCGAAGGATTAAGCTGGTTGCTCTCAATCAAATACTTTCTACTGCTGATATCAAAACAAATGATTATCACTTCAACGCGTGTCTGATAATTGCAATTTTTAAACGTATGATAACACTCCGCGCGCGATAAAAAGAACTCGATGCTTACAGTAAACATTTAATTTCTTTTCAAGAAATGATATAATAGTGTGTAAGTTCTTGACAAAAGCATTATAATGTTTGAATTTATTTATAGTAGAGACTATTCCCAAGATTTGCCTATCAGAATGAGCATCACCTGTAATAAAAATATCACAAGAATTTTTAAAGAAATATGAATATATATATTATTTGATAGGCAATTCTTATATTTTGCTGACTCTGTGGATTGGAAGTTTTACTTTCCTACTCTGTGGATTGGAAGTTTTAATCTATCAAAATCAGCAGCAGTGCAGCAGTATATATACTGCTTATATATATATATATATATAAGCAGTGCATATATATATATATATATATATATATATATATATATATATATATATATTCGCTCGTTTGCTCTTTGCAACCTAACTAATTGTGATTGTTTTTGAATGCATTATCGCAAAAAGTACTCGTTCAAGAGACACATTTTAGTTTATTTTTTTATTGATTACTTATTTTTTAACAATATTTTACGAAATATTCTGTTCTGAATATTTAACAATAGTTTTATGATTTCTAAGCTATGCTGGCTTTAATGCGGAATGGCTACAAATGATATACATAATCAGGTCAGTTATCATCATAGGTGGTTATCAAAATAATGAAAACACCTTAGATTTATAAAGAATCCTTTAATAGTAGGGTGTAGGACTACCTTTGACATATAATACAGCTTGAATTCACCTAGAAATCGATTCATACAAATACTGAATAGAGTTTTGAGAAATATTGTACCATTCTTCATGCAGAAATTATGAAAGTTCTGGGAGATATGTCGGTGTAGGATATCTATTCCGTATAAAACGCTGTAAAATGTGCCATAATAGTTCAATTATATTGAGGTCGGGTGACTGTGTGGGCCAAGGTGGATGTTTAAATCCATCCTCGTGTTTATCAAACCATGATTAGACAAGTCCTGCTGCATGGATAGGTGCATTATCATCCTGAAAACTTCTATCTCCTGCAGGAAACAAAGTTTGCATCATGGGATGGACCTGGTCAGCTAAAATTGCTCTGTACTTCTCCCCAGTGATCCTTCCTTTCAGATTTACGATTGGTCCAGCAGAGTATCGCGACACGGCTGTTTATATCATAACAGATCCACTTTCATTCCTAACAGCTGGAAGGAGACAATCATGATCCTATGCTTGTGCAGATGTCTTCCAAACGTGCACCCGTCCTGTTGTAGGGAAAAGTGTGAAAGACCATTCGTCAGACCTTATTACTTTATTCCACTTATCAATCGACCAGGTTTTGTGAATGTGACACCACTGTAGACGACATTTGGCATTAATGTCTGTGACAAGTGGCTTGGGAATTGCTGCTCTGCTGTAAATATTCTGCTTAAGAAGGTGCCTTCTAACTATAATCATTGACACTGGAGAATCCAGATGCTGATTGAGCTCTGCGGTCACTTGTGATGCAGTTGATCGCTTTTTAGATATTACAATCTGCTTCAATACCCGTCGGTCTCTTTCACAGAGCTTCTCTTTCCGTCCATTATTTTGCTTTGCCGAGCTTGTCTTGCCGCGCTGTGTGTATGCAGTCATAACATTAGACTCTTAACCTCTAGAAACGTCTAAAAGTTGTTATGTTTTGGTCACACTTGTTCCAGTTAGATGGGCGCATACAATTTGGCCTTTTGGAAAAACTGAGAGGTCCAACATTTTATGCTTTTGAAAAAAAATCCAAGACTTCGAGAACTTCAATAAAGTTACCATATATTACCAGAATATATATATTTCTGTTTATTAAGAAATGGTAGCTATTATTATATTTTAATGCTTACGAAGAGCATTCAAAAATGTATCTTTTATATATATATATATATATATATATATATATATGAACTCCCTATTGAATAACGAAACAAATATTCAAATCCTTCAAATTAGGGAATCATAAGTTTGGAAATATTCAGATGTATCATCTTTCAATGAGTTGGACATGGTAACTATTTATAAAAATGTATACTTTCTAACTGGAGAGTTGGGTTTGATTTTAAAAATCACCTCTGCAATGAACAGATACTCTATTTAGTATTGTATTAAGAATAATAATGAGATGTGTATGATGTTAATGAAACTTTTAGCGCGTTAATGAAAAATTTAAATAATACATAACCAAAAACTTTATATTTGAGATGCTAATTTAATTTTTTTTACCTATGGATTAAAAACTACTACAAGCGCTAGTATATTCTGCTACATATGTTGTTCCATTAGACTGCTGCCTAGATGGCCATCTTAATGAAACAAAAGTAATTTAACTCGATGTTGTGTGTGTGTGTGTGTTTGTGTGACGATATAATTCACTTAAACTTGCTTACATAAATCTTAACTTAAACTTATCTTAAACTTAACTTTTAATTTTAATTTAACGTATTTTTAAATTTTAATTTTTACTCTTATCTAACCTAACTCTTAATTTAAACTTAACCAAAACTTAGTTCTTAACTTAAATTTGACCTATAATTAACTCGTAACTTAAAGCTTTTATCAAACTCAGTTGATTTTTAGCTCATAAAATCAACATATATCAGTGAATGTTGATTGTTATACAGTAAACACACAATGGCTACAAATAATATTCGTTGTGTATCACCTATTGTACACTTCGATGCATAGGTCTGATCAACTGGTTTGCTGAGCTGTTTACGAAAGAGATGGATTAACTTTTCATTTTGTTATTCCCTGATCACAAAACTATCTTTCACTGAGCACAAACTTGTCTTTGACACCTCAAAAAATTGCTAACAAAGAGTATCTGTATTTTTATTCCTTTCTCTGGCTCTGTTTTATTTTTGAAACTTTTCAGTGTCCCAAATTGTGTGTCCTTTTATAAGTGGTAAATACATTAAGGTCCCTATTCAAAGGAACCGGTACAAATAGAATTGTTCCTTAAATAGAGATGTCTCTTATTCGGAAGTGTCCCTTACAGAAGTCACTACTGTATGTATGAACAACAACGAAAAAGTGACAATGTATTGAAAAGAGTTTCAGTATATGCAAACTCTAATGTTTTACATACGAGATGGGTAAAATTCATTTTAGCTTGCTGCTTGGCTTAATTTTAAAAACCACATCAAAATGGGGCTTAACGCGGTTTTACCAGAAGAAAGCGTTAGGAAGCCAGAATGAAGGTTACCAGTTTGGCTATTTATCTCCCAAACATTTTTCGGTGTTAAGCTGCGTACTATAATAGGATGTAACCTATGAGATGATGTGAAAATGACGAATAATAAACACTGATAAATGATTTTACTTTAATTCAAATTAATTCTTTAAGAAATTAGATTATGTTTATTTTAAATTAACATTACCCATAGGGGATTACTAGTAAGGAATATCGTCTTTTGCAAGATCTCACAAGAACAACATCTGATCCGCACCTCATCACTCAATACAAAACTTCTAAAATTCAACTACATTTAAGGCACAATTGTATCCATTATCTCTTAACAGTGTCTGTCGACTGCTGAATTGTATCCATTGTGTGGAACATTTTGAAAATATGTGGTATATTCTTATTCCTGCAATTCTAGTATAGGTATTATTTTACTCCAGCCGTGTGATGTATTATATATTTGGATCCTTAAATAGCTGAAAGAATGATTTCATGATAATAAGTTAAAATTATTACAATTAACAGAAAAATTAGACAAGATTTAATATTTATGATCCTATTAATTTTAGAATATACATTTTATTGCTTACGTAAATTCAGCTGTTAGAGGGGGGAATATAAATAATCAGAAAGGAAAATGGAAAATAAAATGTGAACTCATTGTCTTGTTATTTCCATTTTAATTTTATCAAAAGAATAATCCAGATGCCCTAGATCAAATACTTTATGTTTCTGATATCAGATAAAAAAATGTTTATCATTTAAACACGTATCCAAGAGTTCTTTTTTAAGTATACGATGTGGCTCCATTCGTAATTTGTTCTTAATATAATCTATTAAGCTTTGTTCAATAGATGAGACAATAATGTGTTAGAGTGGGGAGACAAAGTCTTTCGTGAATGGAGAATAAAGTAACAATAAATAAAATGTTTAAAAAAAAGGTCAGAAAAATACTTTCTTGTATCTTAAACACAAATCCGAAAATCCATACTTAACACACGATAGCATTTCAATTATGCTAAAATGATCCTGATATTAAACATTAAAGCTCTATTCAATAAATGGGACAATAATGAGTTATAATGGAAGAATAATGAGTAACATATATATATATATATAATGCCCTGCAGGCATGGAAATGGCTCCAATAAGAGTAAAGATTAAGAAATGAGGTAAATGTTTTCTTATATATAACCGAGAATATTTCTTAAGCAATTGTTGGTATTTCATGCATGGTAAAAAGATCTCGATGTTAAATTTTTAGGTTTTATTGAATAAATGGAACAATATTATGTAACAAGGGGCAAATAATATCTCCTGTGTAAAAATTAAACTGCGTTTCAATGAAAGAAAAGTTGAACAAAAATTAGAGACAAATCTTAAAGTATAATTTAATGCAAAATAGAAACAAACATATTTTTGCCTTCTTTATGTGGGAGCGGACATCATTTTTAATTCATTAAGGTCATCATTAAGTTAAATATCTAATGAAAATTCAGGTTTTGCACTGCGACTTTCGAAAGTTTAATTTTTCAAGAAAAGTGGTTGAAACATTTACCAATTTACTGAACAATTAAAATTTTTCTTTCTTATATTGAGGTATGAGCAATTAAAGTTAATTACCTAATTTCCATTTTTTACGGATCTTATGAACAATAGAGAAGTAACATTTCTTTTCTTAATGGCATTTTTGGAATCAATGCAATGAAAGAATTTCTTAGGAATTATCTTAAATAGGAAAAATAATCTTTAAGCCTTTTCCCCAGCACTCTTTAAAACTATAACATGTAAATAGTTAACTGAACAGTAAATTACCCAAATAGGTTTCGCCATCTCTTTTTAATTATATCATAATATTTTATTTTATTTTAGATCAAATATATAACTCAGCATATCTAAATATAGCAGGGTCCCAGATGGAAAAATTCCAAATGTTGCTGAAAATGAGGTACGAAATACCCTAAACAATTTAAAAAAATATCTAAAAATATTTGAACATTCGCAAAAATTTAACTAACTCTAGGAAAATTTATGAATTGATAGTTTTACATATCTATAAGAAATAACTAGTTTTTTACGTATTGTAATAAACAAGCATACTTGCGAAAATTTACGATTGCACACCACGGCTAAATGGAAACCAAATTACGGATAGCTGTTTTCAGTCCCAAAATTGTTTTGAAAACAAGACAGAAACCTTATAAATTTAGTATGCGATTTTAACATTCTTTCACTGAAAGGAAACGATTCTTAAATTCAAAAACCTTTAAAATTGTCGGAAATTTTTTTTATAAATCTATTTTTCCTTAATCTGGAATCCATACAAGTACATCCTTAACTTGGAATTAATTCAAGTACATTATTTATGTATGGATAGATAAATAAACTATCGATTTTATTTCAATAAAGCAATTGTTTCCACGTGTAAGTGTGATCATTGTCAACTTTGTAATTATCATTCAAAATCATATAAACATTGAGAAAAGCAGCTATTGTGTGTTTTAACCAAATTTGTTTATCGAGAAACAATAAAGGATTTTTTCAAGGACAAAGATTCTTATCAAGGTACCTCGAGGGTATTGAATGAGATCATAACCTTTTATCAAGGAACTACAATAACTTTTAATCAAATTGAAACCAAATATCAAGGAATTTCACGAGATTTTAATAGGATCAACAATACTTATCATATGTCTTTTGCAGAAGTATTGAAAGAATTATTGTTTATTAATATCACACTAAAAACGCTAAGAGAGCTATAGGCAACGAATCTCATAATTTTGAGTCTCGATCAATTGACGAAAACGAAATCTGTGAGAAGGCATTTAAATTCAAAGTCCCAACCTGTAGACATTGAGCTTCAACATTTTTAATATGCATCAATCCCGTTACCACAAGTATTAAGTGGCAACAGAGGTATTAATATATGCTAATGCCTCCAGGTAGGATATGAGGGGAAGATTTGATATTTACAGAAAAAATTATTCTGAAAAAATTTATAAATTTTTGTACTTTCTTTTAACTCGTCACAAAAATTTAAATTTGGTATCCAGTTTTTTTTCTTTATAATTTAAGAAGTTTGAATAGTAAACGGGAAATTACTCAAATGACAAGTGGCGTTTATAAGTTCACCATGTGTTTGGAGTATAATTTTTGTAATTATAAGAGATTTTTTACTGTGGACAAATCATATAAAGCTAATAACTATACTCCCAGAACCATTTTGTCAAAATATTGTAATTAATTAATTAGGAATATTTTTACGTATTATAAGATAATCATAAATAATAAGAACATTATACCTTAACCAACAGCAACAAAAAATACAAAACCCATAAAAACAATTTTTTTTTCGATAGTATTAACTAAAAAAAGTAAGTTATTATCATTTGAGATAATAATTAAACTCATTTGATTGTAAAG
The DNA here is from genome assembly GCA_019974015.1 of Nephila pilipes. NCBI lineage: Eukaryota > Metazoa > Arthropoda > Arachnida > Araneae > Nephilidae > Nephila > Nephila pilipes. The sequence continues at coordinate 78,368 of BMAW01014416.1, forward strand.
TAAGTTATTAAATTCATTTGAGAGTAAGTTATTATTCACATTGATGTTTTAGCAGTGAATAAAAATTTATTTACATTATTAGTTTCATAATTTCGTTCGTTCAAAAGAGAAACGTCTGAAGCATCAACTAACTCTTGAAAAATTGTATTCTGGAATTAATGGGAAAGGGGGCATATTTCTGAAGGAGCTTGATCTTGTATTGAAAAATATACAAACAACCCTCGAATTATATGGTTAATTGGTTTTCTTGTTATTCGAGGAATGCCCTACATATATATTGAACTAACTATTGCGTTGGTAATACGTACTACAGACCTTCAATTTTCCGTGTAAGCCGATGTTATGCAAATGTACTGTGATATAGAGTTAATTTTTAACAGTAATGTTCGTGACTTCATGTAATTCGAATTCCATGTTATATGAGAGTGGTCGCAATTTTCAGCTGTGCTATTCACATCTTCATGCAATACAAGTACCGTGCTAATCGAAGGATGCTTGTATGTTGGAAATAAAATACTCGGATCCCGCCAGGAGACGCCTTGTCTCGTGTAAGTGAGAGCTCACGGGTTCATGGGTAATATTCACAGAATGCTCTTGAATCTTGACCGCGTAAGGCGGGTTAAATTGTAATATGGGCTATTTGGAAGCCTTGTGTAGTTGTAAATAGTATTAATTATTTGTTTATATGTGATTGGAACGTAGATACTGTAAATAAAAGTGTATTTAAATTAATCGCTCTCCCTATTTTGGCTTGGTGGATAACATCTTCAACATTGTATATTTATCATCTTTCCTCTCGTTAATTTCTTATAAAAAAAATAAATCATTATATTTTTTTCTTGCATAAACTTATATCATAAAATACAATATAAGGGAGTCTCGATATGTACCTGTTTTTGGCAACAGATGGCATTGCTAAGGGAAATTGATGTTACTATTACGAGTTGATACCTGTTAAACAAACCTAGAATAAATTTGTCTCTGATCCATGGATTAATTTTGTTTTGGCAACCGTTTTCCGCCAAATCGAAGTTTGATTGCTGTCGGTTCGAGTCATTTTACGTCGGGGTATCTCCATCGATGATACCTAGATTCCTCATCAAACACCGGAAAGTAAACAGCTATAAAATTAATGAGTCAATCCCGTTGAATCCTCTTTGAGGAAAGTGAGTGGCCTTGGTGACCTAATGGTCATGGTTGTCAATTTGAGGGCAGCGTTGTTTTCATCGAGTTGAGGTTTGGGGCCCATGTGTTACTGAAGACCCACCTTGTGGCGGAGCTAATATGTCGAGTCAAGTAAGTCAAGGTATCAAGTCCTCCCGATGAAGGAGTATGGAAATTTGGTGGGGGGGGGGAGCAGGTCAGTGACGCCTTCGTAACTTTACAGTGGCTCAAAATAGTTAGGTCCGCCAATACATATTGTATTGTTTCTCCGTGCGAAGTTAATACGCAATCACTTCTATTAAGATTTACATATGTACAGCAGTTTGGTTCTTTTCTTTAATTTCAAGCATTTTAATCGAACAAAAAGATAGTTAAACATGTTTTAATCTCATAGTTAGAAATCAACAACTCCTCCAAAATTTACATTACAGTGCAGAAGAAATTGTAAGCGGGCAAGTTTTATTTTAACTGTTAAAAACGCTTACTTTCTTTTTGAATTTCTAAAAAGATAATGCAATATTTCATAGAAGTTAAGTAAAGTTATTTCAATGTCTGAAGAATTTACTTTTTTTCAATTTTGTTTGATTTCGATAGAACAATTTGATTAAAAAATATCGAGCTACAAAATCGAACTTTATTGCAGTCTAATTTGTTTCTGGTTCGCTAAATATCTTAGAAAAAAGAAGTTATGTGGATTAAGATTTAGTAAGTGTAGAAAAATCATGCAACACATGCACATTGCTCAATATTAAATATTAAAATATTTAATATAAGATATTAAATACTTTCTGTACTCACTTGATTAAGTTAATTTTTGTTCAACTGTTACTTTCATGCCCAAGTAGTAGTTACTGTTGGTTATTGAACGAAATTCGAGTTTTTTTTATCTAGATATTACGAATGAGTCTCGAGTCGAGAGTTTATTTTGTTTATGTGTAATATAACTCTTATTTAATGTATTGCTGTTGTTAAAAACCTAACGATTACATATTACAGAAGCACAGATTGAGTAGACATTTATCTATAAAGTAAGGAAAACTGATTCTTGGAAACATATAATTTATTAAATGTAACTATTAATTTCTAAAACTCTAAGATCTGGATATTTTTACTTACACGAAATTAAATCGAAAAACAATTTTTAGCTTCACGAAAAAATGATTTTATTACAAAATACACAAATATTCGAAGACAGCTCCAGGAAATTTAAAGGCTTATTACACAATTATTTGCTCCGTATTGCATGAAACATGCGTTATTTTTCTCGATAAATAAACCCCTTTCCTCTAGAATTTTATATTTTACTGATTCTTGAGACGAAGTTTGATCTCGGTTGATGATATGGTACTCTTGTAGCCACCGAACGTACTCCAGGCGATACCCTGTTCTACAATTTTATGTTTTCCACCATTGTTGTTGAGAGCATTAAGACAAGTACTTGGAAACACATTGAACCACCATCCACCTGTGTGCATATTTGTGCCTTTCTTTCTGTCGGGTGGTATGTTGTGTTGGTCCTTTGTGTAGAACAATCTATTATTGTGAGTACTCAAGGCATCACCTGCATTAGATAATAATAAAAATAATAATTAATTAATTAATAAAACCAATGTATTAGCTTGTAACATAACAAAACGTTTTGCATTTTAAAGTTTGGTATCAATATATTAAACTGGCCAATTTACACAGAGCATTCAAGAAGTTCCACGACTGATCACGCACATGCCACATAACCCAGAGTATATTCCTATTAAGCTTTTATATAGTCTCCTTACAATTCAATTCAACACTTGGAAAGAAAGCACAGATCTGTAAATGTAATCTGGAATGCTTCACTCCTACATTATTGAGCACCGATGTCATCGACGCTGCAATCTCTTCTATCAACTCGTAATGCTGCCCCTTCATCTTCAGTCTCAACATGGGAAATTAAAACAAAATCCGTAGGAGAAGGTCAGATCTGGTGAGTACAAAGGTTAACACTACCTACCTTCTTACCAAAATATGCTGTACAAGGTTGAACTCGTAGAACGGTGCAAGAAGCAATTTCCACTGTCGAACAAATCGGGACCCACACGGCGCATTCGTTTTAAAAGCCGGTCAAAAACACCTTTGTAGAATGTCTCAGTCACAGTGAAATCGTGACTAGGAAGTTCTATTGTACAAGTTTAATCATTTGGCCTACAACAAGAACGTTCTAAAATCGCAACATCAGCGGTCGAGTCTCTACCAGCTTCAAGCCTCGCAAACCACTCGAATACTCAGGAACGACTCATAGCATCATACCATATGTAGATTTAATCATCTGATACGTTTCTGTGGCGAATGTTTTCAATTTAAAACAAAATTTGATGTTCATTTGTTACTAGCATTTTTTTCGATTCCAATGACGCACGCACACACTTTTGTAAGTAAAATGCACTGTCATGTCATAACTAGTCAGAAATGTATAGAATCACGCGTATCTGAAGGCCGTAGCTACATTACCCTGTCGGTTTTGTAAAGATAGTGTCATTTCTACTTTTGTACGAGTGGGTGTCTTGGACTTCATGAATGCACTGTGTAAATACATTTCTATTTGTTTTAATCTGATTTATACGAGAGGTGACTATTAAATAACGAAACTGACGCCCCTATAGAAGAAGTAGACATGCGCCAAACTGCAACGACCGACAGTTGTTTAGAGTGACATGCAGTGCATCTCGCTCCTGTAAACAAATTCATTTAGCCGTACCTTTGTTCGCATAAGAGATTATTTCTTTTTGTTTCGCCGGTAAAAAAGATAAGTGTAACAATAGAGCAACAAATCGTTATGAAATTTCACATGGAACTCGGAAAAATCGTAACTGAAATTTATAATTTGTTGAAAGAAGTGTATAGCAATAAAAGCTTATTGCGTACTTGTATTTTTGAGTGGTTTAAGCATTTTAAGGATGGTCGAAAAGACCAAAGATGATTCACGCCCTGGTTGCTCTTCCACGTCCAAAATGAATGATAATATCGAAAAAATCAGTATTTTTTTCGATATGACCGTCGGGTTAAGTATTCGTGCGATTGCTGAGACTGTATGAATTGACAAAAATTCCGTACTGTAAATTTTTATAGCAATTTTAACATGCAAAAAGTGTGCACCAAAATGGAGCCTAAGATTCTCACCTATGAACAACAAGAAGTTCGCTAAAATGTTTGTATTGACACTATGAATGCCACTGAAAATGACCCAAATTAACATATCGTTGTTTTTTTGCTTATGATCCTGAAACAAAGTGCCAGTCCATGCACTGGAAAAGATCATCGAATGAGCAAATCGAATTCAAAGCAATGATGATTGCTTTTTCGATATTCGGATTATGTACCTTTACTGGGTTTCTGAAGGTCAAACTATTAATCAACATTGCTACAGTTAATTAAAATCTTAACCTTAAAAACGTTTGACCTTGACTAAAGCTGTTACGTTCTTGCTGAACTCCGTGAAAGTATAACGAGGAATCGACCCGAATTGTGCGATTCCGCAATGGCTGTCAAGCATTTTCTTGGCAAAGTACAGGATCCCAGTGCTAGATCCCAGTGCTTTCTTCACCAGATCTTGAGCCATGAGACTTCTATCTGTCTCCTAAGGTGAATTTGCATTAAAAGGAACAAGGTCCGTCGAAGCTGTGAAAGAGAAAGTGGCACCTCTTATGAATGACCTGATAGAAGACTTCCAGTACTGTTTCCAACAATGATAAATTCGCTTCGAGCATTGTAGGAATAGAGGAGGGTTTTATATCGAAGGTGATAATAAGTAAATATGTATGAAATCAAAATAAAATGCCTCACTTCGTCAAAATCGTTCTTTAATTGCCACAGCTCGTATATAAATAAATTACTATAGAATATATTCAGCAAAATAAATTGTAGATTTTGAATCGATAGTGTGCCTTTGATTCTCGTTATAGACAAAAAAGACCCTAAACGTTTGAAACAAATAAGATTGGAGATGTGGTGTCGTTATGTACTAACGTCGCACGCAGAATCAATACGAGAACTGTTGGTGAAAAACCTCGTAATTTTGAATCTAGATCAAGTGATGAGAGCGAAATCTGATCTTGTACCTGCCTCTCCAAACTTCCACACTATTCCGACGGGAGGACACAGAACCTCACCAGATTTAATATGCATCAGCCCCACTGCACGGTGGGTCTTTAGGTGCACCAGGACTTAAACCCACGTCTACGAATGAGAAAGAAACATACCTAATACATTAGTATCATTTGATCATGGAATTCTGATTTGTTTTAATAAACAACGTGCTAGAGATGGCAGGGTTTGGGGGACTGTTCCTTGTTATTTTAAACCTTTATCCAAAGACAAGGACGAGATTCGAGTTTGTACCTAATTTTCCCGAATTACATATCATTCCGTAAGAGTTTCATGGTAATTGTAATTTATATTTTTTGGGACTCAAACTTATTCACAAATGATCTTTGGAAGAACCGAACCACCATTTTACTTTATATGAACAGTACATGAGGCTCTGTTAATTACTTTTCTTCCTGGTACAGCATTATTATTAGTAATTAGTGTATGTACCATGGATAAAAATAACATCAACCACTGTATGAATAGCATTAATGATGCGGAGATTCTCTTCAACATCTTCTACAGAAATTAAAAAGTCTTAACAACTAACTTGAGGGGAAACACCTTTTAGCTTAACTGTTAAGGACATTACAAAACAAAATTTGACGAATTTGTTTCGATCCAACAAATCGAGGGTTTGAATAATCTTTATCACTCAAGCTTAAATATCCTCCTTTTCGCCACAGAGGGAAAAGTCGTGCCTAAAAAGTGGTGGAAAACATCTTCATGCCGAAATGATATAAATATCAGCGAATAGTAATCGAAAGTAATGCTCAGTTTATTAACTGAACTGTCAATATTTCTCATGACAGTATAATTATTGATGCTAACAATATAGAAGGAAAGTAGAAGCCTTAATTTTTATTTGATTAAAATAATATATCGTAACACTTACTGAGTATGTACTGTTTAAAAAACTTTTGAAATATATATTCTCTGTGGAGTTATTCAATAAAATAAATTTTGTTTCCAATTTCTTGTTTTCATTATCAGTAAGTAGAAATACTTCGATGTGATTTTGTGACATACTGGCTTCGGTACTATTTATTTGAGCCTTTGAAGCTTAAAAAAGTTCAATTAAGGAATATTTATTAAGAAACTAGAACTGGTTTAATTTGATTCTCTTTGAATGATCACAAAACAACTATTCTACTGTGAATGTGGGGCGGAAACCTTCTCACATCCTCTATCGAAATTTTATTTATATGAATAACTGCAAAATGAGATCCGGTTTAGAAACGAACTTAAATACTGGATTCAATTCTAATCTCCTCTATAAGACTACCGAATAATATTGTGGCATCACTGTTGCGTGTCTAAAACGTTCTATAAATTTCAAACTCACAGCAGCGTAAGAATATGTTCAATCTCACTATCTGAGCTATCCGATATTCATTATATTTCATTATATAGCAATGAATAAATTACATAAGATACAATTGATTCACAAATCGAAGTCCTCAATTCAAATTACGTCATATAAAAGCATAGCAAATAAAATACGAAAGAACCTTTATTAATTTTGATAGTATTAGAGATTATTGTTCAACCGAGGAAATTGAGCGAAGAAAGAAATAACCAAACAATATTTTAGGATTCAGTTTTAGTTTAGCGAAGCATCGAGAGATTTACACTAACTTTGATTTCAGTATGGAAGAAAGCATTCAATCCACATTTTAATAAAACTTACCTGCATTTCCACTATACTGTGCAAGGTGAAATTTGTACTTGGTGCTTTCGTCATCTATGTAGAACGTATCGTAAACAGCGAAAACAGATTTCCCTTCTTTATTCTTCATATCGAATCTCACTGAATACTTGCCTTGGTTCGAAATTACATGGATATTGTCATTTCCTGAAAATACAAATATGATTATTAGTATAAGAGCCTAGCAACTTGTTTAATACATCTGATTCTGTAAAGGCGCATGTGAGCCGAACTATTAGCGAAACATCCCCCTAAGATGCCAGTGAACAACTCATTGAAGTTATATTCACAACGAACTTTATGAGAAAGGACACATCAATTGCAAGCCTCCAAGGTCGCAAGATAAATTAAACGATGAGGTTTGGAACCTTGCTAGCGGAATGAAAACCAACAACGTTATCCAAATTTGAGCTACAAACTCTCTTCGTGTTCTTCGAAACACAAACTGGAGACCTTTTACAGTGAGCTGTTCGCTTGACACAACCGTTCGCGGAGTATTTGGCTCACTTATGTGCCTTAAAGCAATTGTGAATGAAATAATAACAATTGTATTCAGTAGAAGAATGTTAAATCGGAATTGTGTTACTTTATTTTTGATATGCCATGAATTTTTTTTATATATAATGAGACAATGGTTAATAAACAGTAAAGCAAAGAAATATTCTAGAACATTAACAGATATTAACAAAGACTAGTCAAAACTGAGCTGAATAATCGTTCCATTTTTTTTTACTGAAAATGATATAATTAAAGAATGAAAATTTGTAAATGGATATTAGTATTCTTAATAATCTTGATTACCAGTCAATCTGTTTTGATCACCTATGAATGAGAATGTATGTTTCAGTTATGTTATAAAATGAACGTGGTTTAGTGGTGACTAAAATTCTGTTTTGAATTTTATCTATAGATTATTTTAAATGAAAGCCATTTTTTTCAAATAACACGTTAAGCTATAGCACATAATTGTTATACAAATAGTTATATTAATAACAATATCATGTAATAACAATGTTCTTGAAATTGAGAAAATATTGAAGATACATTCATTACATTTTAAGATTTAAACCTCACAAACAAATTTTTTGTTAAGGAGGTTAATTTACTTGAATGAGGACTTGTGAATTTTCGTATCTAAATAAAAATAAGTAATTGGAAGTACGTCATTCAAACGGTGAACTTTAGAACGGCGGATAAAAATTCTTTTCATTACATGGATTGATGTCAAGTGTTCTTTGAATACATTTTTTGCACAATTTCCATTGTCACCTTTTATCATGACCTCAAAATTCATAAATGTGAATATTAAGATCTCCACCAATGTTACACCACGCAAATAAATTCAGATGTTATTTGTACCAGAGTTCCTCTTATAGTTAAGCATTGAGAAACAACCAATGCAACATATATAATTCACAGATATTCATTGCACCTGAAAAGCCCATTGAAAAATGAACTAACAAGTACAAATAGATTTCTATAGGAATAAGGCAATTAAATAGAGAAACCCACTCTATTCATAAGTTTTTATGCTAACTCTAATCGAAATAAAAAGTTTCTAACAATAAGTAAGCACATAATTGCTGGAAGTGCTGATTTATATTCATTCATATATCTTATACAGAGAATAGGAACATTAGCTTCTGCAACAGTACAAGACTATTGTAAGATATCCATAACTTTCTCAGAAAAAATCTCAGTTGATGATTCTAACGATTCAAATTTAAGGATTCAACTACAGATGGCGCTATGTTGAAGTTATTGAAAATCTTTTTCTGGGGGGGGGGGGGCTTAATCCTCTCTGACTTTTATCCCTGTATCGACTCAAATTTATTTCAAAAAAGAACTATAGAATCTACACTGGCCCGGAAGTAGCTAGTAAGATATAGATAGTTAAAATATTTAGAGATAGTTAAAATACTTCAGAGATATTTAAAATACTTTACAAAATATATTAGATATTTAAAATACTTTAAATTTAGAAATTATTATTGTTAGATTAAAAGTTAAATACTTGGTATAGTTAGATATTTGTAGGAAATATTTTTAAAGTTTATTATCGGAACGATATTGTTATCAGAAATTAACATTATTGTTCACTACTTTGTTGACTTAGTACTGAGCGCGAATAGTGTTGTGATCGCTTAAATAGGGGTATAAATTCCATTTCAATTATAATTCAAAGGAATAAAAAGGAATAAATTTCTTTTCTTTAAAAATTAAAATTTGTCTTTCCGTTCATGACAAGAAATTAAGCAGTTTATAGTCTGATTTTGGAAAAGGTTTTGAACAGGAAATTTTACCCTCACCTCGTTGAAGCCGAGAGCTAGGGATCAAACAGGACACTATGGAAGTACTTTATCGGCTTGAGGAGAAACTTAAACTTTGAAGAAATTTTGAGCGGGATTTTTTTCCCTCTCCATGAAGCCAAGAGCAAGGGAACAGATTGCAACGTTAAATCGTTAAATGTTCTGTGTTTTGTTTTTGAGTTTTGTCATTGATTCTGATGTGAGATGAATATACTTATGTGATAACACCCTCTGTAATTAAAGATACTTAACTAATACACCTCTGTAATAGTACACTCTGTAATTAAAGATACTTAAACCTACATACTTAATACAATAATTAAAGATACTTAAACCTACATACTTAATACAATAATTAAAGATACTCTGTAATTAAAGATGCTTTTGAAAAAAAATACTTTTATTATATGATTTTATGTCTCCGGTCCTTCCAAATGTGGTGAATTAGTAATTTTTCCTGCAGTGAAGATTTGTTTTACAGAATGGCTCACACCAGGTATTTAGCAAAAAACCTAGGTTAGTAAATGAATTTTCATATTTCTCGAGATTTATTTTTTCTTTTGAGTGATTGAAAAGATGGGTTTCAGTCAAAAAAGAGTAAGCTCTTATTTGTTATTACAGTCTATATATAACAGATTTAGTAATATGTTATTAGGGAAAATATAAGTCTAGTTATTTAATTCTAAAAATATAATTCTAGTTATTTAATTCTAAAAATATAATTCTAGTTATTTAATTCTAAAAATATAATTCTAGTTAGTTCGAGAAAATATAATTCTCTGATTTAGAATGCCGTGTTGTTCTTATTTGCTATAGAAGCTTGTGAAGGTTTAGTTGGTTAATTGGTATTATTAACGTCACACTATAGCTATTGGAGATGGACCTCGTAATTCTGAACCTTGGTCAAGAGGCGAAGACAACACCTGAGCTGGCGCCTCACTCTCCTAAGTTTTACACCATGACAATGGGAGAACCTTAAGGCTCGATATATTTAATGTAAACTGGTGTTCAAAATTAAAAGAATTTTTGAGATTTGGTCGATTATCTCTTGAACCACTGGAAAGATTTTAATGAAATTTGGTTTATACATAGGATTGATATCACACAAAAAAATAATCATTCAACAGTTATAATACACTCGCATTATCGTGCGTAATATTCATCGGAGTCCCAAGGTATGAAACAGCAGTTACAGAATAGAACAAAAATAATTCGAGATAAAAACCAACGTTTTTACATAATGACAAAGTATATTAATTATTATAGATTAAATTCAAAACAAACATGTGATAAACACATAAAAAAATTTAATTATTACTTCAATTTAATCAATCATTTATTGAATGTTTTTTACTGAAAAATTTTACAGCACATACAAGCCTTTCCTTCTTAGTTTCCAAATATTTTTGGATTACCAGATCTAACCGCGTGGAGGTGAGGTGAGGCTAGTTTGAGTATGATTGGCTAAGTGTAGATAAATCTACTTGTATTACGCGTCATACTCTTCTAGACCCCAAAACGGGGACAAAACACAAACGAACTTTACTAAGAAATTACGAATGGAGCAAATAAAAGTTATGCATCTAATAATTTTCACTAATTCATGATTTAGAGTCGACATGCCAATCATTTACATTCTACTTTCTTAGTACTTATGAAATGCTGTACATCACAAATTCTAGAAAACATAATTTTTAACTTTAAAATTTACTTAAAAAGATACATTTGTGAACGTATTAAAAATTCATAATATAAAATCAAAACAGGCATTTGAAAGTTTGTAAGTCATTCTATTAAAACTGGGAACCAGAATTCAGAAAAAATTATTTTGATATGACATGGCGCCAAATATTGGAAACTTTCTTTCTTGCGAATGATTACTGACTAAAAGTTAGCAACCCTTACTATGTCGGAGATAGTAAAGGGGAGATAGTATCTCCCTTTTGTGAGAAGAAAAGTTTTACGATACCTCATGCAGAGAGTATGGGGGAATTCCGATGTTCCCCAAGTGGGAAAGAAATTTTTTTCTCAAAGCGCCGAGTGGAAGGGATATTTTGACTTATTAAAATTATTGAAATATGAGATAAAACTTGTCGCAAATGTCTAAATATTGCATTGTTAGGCAAGTAAGAACGATTCCCAAATTTTCAAAGCTCTAGCTTTATGGGAAGGTGGTTAAATTAACGATCGAAAATTTGATGATACACACCACACTCACACACACACCAAGTGAAATTCAGAAAAACGTTTTTAATAATAAAAAAAATGGGTTGATAGGGGGTATGGTTCCCTCTTACAGGCCTCATACCGTAATTTTATGTTGGAAATAAGGAGTTTAAAAATTCTTGTGGTAGTTGGTCCCACTAGTTTAGCAGTGCTGTTTTCAGGTCTTGGAGGTTGCTAGAAGCAAATGTCCTCCCCACAGCTTCCTATAAAGCATGCTTCCCAGGCATGCTCTATAGGATTGCGGTTTGGAGATTTGGCTCTCCAATCCATCCAGCAAATATCCTCTCTTTCCAGAAATTTGTAGACCAGATGACCTCTATGTGGTCTCGCATTGTCATCCATTAAAAAGAAATTAGGTCCAAATGCATCCCTGAAAAGGCGAACATAGGATTCCAAGGCCTCATCCCTATACCTCTCAAAAGTCGTAGTGCCTCTTTCAAAGACATGGAGGTGTGTGCGCCCATCCAAAACGATGCCTTCCCAGACCATCAAGCCTCCGCTTCCGTAATGGTCGGTTTTTCGAACATTGGAAGGCAGGTAGTGGGTCCCTGGACCTCCCCATATGAAAGTACGGTGAAATCAGTGGTTGGACTGAACCAGAACTCATCAGTGAAGAGAACGGTCGTCCATTGATCCATGGTCTAATCTCTATAATATCTGTGTCATTTAAAGCGGACTCTGCTGTTCGAATAACTGAGCGGGACGCAAACAATAGGTCTGCTTCCAAACAGCCCTCTCGTGTCCAGTCTTCTGGAAACAGTCATCCTTGAAACTCGGATCATTGTGGCTGCATACAACTCATGAAAGCCCTATGAAGCTGTAGCCTCGCCGTTACCCCTCGCTGTAATGGACAAATGGTGATCTTCTCTGGCCGTCAAGGCTCTTGGACGACCTTGTCCAGGCTTTCTCTCGAAGGATCCGGTATCCTTAAACTGTTTCCATAAGTTGGACACGACTCTGGGCGAATTCTCTGCAATTCTGGATTTGAGACTCGTCTGTTTCTAGCCTAACCATAATTCGCTACATCATATAAACGTTAGTAGTTACCCACTTTTTCTGTTTGAATTTTAATTTAAGCGATTGCTGCAAAAAACCACCAAGAAATTCGGCGAAATGCGCTAGCAAACGAAATGCGGATTTTGGCAGCGCGCTTATAAATCCTTCTTTTTCGACTAGTTCTGCCCCCAGACACGTATACGCTTACGTATTCGACGTACAAGATTTGCATCTTTGTTTCGAAACGGTATTTTTACATTTTGTTGAATAATTTTCATGAAATTCTACAAAATATGCTGATTCTCTTAATTTTTAACACCAGAGTACATCAGCACTGGCTGTATGGTGGGTCTTTAGTGCCATCAAGGTTCGAAACTACGACTCGATGAAAACCGCCGGCCACTAATCCGCGATCATGACAACTAGGCTACCACGGCCACAAACTTAGTGGAGGCTTCCATTACTTATCTCAAGATCTATAAGACCAGATGCATGAGACTGTTTATTATTCCTAGATCATATACCAGATCTATGAGATCATTCATGTAGAGAAAGTCCATAGGGAAGAACAGGTGACAAGGTTCATCTTCGTCAATTTAGGCATGTAGTTAGATAGATGTGAAGGACTGTCGCTCACACACAGTAAACATACTTATACTTTCAAACAAAATATATCCAAATATTTCTGTCGAAGGTAATATATTCCAATAATTATATATTGTTTTCTTTTGCTCAGAAATTTATTCGGGGCAAAAGGTGTGATGTCATCTATTATGAAAGACTTTACACATATATAGTTTACTTTTCATTATAATATATTATTTAAAGACATATGAGAGGTCATGTTAAAAATTCAGGGAAACATTCTATAAATTACTCACCGATCCAAAATTCTCTTTTCAGGTTTCCAAATCCCTTCTTGTAATCTTTCCATTCTTTGTCAAAGTAATTTTGAGCATTTCCAAAATCTCCACGTCTTTGTATAACCTAAATGATTCGGGAAAAAATAACAATATGTACTGAAAAATGTTTAGCAGGGTCAGCTCGAAGAGTCATTGAACAGTGCGAGCAAACAAAGCCATGCGTTTCTGGAGCACCAGCATTCCTTACTGATGTTGCAAAATCAAAATGGCTTGAAAGAAAAACAACCAATTTAAGTACAAAGCATTCTTAACAGTGAGCAGAAATCAAAAGAAAAGATTTAAAGGAAACAAAAATGGAGATAAAATAATTTAAATATTGGAATGGAAAGTGTGTTTAAACCAATTTCACAGATCCAAACATCACATCTTGAATAATTACATTTTAAAAATTATGTATGTGTGTGTGGAATATATGTATGTAAAATTAGAAGCAGCAGAGTAAGCAATGTAAATCGCAAACATATGGAAAAAATCGTATGCATGCATGTGTTGCAGACATAAGTGAAGTTAATACGGCCATCAGGGGTCGTATTACCGAAAACACCATGATCTATGCATGAATTATAAGCGATTCAAAAACATTCATCACATATTACTTAAAAATCTAACAAAGTCAGCATTATTACATTTTTAGATTCCTTAACCACTTCCAAAAAAGGCGAATTTACCAGATCAAATTCGGAGAAGCTAAGCAAATAATGATAACCTCGTCTTAAGGAAAGTTTATTCGACAAATTCCTCTCGGTGCATCGCTACAGCTCCTTCTTAACTTCATTTTCAAAGTATAAAAACCATCTGTTGCTTTATTGTAAATTAACATTGAAACTACTTAGTGACCATATTACCTACACTGGTTGTGTTATCTTCAGGTATTTTTCAATTAAATACTTCATGTATTCCTTACTATACCAATTTCTTCAATTTAATAAATGGAATAAATAAATAAACTATTTTATTGACCGAAATTTGTTTCAAAGCCTCGCAAATTAACTTTGCTCCAGTCCCTCTCTTAATGGAACCAGTCCTGATGAATAGAAACACGTATCTTACAAAACTACTAAAAAGAAACTTTCAAGGGAACCCTTTGTGTATACAGAATTAGGATTATAATACTTGTAAGCCGAACTTATATAAATCGTTATATTACTTTTATCTCCCTTGAGTAGAACTGAGACCGTAATACAGAAACGACATATGACTATTGAAGAATTTACTAGAATACGAAAAACAATAAGTTTTACTTTAAAGGATTAGGTAAGTGCTCTTTGATCCGGTATTTGATGGTTCGGCACATTCTATAATCAGGCACCGATGGAGCCATTCGCTTTTGGATCTTTCCTTGATGATTTGGGAGTTTGCTATTCTTGACAGCTTGATGACGACACAGCGCAGCTCACATTTTAGTCAGTGTTTATAGTAACCATCAGCTTTTATTTCGGTAAAATGTTTTTTTTTTTGTTTTCTGGTCATTTACACATCATGTTTAGTCAATATTACGTAAGCGTACATACAGTACAGTAAAATATACTCGAAGCACAGCAGGTGTTGTTCAAGGACTGGTAAAACTAATCAGCCTAAGTGCAGTAGGCAGTTAAAATTAGATTTAATTAATAGCGTAGAAAAGCTTACTACAACTTGTTCTATCTATCTGTGTACGGAATTAAGATTTCTTTTAAGTTGTACTTCTTAAATTAAACTAATATTCGATTAAATTCAAGTTCCATGTTTCAATTTAATATTGTAGTTACAAGAATGACAATATACTTCGTCGGATATTTCTATCATATACACAGGTTCAGAATGTTCGTAAATATTTATGTTTTAATAGAATAACATTTTATTTATAGGGACTTATATTTGGTATTTTTCTGAAAACTATATTGACACTCGATGGCCGCGGTTGCCAAGTAGTTAAGGCATCGTACTCGCGGCCGACGATTTTCGTAGAGCCTCGAGTTCGAGCCTTGACGCCTCTAAAGACCCCGTGTAGCGAGGGTGATGCACTATAAATTTGTCGGGGCCCAAAGTCCTACCTTTGATGTGGTGTGGAAGGTAGGAGAGGTGGATGCCAGGTCAGGTGTCATCCTCGTCACTAGGCCAAGGTTCAAAATTACGAGGTCCGTCACCAATACCCCTCGTGTTGCTTCTGGTGTGACGTTATTGAAACCAAACCTTGACACTCGATAATCTGACAAAATTGCTAATTCGGCACGGTCGCGATTCTGAAGTTACTACCTACAGTAGTAATCAGTAGACGACAAACAAACTCTTTGGCATCTTCAGATATAGGTACATAAATGGTACTTTTCTAGAATATCTATTTCAAATGGGAGTTCATATTTTCTCCTAGAATGCATGTTATATTATTCCGGAGTACGCGAAAAATTATTAGTACTTACTTTGAGTAAGGTACTAAGAATATTAAATATATAAAAATGCAAAATCTGAGCCACCGTTTATGAAAAATTTAAACAATGGGTTATATTATTTAATCGTGATTGACTAGAATATGAATATGCTCTGAAGAAAGTGATCAATTGAAGAGACACAGCAATAGAGATGCTGAGCACATTCTAAAAATTAATTAAATACCTATAATATATCTTATGGACAAATATCTTATTATACCCTAAGTTATTTTAATCAAAATTAACTTTTAAAAGCATAAATATCAGAATACTTCAAAACATTGGCTATTAGATATTCTTATACCTGATATTCCAATGTAAAAGATATTAGAATTTTTGACTATGTTAACTATTATGTTTTTAAAGTAATTCTGATTTTTACATTCATTTAGTTTTTTTTTATTTCATATTATGAATCAGAGAGATTCCGGAAAAGAGGGCTTCCTATGAAATCTAAGAATCTTAGTTTTATTTATCTTTATCACCAAAAACGTAAAGCAGAGGTTTTTAAACTGTGCGTGGTTACCCCAAATGGGGTTGCAAGGCGAAACATTGGGATGTCGAAAATTTAATTTACATATATAACTTTAAATATTTTGGACTGAAATTAACGATATTAATCAATTGGCATATAAAACACAAGAGGAATTACCGACACTATCTAGCGACTCGAACTTAACACACAATTTCTGAGAGGGCATTAAAGCGTTCTTCTGCCATTCAGCAACACATATAGGTAATAATTTTTCGGTTTTAATACTTATTACATAAAAATATCAATCAGGAATGAAAACAGAGAAGATGCTTTAAGTCGAGAAATGCAAGCTTTACAAGATTTAACTTGTTATGCAGGAAACAAACAAAAGCCAAAATGCAACCGTCTCATTAAAATATGATTTTTATTCATCAATTTTAAATTTTTGTATGCTTAAAACAAATTCTAATACTTCTAACTTTTATCGTTTTAGTATATGTATATGTATTATTTAAATTATATATTTCAACCTAAATCTTATTATTTCAATCATACATTTTGTTCAAAAATGCTTCAAAGATTTATTAAATAAATGTTTATAATAAAAGGCAAATTAGACCCAAAAGTATACTTAATAATCTTAAAAATTATTATTGTTTCGTTTTAATTTAACAAAATAAGTTTTTATCATAAATTATATAAATTAGAATATCAAACCTATGTATTAAATTTGGAATTAAATTAGAAATTAAGCAATTTAAATTTGTTTATGTGTGATTATGGTCAGGTAAAAGAGGGAACGCTTGAAATTTTTAAGCGTGGGTGACGAGTAGGAAGACTAATGTGCTTAGAAACCATTGACCTAAAGAAATGTTTTAAAAATTAATGATATTAAAAAAAAAGTCGCGTTAAAAGTATGTGCATGTTACAGTTAAGTCATGATTACGTAACAGAAAACCATTTAAAGGTAACCCAGACATTCAAATGTTTCAATTTTTTTTTTATTTTTTATTTTACTCTTAAAAATCAGTAGATGGTCAGAGAATTTAGGAAAATTTGATAAGCAAAAATGCAAGAAAATTG
>BMAW01014416.1:96181-133236 GCA_019974015.1 Nephila pilipes
TGATATTATGTTTATACGTACTCTGAAAATTTTCAAGGTATAAATGTTGTGGATTTTACGCATGTAATCCCTAAAAGTAAGTTCACGAATAATTAATGTAAGTACAGCAATTGATTATTAAATTGCTCAAACATATTTATTTATGTTCATAAATATCATTTTCTTTGAATAAACAAATATATAAATGTAGTTATGCTAAATTATAACCTCTATTACTGATAATTTAAACAGTAGATGTTTATTTGAACTTGGGAAAAAATAAGCGCATTTATCTTTGTCGAATATATCTCAAATACATCAAATTGCTCACGATGCAACTACCATCAAAATTGGGTCAAAAATTGTTACATCTTAAGTGAAAGATTTTCAGCGTTGCGTATAAACTCTTCAACTAATCACTATGTCATAGAGATAATGCCTTTTAGATATGATTACGTACATTTCTTACAAAATTAACGATTTATATGACAATTTTATAGCATCCCACTCACAGTCCATCCTCCTCCAGCCGTATCCATGTCGCAGTAGACTTCAAAGGACTCACAATCGGAGACTCTGCTCCTCGGCCAAATGGTGTAGACGCCGCTCTCCGTGTTTCCATTCTCCAGAACTTCTCCGCAGTCCATTGGTTTCGTGTGATTTTTGCCTAATATAAATGTCAATGGATCACTCAATACACAATTTCGATAACTTCAAAAAAAAAAAACAAAAAAAAAAAAAAAAAAAAAAAAAAAAAAAAAAAAAAAAATTTAAAAAAAAAAAAAAAATCGGATTGTTTAAAAAAAAAAAAATCATGTTTTTCGCGACAGATGGATTTGTTAATGGAATTAGATATTACTGTCACATGTTTTGCCATCTGTTAAATAGAGCGAAAACAAATTTGTCATTGGTTCGATTTTATTTTATCTTTATTAACTGCCAAATTGAAATTCGAATGGTGCCGAGTCTTGTTGTCTCCATTATATTTTGTCGAGAGGTCACCGTCTATGAGACTTGATTCATCGTTATTCATCAAAAATAATTAAAAAAAAATCAAAACAATGGATAACTGCCATTAAATCTGCTTCAAAGAAGTCAAAGACTACATTTTTTGGATAAGAAAGATTCATACTCATGGACTTCTAAGGAAACTGAAGAAAACGCGTTCAAAGGACATTACTACAGTAAGTAATACCATTCTCAATCCTAATTCTCTTTTCTCATTTCTAACACGGTTACTTTTTGAGCCGACTGTGTTCCCATCGTCGAGAATAAGTCTCCTACTCCTTTGAGCTTAGGTTTAATTTCTAATCTCTCCTAAAAATTTCAGCTTTTTAATATTTAATCTAAAATTACTCGTATTGATGACTGAATTAATTAATTAACTACATTTTTATTAAATATTTTTCTTCGTAAAGGTATCATTTCTTATTCGCATACCTTTATTTCTTAAAATACCTTTTAATTAACTCCAGAACAGACAGGTAAAACTCTAAAAACCTTAATTCAATAGAACGTTAAAGAAACCTTCAATGTAGTATATGGATGATGGAATTTTACTTTAAGGTAAATTTGATTTTAAAGTTAAATCTCCTTTTCGTTAACACGTTCACTCCCAACGTATCACATTTGATACGCTCCGAGAGTGTCTGGCTACAAACCAACGTATCAGTACAGATACGTTCAAGAAAGCGTTTTTATTTAAATTTTTAAATGTCACTAGATGGCATTACAATACCGTGAAATCTATATAGATAGGGTACTTCGAATGTTAAACTTGGCGGTTTGGGCTTGGATTTCACTTCTGGTTGTCAGGAGGGGTGATAAAAAAACACGTGTTGCGGCTTAGGTATTTAAATATGATGACATGATTTAAAGGGCTCGTTTGCTTTTATTTCTTTCTTGCTTGTTAGAAGTTGGAATGGGAACTATGAATATTTATGAGAGGCAGAGTCTTTATTTGTAGATGGCTATTTGTTTCATTCGATCGCATTTCTTAACATAGCGACAGTCATGGCGAAAAGAAAGTGTTTAACAGAGAATTGAGGATTAATGAATGAATCTGGCATTGTGATATAAGGGATTATACTGATATATCTGCACTGTTTAATGATTTAGATGATGAACCAGAAACATCAAATAATGATAAGCATGAAAAAAAAAAAGTAGAATACACTCGTTTGAGTGTAAGACATGTGACGTTGGAGTATACATTGAAGAATGTTTTGTAGAATACCAAACAACAAAATAAGATTGATTTTTTATATCTTAATATTTCATGTAATTGTACATCATTACACCATGAAATTTATGCATCAAATGAAAATTTCATTGCATTTTCGATAAAGGTATGATTTTATGTAATAGTTTTAGGCAGTTTTTTTGCAGTTTTTTTAATGCATTTTAAATAATATATATAAAAATTAAAATATTCTGATGAATAGCCGATTGTAGAGGATTTTTTTTTACAATTTAGACTTAACATCTAAAAACACCTGGGCACAGCGTGACGCTCTGCGGTAAGAAGCCGCGTGCCCAGGGAAGCACTTCTATTTTCTCCCTTAGGTAGTGAAAGGGTTGAAACTTTTACAGTTTCAGATAAATCGTATTTTCGAAAGATTTCATAAAGAAACGTATTTCCAATTTGTTCCTTTATGAATATATCATATATTTTAGAGGCCTTTCAGTCGGAGAAAAGAGACATTGTTTGGACAAATTTATTTTGTTTCAGCGGTACAACACTCATAAAAGAAACATTCATTCCAAATTAACAAATTAAATGTACACTTGTATATGTGTCTATCGAATAAAATAATTACTTTATATAATTAACTTTTTATCATCACAGTTTTGGAATATGATATTTGTATTATCTCACAAAATATAATGGGCATATTAATGGGTAGAGATTATTCGATTTTTCAGAACATCGAGAAGGGTCTTCTTATAAAAACAAAACGAAAATATTTCTTTCTCTTTTCTTCATTATGCACTTGTTTAGCTTTGAGTTGTGAATAAAACAATTTGGTCTAATTGTTATAAGTCTTGTTAATGAGTTTTTAAATTATTATGTGTTTTAACCCTTTCACTACCGGAGGGAGAAAAAAGAAGTGCTTCTCTGGGCCCGCGACTTCTTACCGCGGAGTGTCATGCTGTGCCCAGACGAGTTTAGATATTAAGCCTAATTCGCCAAAAAAAATTCCTCTAAAATCTGTTATATATTAGAATATTTTAATTTTTACATATATTATTTAAAATGAATTAAATTTAATATATATGGAAGAAAAAATGATTTAATCGAAAATTGTATGTTTTTCACATAAAATTATTACATAAAAATCATATCTTTTAAGAAAATACAAAATATATTTACATTTATAATATAAATTTCATGGTGTAATGATGTACCATTAAATGAAATATTAAGATATAAAAAATAAATCTTATTTTGCTGTATGGTATTTTTATATATAAAAAAATTCTTCTATGCATAGTCTGACATCACATGTGTTACACACATATTTTGTCAACTTTTGACGCTTCACGCAAGATTTTAAGCAAAGGGTACATCTTCTTCGTCCTTTCCCCCCCCTTTAATGGCTAGGTACAGTTTTTAGATTATTTTCGCTAATATCACTGATAGATTCATTCATTAATTCGAAAATCTCGGTATCAGATAAATACTTTCTTTTCGTCATGACTGTCGCTACAAATAAAATCCGAATGAAACGAACAGCTGAGAGCACCAAAAGCTCTAACCCCCATAAACATCCATAAGTCCCATTCGAACTTCTAAGAAGAAAGCAAGAAAGAAAAAAAAAAAAAAAAAACCGAAAGCAAGTGCACCCTTTAAATCATGTCATGAAATTTAAAGAGCCGCGCCGCAACACGTGCTTTTAACAATTACTCCCCTCCTTATAGCCAGAAGTGAAATTCACGCCAATATCACAAAAGTTAACATTCCAACTATCCTATCTATATAGATTTCGCGGTATTGTAACACCATATAGTAGCATTAAAAATTCAAATAAAACGTTCTCATCGAGCGTATCTGTATTGATACGTTGGGCCGTAGAAGACTCTCATGGAGCGTATCTAATGTGATATGCTGTGTACAGGAGAGCAAACGCAAGCGTATCACATGTGATATGCTGTGAGTGAACTGGTTAAAACCATATGCATGTAACATTTACATAAACAATATTTAAAAAGGAAATTGCTTACGCTAATGAGAATTTTGTGTCCTATAACTTCCTGTTAAAGGTCAGCTCTTTTGATATCGAAGGATAATTAAATTTTAAAATTGCAAAAATAATTATTGTAGATAAGTAAAATGATAAAATGCAAAAGTTAAATATATTTAAGAGAACAATGTGGTTTTTTATGCAGTAGATTCGTCAATTGACCGAGGCTCAAAATTACGAGATCCATCTCCAATAACTCTCTTGCGTTTTCCAGTGCGACTTAATAAAACCAACCTTTAGAAGTAGTAAATAAGTGCGACTATTTTAGGTTGAAAATAACTTTATGCAGCTCTTCAACTTAAAAGAATTCTTTTCTCTTGTATATATTCAGTATTAACTATAGATAAGTGATTCTTAGTAGAAAAAAAATGCATAGTTAACTACTGATGTCTTAAAGATTTCAACTGTAAAGCTTTGCTCTTCTCACTTATCCATCAAACTTAATGCACTTAAGCGTTATAAATACAAAACACGAAGCTTGCTAAAACAAAGGCATGGGTATTAAACTTATGGATTAGCATATGTTGAAAGTGAAACTTTACCTTTATGCAAATCATTGCGAAGTTTTCATACGCAAAATACCTGCACAAGTTGGAGTTCAAATAAACCGGCTCACTGGTCAGGAGCAGTTGATTAATTCATGTGTAAAGGAATACTATTAACGATTAAACAGGACGAATGACGACCCACGGATGAAAACTTGACAAGTTTTTGAAAGAAGAATGTTCGCATCCGGACGATCACATAACAAAGTTTGTTCAATTTCGGAATGTGCCTCAGTACGTAATCTCAAAACTATGGCAAAGGTTTTAAAATGCGGATAATGTCAAACAACAACCAGAACTAGTTCGGCCAAGATCCATAACCATTCATCAAAACCCGTTATCTGGAAATCTCTGTCAAAAAACCGGATGTGCCAGAGAACTGGGTTCAGTGCTTACTGCAGCTTCAGGAGAACAAATTTTCAGACGAATTCTTAGCAAGACACTCATTCTAATTGGTGTCTTTGCCAGACAAGAAGTTTGCCTTCACATCTGCGCATAAACGTTTAAACTTGTTGTGGTTTGTGAAAGTGGGTCAATGTGATGCTAGGGTCGAATGTCGCTTTAGTCATTTGCCAGAGAAAACATCATGTAAAGACATCGGTTTCCTTCAAGGGCAGTCATATTGTTGCGGGCATCACGCTGGATGAACGAACAGATTTTCATAAATATTGGAGACGATGTCTGTGACTATTTAAAGATAAAAATATGGCGTTTGGAAGCTTTACTTTCGCCTGTATTGAGATACTGTTTGTACCGAGTTCATTTTTATGCAAGATAACACGCATTGTCACCGTACGAGCATAAAAGATTACTTCCTTGAAATAGAAAATAATTTACAAAAATTTGTTGTAGCCTGCTCATTCAACTGATATCAATACCATCGAGCATGCAGGAGAATAATACGGAAATCGCAGTCCATCCACACCTACAAGCTCCGTTCCAGAACTGAAAAAGAACTCTTCTTGACTTTTGGAACTTTCTGAGGTATAACTAACTAGGAAATATGAAAAATTGTTGCGCCGAGTGTCTAGCAGTCAGAAGTGATCACTCATTTTATGAAATTGCAGCGTAAATTTCTTTTTATCTCACTTGCTTTTTAATAAAGTGTGAACTCCTTCTTTTGCCCAGTTTTCTTTCAAACTGTTTGTTTTGGATAATAAAAAGAATTATTATCGTTCTTTCACATCGTTTTCTCATTTTATGAGTTTACAAGCGTATATAATATTTCTTAGCATTCCTTAAGGGTTTTTCATTTTTCACACATCTATCAATCACGCTAAATATTTGGACACCAATATATATATATATATGTATGCGTGTGTCCAAACGATGGATATTAATACTAAATAATATTGAAATACGTAAAAATTAGTATTTCCATAAAATTCTATTTAATATTTTCTTAAATTTATACCCATGGGAGGTCTGTGCGTGTGTTTTGGATAATTATGAAATTTTTAAATGCGTAAAACTTTTGATAGTATTCAATCTGTTATAAAGAGTAAAATTCCTAACTTTTAACAAATATTTTTAATTTAATAAATATATTAAACAATAAGAATAAAAAAGAAAAAAGCTGATTCTCTAATCTTACATGTAACCTGTTCTACAATAGAACCCTCATATCTAGTGAACTGTGCTAAGTTTCTGTTGTTAATTACTTCCCTGGTTATATCAAGTTTTGCACCAGCAGTGGAACTGAAGTCGGATGAAATCAACACCAGTACAGCTGCGAAATGGAAGAGCATCTTGACCCTAAATTTAAATAAAAAAATGTTAAATCATAAACACGCACAAGATATGTTATCATAAAATTGACTTTCTATTTGCTTTTCTTTACGTTGCAATGGGAAAAAATATTATTTTAGCTGTACAATAAACGTTTCTGTTCCTCGAATGGAATTAAAATACACATTCTGATATTGCATGTAAATACATTAATCTCAGATTCGTACAATGCGCATACAAATAATCTCAGTTCGTCGTGTCCTATTCAGAGTTATAGAAGTAATCATAGAAAATCATATATTTTCTCTACTTAAGAATAATTGATTACAATAACGTGACAAATATAAACTTAATTATTATAAGTTATTAATTGGGATTTATGACACTAGATAACGTCATCTAATTGACTCTTAAGAAATATCAACTAAATGGAATTTAGGTTAGTATTCAAGGTATCGCTTGGTTAAAATAATATTTATTTAAAACAATTTATGCTTATACCGCAAAACAGACGTTTTAGCATGTCTTGTATGCGCTACTTTTAGATATAATGTTATATTTGCGTATAAGAAATTTGCTTTTAAAATAATTTTTTTCTTAAAAAATAATTTAACTTATTTAATTTTTTCATAAAAGCTTTTGGCGGGTTTGATTTTAATGCATCAAAAGAACACTTTTGAAAGATTCAGACGAAAACTCTAAATAAATTAGATACTTTTAGCTAAGAAATTAAGGATAGATAGTTAAAAAACGACGATTCAAGTAATATTCTCCGATGCTTATTTAAACTTGGTTTCATTGTTAACTGCTCGACGGAAACGTGTGATGTTGGGATTTTCGCGATTTTCTCTTTCCTAATATTGGGGGCCTTTTGATAATTTGACTTTCATACGATTTCAAATTCTTGCCAACCAAATGAAACGTAATTAGGTAAATTAGATGAAGATAAGAAGTGAAGTGAAATAAATTAGGAATAGCAGTATATAAGCGAAAAATAGAATTAAAAGGAAAGAAAAGGAGATAAAGAACAACGATAGATATTGTAGATTGGAGTGAAATATCATAATCAATCGTTTTTATAGAAAGTACTTAGAAATGACTCCTGATCAGAATAATAGGAGTCGAATCTGCTATAACCAAGAAATATTTGAATCGGAATAAGTGATTTGGTAGACTAAGATCTCATTATTTGAACATAAACTAGGACTAATTGAGTTAAGTGGGATTAGAGAGAGAGAGAGAGAGCGATCTTATATATTATTTGATTGAAAATACAGTATTTTGTCCTTCTCTTACGTATGTTAAATTGGAGCTTTGAACTTATTTACTACTTAATTAGACTTAAATATGGCTGTAGAGTTAAATGATGAAGAAATACGTCACAAACTTAATTACGATGTTGACCAATTAAATATACATCTTAATTCCAAAGTGATGCTTCTACAATAAACATTCGAATTTTGTTAATATAATTTGATATGGTAAGTATTATATAGCATAGGTTTCAAACTTTATTCGAATTTGATCTTTAGTGCCAGAAATATTATATATTAACAAAATAATATTATCAATATAAATATTGTCAAAAATGGCTTAAGGTGCTTTTTACAGAGTCTAATCAACTTATGACCAAGTTGTATATAATAAAATCAATAAATAATACGAAAATTACATAAAAATTGAATATGAAACATTGAATAGCAATGAACTGCGCATGATCTCAAATTGCGTAAAAATTGAATATGAAACATAAAAATTCAAACTATGTACTTATAGCTGCTGTACATAATGTGAAAAATACACAATATGTACTATATTGTGCGCAATATGCATTGTATTCTAATAAATTCCAGAGAGGACTTGCACGTCGATATTAAGATTCTTATTTCATATTATTCACGTAGCATCGCAGGAACTCGATTCTGTGTTGTGTTAGATGTCATTTTAAAATTTCCGCTTACCTTTCAGTGTAAAATATTTTTTTAAAATTAAATATGCAAAATAATTATACTTTTTTGCATATATGTTAATTAAGATGCAATAATGAAAATTTTGCGAGAAGCAAAATGCAAAAAGAATAATTTAAGATGCAAAAAGAACAATTTTAATGAAATTGTTCTTTTTTGTTGTTTTCTATTTGTAACAAAAATAGAACAAGATGTAAGAGGCAGTTATATGAATGCCTAGTAATATGAAAAGATGCAATGGAAGCTGCACGGATTTGGCGTTCAAATGTATAACGCATATTTAGCAGAAAAGTACGAAAAAATATTAAATAGTTTCGAATAGATGAGGAAGGAAAATAAATAAAAGAAAAACCTCATTTTCTTATTTAATTATATATATATATATATATTTATTTTTTCTCTAACAAAAAAAAAAAAAAAAAAAAAAAAAAAAAAAACAACGACGCACCAAGTAGAAGTTATCCGATGGAGTCAAAAATTAGCGGATAGGAAAATTATGTACCGAATAGAATATGATTAAAATTTCAGAAAGGTTTAATGATTTATTTCAGAGTTACATGGTTACAAAGTAACGATATCAATAAAGTGTTGACCTACCTCTATCCTGAATATAAGCTGCCACGTGGCATAGAGTGATAAAGCTCCCTGATGGTCTCCTGCGGTATTTTTTGTCAAATTTGCTCCAATTGTCGGGCGAGGTCATCAACATTCCTTGATAGTTGCTGACGCCTTCCCATCATATCTCAGACATGCTCGATTGGAGAGAGATCTGTCTGGCGAAGGAAGTGTTTGACAAGCTGTAAGACAGTTCATAGCAACACGTGCCGTATGTGGTCTGGCACTATCTCACTGAAAAGTAAGGCCGGGGTACTGCAAAAGGAACGGTAGAAAAACAGGTCTCGGCATGTTGTCGACGAACCGCTGAGCTATAAGTGTGCCTCTAATGCCGACCAAAGGGGGCCGGCTATGAAAGGAAATGTCACCCCAGACCCTAACTCCTGGCTGAGGGCCTGTGTGGCGTGCGCGTCTTCGATGATCGTCAGGACACAGTTGAAAGCGAGATTCGTCGCTGAATACTATACGTCCCCAGTCAGCATTATTTCAACCTGATCGAGCCAAGCACCACTGTAATCTTGCTCGACATTAAGCGGGCGTGAGGGGCAGGTGGCGTAGCGGTCGGTACGAGCGTAGATTTCGCTCTATCAGCCGTCTGTGAATGGTCATGGTGGACACTTCTGAGAGGGTCGCACGTCTGATGGTTGATAACTTTGAATCAGGCACTGTGACAGCTGATCTGACAATCATTCTATCCTCCCGATTTACTGTGGACTTAGGTCAACCGCTACCATCGTGACGCTGAAATCTGCCCTTGCAATCATATTCTAATCGCTTTGGCCTATATGACGAGCGATTCTCCGATTTGCCAAACCTGCCTCCTTCAATACAATGATTCGACTTTTTTCGAGCTCTGACACTTGCTCGTAATGAGCTCGAATCCTGCGGCGAGGCATTTTTTCAGTCGTTGAAAGGTATCCTAAATCGCAATGCAACAGAAAATGTGACTATGAGATTGAGAATCACTTCTTATATACACCTGCTGAGTGCACAGTTCCAATGCGCTGTAGCTCCCTCTATTCATTCAATGGACACCAAATTTTAATGATTTCATGTTCTGTTCAAGTGTCTTTGCATATGAAATTCATTACAATCGGGAACTCCTTCTTGGTGAGTCGTTTTCTTTTTGTTATATATATTTGTGCGTGTGTGTGTGTATAATTTCCTTATCTCTAATTTTACCATGAAAGATCACGATATTAAGGTAATCGTGTATATTGGTTTATTTAATAATAGAGAGTAATTAATATCATAACATCTGACAGAGGTTAAAATAATTACAATTAGCTCGGAAAGTAAAATTTGTTCCATATTTTTATACTTGTATTTCTAAAATTTAAGTTCAAATTATTGTTATAATTAGAAAATATTTCAGTTTGATCCGTCTAATAATGCTTTTTACTTTATTCAGAAACAGAAATGGTCAATTTCATTTCAAATAACAGCAGTTAAAATATTTACGTATAACAATAAATGACACTACCGGATAACCCTAATAACTTTTATATAGAAATATTACTTATTAAATACTCTTTAGTGAGTAGTATTTAAAAAAAAATTACTTAAGTCCTTAGAATACGAAAGTTTTTTAATTTGATCAGATATGTGTATTGCAAAATGGTCGGCAATATGGATTTTAATTATTTGTATTTTTAAATCCTTTGTAAAAAACGAAGGTATTTTCAATTATTTATTTATCGTTTTTGCTTATTTTTGAATTATTTTTTAACATTACCAGAAAACATTTATTTAAACATCCAATACGTAATGCATTTTAAATCATTTACACATAAATTAATCGTTTGTTTTATCTGCGCTTAAATTATAGTGCAAATTAATTTTTATTTTCTTTTGTATTAAATGATTTTAGAATAATAAAGAAAATGTAAGCGATATTGACTATTACGTTGATGATTATTGTGATTAAACGATAATGATACAATTTTTAACATTTCAGCGAATAATGTTTTCAAGTAATATTTTTTAACATTTAAAATGTGAAACAGGAAATTCATAAATAGAAATTAAATTAATAAATTCATTTTAATAATTTGCGTACCATTATTTAAATTTGATTTAAGTTATTTAATTAAATTTAAAAGTTTAATATTTTGATTTAAGAGACAGAGATTTTGTACAGTTTACCTGCCTGTCGAAAATTTAACTAAATTTTTTAATTTTGTCCGTAAAAATATCGTCTGCCGATAAGATAATATGATTATATTATTATTTGTGCGTGTATTAATACAATTTCGGAAATATGTAGCAATGGATTTTAATTCAATTTCTCTTATAGTTTCAGAACTAATTATTTCAGTTTCAAATTTGGAACGAAAGCTTAAGAATCATTTTAAGTTCTGTCCTGTGAAAGCAATGGATTACAATATTAGGAATATCAAATAAGAAAGGTAAATAAATTTCAATTATTTAAGGAACTATTTATTATACAAGAAATGTACAGTTACTTTTTTTTGGTTCTCGCAAATATTCATATGAATTTCGAAACTTGATTTCGAATTCATACTTTTACAGAAAGGATATTAAATTGCATTCATCAAGTTTCATAAATTGCTTTTAAGAAATTTGATAAAATTAATTTGACATAAGCTTTTTAATGTGTAAAATAATACTTTTTGTGTATAATAATGTGTAAAATAATGCTTATAATTTGTCATCAAAGTTAGTTTAAATTAATTATTTTTATTTTGAAGTGCACGTGGAATTTTAATTAATATTTAATACAATAAAGATATTTATTAAAATAAATTTTATTAGTATAAAAATGAAATATAAGTTCGTAATATTTTCCCATTTTCTAATAACATGTAAAATTGATCAAAACTTAAAAATTAGATATTAAAAGATTACTTTATAAAGTGATTTATTGAATATTTCTTGAACCCTGGGGGATAATTATTTATTTTAAAATTAGGGATTTTTGAAATCAATAATGTAACTGACATCTTTAAAAAATGTTTACATGCTTTGTTTTATAATTGTCCTTATTAATAAATTTTGTTTGCATGTTTTGAATGAGAAAATAATATTCAGACCTGTTACAGTGGTCATATCCCGATTGGCGTCATTTTTTCCTGAATATGAAATTTTTTATGCCAATTTTCCTGCATATCAATTGCCATGTTAGGTCGAAATACCGCACACATTAATAAGACGAAAGAAGACTGAACATAGCAGTCCGACGAATATATATTATTTTTTGGCGCAATTTTATACTGGTTTGCATTTAAATATTTGAAAAGCCATCAAGTAAAGATTTTTGAATAGTAATAAAATGAAGCCATCATTCGTTTCTGGTTCTTCATTCTACGTTAAATGATTAAAATATGCCCTAACTTACATTACTCGGAAAGGATAAAATTTTTAAATCATTATATTTTTAAATCATATTTAGCCCACGCCTTTGTAATGGAAAACAAAATGGCGCTAAATTGTGTTTAGAAGTTAATTATCGAATTAATTATGCCAATTACTTTAATCAATTAACACTGGAGTTTTATTCATTTTGAGCAATTAATAAAGTTGCCACATCTACTTGAGTATAATGATATTTTTATGAGAGTTATAATGAGAATTACTAAAATTATTAAAGTTTTTATTTTTTACTACATAAATGTTATTCATCCTAGTCATCTAACTCTAGTTTAAATCAATAAAATTTATCTTATGTAATTAACTAATCCAGTTTTAGGGGAAAGAAAATACATTAATTAAAACGGAATTCAATGTTAAGATTTGTGCAATTTATGGATTTAAGTTATGTGCATGTATTGTATTTCCCACGTACATTTTATTTAAAATATAGCGTAACACAAATTATTATTTGATTCAGTAAGAAACTTAAAAACCCTAGTATATACATTTAAACAACACAAAATTCACTTTTAATGGTAAGACACTAGCATATTATTATCCCAAATTCATTAATTAATAATAATTAAATACATTTACAGTCGTCAATAGAGTTTCTTTGATAACTTTCCCCCTCTTCTTCGTATCAGGAAAAAATTATCATTGTTAATGGCACAAGCGGAACAAAATTATGGTGTAAATATACTATTAATTAATGATCCCAATTCATTTAGTTAATTAACTTCTAAAACAGAATTTTTTCTCAAAATAAGATTTTATTTTATTTGTATATTCAAATCTCATTTAAAATAAGCCAAAATGTCAAATTTCGTAAAATTCTACATACAAGTTTTTGAGTTACGGGGCTTAAAAAGTAGGTCTTTCAATGCTTAATGAGTGTCACAACTTTCACTGTTAAAGAATACAACTCAACATTTTTCGAATCCTTTTACATCAATCGATATAAAACGTGTTCACCGGTTTTAAAATCCTAATGAATCGAAATTATTAATATTGTTATGAAAAATATAAATAATAAAATAAGCTGCATGTCATTAAAATTAAAGAAAATATAAATTTTAAAAAGTTATACGCTAATTTATGCAAAGAACAAATTTAGCTACCCAAGGTGCATTTCTTTTTATAATTATTATTAAATTACTCAATTAAACATCAGAATTAAAGAAAACGATGAAATATCGAGAAATGGACAATAGTAAGCTTTTCCGATATTAAAATTAAAGGATGCGATAAATTATTAAATTGGATATATTTAAGCTAAATGTAATTAAAAATAAAGCAAACGACAATTTATTAAATTGGATATATTTAAGCTACATATAATTAAAAAAAGGAAACGTTATATTATTAAACTGAACATATTTTAGCTAAATATAATTAAGATTGAAGCAACTGATAAAAAAATTGAAAAAAATTCTCCCAACTAAAACAGTACCCCTTGGGTGTCTAATTAAATGCAGTCACAAAAAAAATTAATTGCTGTGTAATTTGTAGATTTCTCGTGTTATGAAACTCTAAAATCAAAAATTTTATGTGATTTCCTCCAGTAGTTGAGGAAATTTTCTATTTTTAAGTTACAATCGTGCTCGCGGATATCGCTGAATTTTAAGAGCCATACAATGATTTATATAACTTAATTTTCCGTCCAAATAATCGAGAGATATTAATAAATGACGAATAGTTAACAAGGGACGCAAGCCTATGTATAATATACCCATCTTTTTGTCCCCAAATTTAATAATTAGAGTTAATTAAATTCGCGTGTAGTCATCAAAAAATGAGTCTAAACTAATTATTGAATTTGAAAGAAATCTGGAACATACAATATATCTATATCGTTCATTAGCCACAATATTAGCATTCCAGGATGATGAAATTCTTATTTAGGCGATTATGTTAATTAAGTAAATTTGTTAATGCATAAACACCATAATTTTGCTTATCTTAAACCATTAACATTAATATTGATTTTGTCTGGACGCGATAAGAATTATTAAAGTTTTCAAAGATAACTTCTTCATTTATAAGATTGTCCATAGAAAAAAAAAATAAAGTTTTAATTCATTTCACTTTTAAAAAATTAATTCATAGCAAACAAATAGGGGATTTTGAATCGGTATATCATTAACATAAAAAGACGAAACTTTTCATTCAATACGAAGTAATATCGAAATAATATGAATGAATAATGTAATTGTAAGACATGCCCCAACACTTTTTTGAATATATTTTTTAATTAAATTTCCAGTATTTTGAATGCATTTTAGTTTCTAAAATGGAAATCTAATTAATATTTTGTTCTTTCCTTCATGTAATTCAGATTCAAAATTAATTTTTAGTGTTAATACTTTCGCGATCAGTTGAATAGCCTGAAATTTTAAACTTAACATTTTTCACTCGCTTTATTTTATTTCTTAAAAGTGGTTTAGCACACACACACACATGTATACATACATATATATACACACACACACATATCACTTGTCATCACACATTACTGTCAATATCATCATTGCCATTATTATAAGAGAGCAGTGTCAAATGAATTTACTATTTCTTTTGAGGGAAGAAATGGCGGGAATTTTACAATTTTCTTCTTTCTGTCCAAAGCTTACAGCTTGGATCTCTGTTTCCCAAATCACTGTTCAGATTTTTTTCTTATCAGAATTCCAAATAAGCAATCAAGCGCTTTTCAGAATTTTCAACATAAGAAAGGAATGATTACGCACATAATCTTAATATAAATTTCTTCTTAAATACTTATCTAAATTAAGGAAATTTAATTTACAGTAAAATATATAAAAATGAAACTCTTGTTGTAAAAACATTTTTCAATTAAATTTAAACGATTGCTGTTGTTCTTAAAAACTCGGTGAATCATATAAATTTCCGTAATCCAAAAACATTATTGAAAATCATCAATCAGAAAGATAAAATGGTAACATAAAATAAAAGAAGGAAAAAGAAGAACTCTAAAAGATAAAAAAGAAAGAAGAATGATAATAAATTCCACACTCACAACACAATGTAATAGTAGTTTGACAGTTGCAAAATATTTACGTTTCTTACAAGACAGTATATTAGTACTCACATGGCTTGAAATATTAAATGAAAGTATTAAAAGAACAGGAATAAGAATCGTTTTCCTTAATATCTTCTTTTTATCGATAAAGATATTGATTATTGCGATAATTAACCAGAGTGATGAGAGCACATGATCGAATATTTTTTGACGCTGATACCCGATCAATTGTTTTCCTATCTCTAAAAATGTACTAGAATGCCTAATTTTTCAAACGTAGTTATCTCACTGCTCCTTACTTGATAAAAGTATAGGGGGTATTAATGAAAACATGTATGGAAAATTTAAAAGTGAAACAATTAAAAACATATTTCTTATTACAAATTATTAAAATGTAGGACAAGAATTTATTTTTATGGAATTTATCTTTTTGGATAATAACTTGAAATAAAAAATTTATAATTTGGGATAAATTATGATAAAAAGTAAATGCGGTTTGTAGTTAGGTATATCATTTAGTAGATCATTTGTTGAAAAAAGTGAACCAAGATTTAAATGTCACGATATGATTCTCAACTTTCTTAAATTAAATCACAACGGAAGCATTACAAAGAAATATATGTGATAAAATCCAAAGCACACTCATAAAAACTACTAAAAAAATTTGGACTCTTCTAATGATTTCCCCAATTCTCATTTTCATTTCAGAAAAGTAGCTTAATTGTTAATGTCTCAAGAGTATTTAACTAATAAACTATACTGAAATAGTAATTAATTCCTAGAAATAAATTTTACTATCACAGATGTCATTTTTTTTCAAGTAACTTGCTTATCATCATACAGTTCCAATGTTAAAGCGTATTTTATTATTAGAAGCATAATGTTTTTTTTTTATTATTATTTTTATTTTATTACTTGTTCAGTTGTATGAATGGGAAAGAAAAGTTTTCTGTTCCTATTATTAAATACAGGTTGTCCATCAACTTCAATGTATTGATTGAAAGGTTAACACTGTTAATAAATTATGACATTTGTGTTAAATAATACTATAAAGGCCTTTTTTATGATGCACTCGTCCCAAAATTAAATAGGACAATCTGTTGATTTAAGCAATTCTCATTATTTCAGAGGCTCAAAAAGAAACTCTTCATGATGATATAATATTAATTAATTAACTCATATAATTAATGTTTTTTTAAGAAGATATTTCACCATTAACGATAACTATTTACCCCTTAATTAACATCTTATCATGAAATTAACATAATATTTCAATTTGAAATATTAGTATTCCTCTTAAAAATTGCTTAATCAATACTATTGGTTAGATTCACCAATGAAAACTCCAAAACTAATGAATTTTCAATGAATATAAATAACATTGACTTCAAGCTTTCTTCATAAATTTAATTGACCGTGCCATGTATTAAACAATGAATAGATATGGTTAAAAAAAACCCTAAAAAATTGTAATGCTAATATTTAATTGATTAGAATTTTGCTTTGAGTTTATTAATATGTACGTGTTAATAAATTCTTGGCAAAAACTGGTGAATTTTTCAGTGGAAATGTTCAGTTTATTAATTCATGAGCGATTTAAAGTTCGTTTTTGGGACTCTGAAGACTTTCTCATTTACTCGATGAAACTCATTGAAACAAAACTGTGGACTGACGTTATGAATCATTCCTGTGCTCCTTTTTTGAAAAATGGGAACTGACATTAGGCTATTTGTGGTTTTCTTTTTATTAATCTCAAGGACTTTATAGTGATTTGAATTGCTTAAAATTACAATTTTTTCCCAATCAAAATGAAACGTTAGTGATAATTGTTGGAATCACAATGAGTGATTTGGTAAGCTGAGACTTCATGTAAAATCATTATCTAGAATTGTCGAGTTAAGTAGGATTCGAGTGAGAGCAACCTTATCTATATATATTCTTCGGTAATTGTTAAAGTATTTTATCTTGCTAAAGTATTTTAAAGTATTTTAAAGTTGTAAAGTACTTGCTTAAAGTATTTTATCTTCTATAACTTCAATTGGAGTTTAGTAATTATTGACTGGTATATTAAGCTGAAAGATGGCGGAAGATAACGAGGAAAGGCTGTTACAAACACCCTCCATAGATGAGTTGTTATGTAATATAATAATAAAGAATTTGAGTTTTTAGTGATGGTTTTACTAAAAGACAAGGAGGATAAAAGAATTTATTAAAGAAAACATTTTGTATTGATTATGAAATTGTATTCATCTATTCAAAAGTTTTCGTTTCTATTCGTGTCTATGCAATCATAATGCACTGATTTGGGTGCATTACCTGATAAAAATAGCAAAAAGATTTCTGAATAAATCTAAAAACTATTTCGTTTCATGAAAATGAGAAAACAATTCGTGAAATATTTAAAAACGTCATGCCACGTTTAAATAAATACAAGCAAAAATTTCATTATAAAATTAAATATAAATATGCATTACTTTAATGTCTTAAAGAAAAAGAGTTTATTCTACAATATGTGTAAAGTAACAATGCATAGAAATAGGCATTCGCAATGAAAATTTAATACATGCGAAAGGATAATAGATTTCGTACATGAGGTCCCGCCATTAACGTAGAATGTTATTAGAAATTAATTATTAGGAATTAAAATAAGAATTTTTTTTCAATTTTCTCGAATATTGGATTCAGATTGATATCATAAGTAATACATGAATTAGAATAATGTAATGAGTCCTTAGAAGCGCAGGTATGGACTAAAATTATTTTTACAAATATCACATTCAGGGAACAAGTTCTGAAAGACATAGCTGATATATTTTCAAAATTATGATCAAGACAAAAGCAACATATAAATTGTAACGAATAAAGGTAAACATGACAAAATAAAATCGCGCAGAGATTTAAAATTAATAAGGTATCTAATTATACACTTAAATTAAATTCATTTTAAATTTAATTTCAAATTTTATATTTTTATGTATATGAAGCACCATTTCAGTGAGATATACATTATTTTGAAACTTTAAAAAATTTTTGTCGTGAAAAATATTTTACGTCATTTTTTCTAACTGAAAATGGTATATCTCCAAATCTATCAATTTCCCTATATCATTTACAACATATATTTTTGTACATATTAAAATCATATTTCTATAAGTATCTTGTAAATATTTTCTATATTTTGAAATATATGAAGCATTCTTATTTTCGAAAACTTAAAAAAAGTATGACTTCTCATCGATCATTTCTTGAAATGGTTACTAATGTTTTATATATATAGTGTTATAATTCACACACGTGCATACACTTTTTTTTACTTATTTTAAAATTTATTATTGATTTTACTAGTTTGAAATTTTAAAGAATTGGAAATCAGCAAGAATGATTTTTTACAGTTCTGAAACCTAAAATTAGATCTTAGACTGTTGTATTGAAAATAAATTTTTTTAAACTGCATACCGTTCAAGCAGGAAAAACTTTCTAATTGTTTAATTAAGATCCTTCCACAATTTTCAAAATAAATAATTTGAAGTCAGAGAGTTTCATATAAGCTTACAATCATACCGAAAAATGCGATAAACGTAGATGACATTTGTATTTGCTCAACGCCTTTTTAGGTTTGGATTTGCATTGCATCAAGATATTGCAGCCAGTTGTTAATGAAACACTTCACGGTATTGAATTCAATGTAAAGTATGCAATATTTTCCTGGAGAGTTATTTAAAAGACGTGTACTGCTAAGAAATGAGGAGGAAATTATAGTAAAGCAGCTTGTCACTAGGTAATTGCATCATTTTTATTGAAAAAATATGATGTAATTTTTCTTTTTGTAACATTTTCAGACTTCCAGTTATTAGTAATGTGTATATGGAAAAGTTAAGCGCATTTTCTAACTAGTCAAATAGTTCTGCAAAAGTAAGTACCATTCTAAGTATATATATATTCCTAAGTAATTTTCCTGTGGGTTCAAAAATGTGTGTAAATTTTTGGATGTGATCAAATTAAGTGAAAAATTAAATTAAGTTAAATTAATCTTGTTTTTGTAATTGCAATTCCCAGCAAATGTTAATTTTTCTCTTAGGAGGATGGTTCATAATGTCTCACAACTTTATATTTCAGAAATTCTTAGATCGCAACTTGATCTCAGAGGACTTAAGGGTTGCGGTGCAGCCTCCGAAAGGATTCTAGCACATTCCCTATTCTGTAATCGTGTGGTTTTCCCCGTGGTTCTTGAGACCGTTCAAACTCGATGTTGGAAACATTCTTTTCCACTAACCACCGGTATGAATAAACTCGTCCTGCTCACCTCGACGGTTGGGTCTAGCCCCCGTGTAGAATACCCAATCATCATGAGTAGATAAAGCATCTCCTGTTCATGAAAATTAATAATAAATTAAGTATATTTAGAACACCAGTATTAGAATTCGCTCAGATTTGTTCGTTACTATTATTCACATTCAATAACGTTCCCTAAAAACAAAAGCTAAAGTGCTAGTTCCTATGGCATAATTTCCCTCTTCCTGCAAAACAACCTATTGTTGACCAAATTTAAGGAATTTGATATATCTGTAACTTTAAAAAATTGATGGAAAACCTCTTTTGGACAAATTTAAAAAGTCAACAGTTTATCAAAAGATTGGTGTAAATATAGACAGTTTAATGTCAGATCAGAAAGGATCAAACTATAAAACGAGGAATTTCATTTAAAACTCAATCCTTAAAAACTGTTCCACATTCTGAATAGCTGATTACTTTATTAAATTATTAATAAAATAATCAGTTGTACATATTGTATACCATTAAAAGTATTAGGTAATAAAATATAACGTACTCGTATATGTACGTACGTTATTAGAAACATAAATATATTCAAAAAGTTATTAAAAATTTAATTAATTCGTAAAATAGTAACCATTAACAGACAAATGCAAGAAAACACGAAAATTAATATATTTGATAAAAATTCAACGGTATAATTAAAGCTTTATTTATATTTTCATTTCAATTATACCGTACATATATTTTACGTTATATTTATTATACTTGCCTTGATGCTTAATAATATATTTAAAAAAGAATATTAATATGTTTCTTGCCCTAGTTCCTATCATGAATGAAAGTTACAGAAAAAATTATAATTGTACGTTGTATATATTTATCAACTGTTAATAATATAATACACTTCATTAACGATGGTGTTAATTAACGACGAGTTGACGTAAGCAAAAAATGTTTTAGGTATCGACGCAGTCATTGACTTACGACGTCACCTCAATTGGTGAAGGATTGCAGTGAATTCAATGAGAACTGCTTTCTGTCAAGTTAGGAGATAGTTGCAAGCAGTGATGCGAAGCAAATGTATACTATTTCATTTGAAGATATGGATATAGATTACTTTCAAATTTCAAATGATGAAATCAAAATTGTTTTGGAAAAGTGAAAGGAAGTTCAAAAGGTTGCTTTAAACTGGAGTCCAATTGAAACTACTGTTTTGCGAATTGCAAAAAGATTTAACTAAAATGATGTAATTAAAATTAACTAAAATTTTTCAGAAATACTGTAAAAATGAGGATATATATGTTTTTCTCAGATCCATACAAAAGAGATTCTAGGGTAAGTGAAATTATCCTCCTGACGAAGATTGGCATTTTAAAACTGTATCCCTGAAATATACTTTTTATTAATGAAAAAAAAAATTGAATGTGACGAATATAGATGAATAAATAATATGTATCATACTATTATGTTATTTTAATGAATTTATCTACCTATTTGAAATACATTATTGTTACAGGATGATTAATCTATTAAAGTATGGTAAATTATGCTTTGCTCAGCAACGGTTTTGGTTAAAGGCAATAATTCTGAAACGGATTACCATCACAGGCAAAATCACAAAAGATTCTTACGTTGCACTTATAATACAAATACCTTAATATATACAAATACCTTTTTATATGCAAATACCAAGTATACCTTTGCTTCTACCTACATTATTCTTTAAGTTGTTTTTAACTCTGAATTTAGAGTATCTCCATGTTAAGTAAAGGTGAAATGTGTTTCACAAAAGCATAAACTTTGAAGCAGTCTCTAATTGGTGGAATAAATATAATGTCATATTTCCCGAAGCCGATTAAAAATTGGAAAATTCCTATAAGAGTGGTCGTAATTTTGAACCAAAATGAAATGTTGAGGACTGAGCTTTATTTTCTTTCTCCTAACTTCTAAATTCCACCACATAAAAATAAAAGTCTCATTCATATTTAAAGAACAACCTCGTTAACTGTTCAACCGGGACTCAAACTAAAGTGTTTAATAGTGAAAGCCGTTTTTAAAACTCTCAACAATGAACACTGGGTAACAACAATTTTGATTTTAGAAAAATAATGATTCAACAAATATAAATAATATTCGATAATTGATTGATTGTTTATTAACGTTGCTTTTAGGAGCAATGTGGAGCTTTTGGCTACGGGTCTTATAATTCAGGATTTCAGTCAAGTGACGAATTGGACATCTGAGCCAGCACTCATTTCTCTAAGCTTCTAAGCCATTCCAACGAGAACAGACTAATTGAATGTGCATCAGCCGTGCTATACTATGGATCTTTAATGACACCATAACTCGAACGTACGATTCGACTGAAACAAAGGCGGCCACGAGCTCGTAACTATGACCATTCGGCTACCACGACACTTAATAAATAACTTAATGTGTTAGTGATTAAGTAAAATATAGGTATTTACAGGGCTTGTGCAGTAAGTATTGGGTCTGAAATCCTAGAAATAAATTCATTGGAGGTATATAAACAGTGAGTTATAATTATTTTCAAAATATCACCTTCCTGCATGAATACACATCCAAATCAGCATGCGGCGACTCTCTTCTACAGCAACGTTAGAAGTTAAAAGGCCTTACTTAACCAGCCAGAAGAGATGTCTTTTCAGCCTGGTTGATAGGACCGTCAACTTCGGACCCACTGGTCCAGGGTTCGAAACAACGCTGCTGCATCAAGATCTCTCCTCCTCTTCTTTTTATTTCTTTAATAATTTCCGTGGGATTTCTTCCTAAATCGAGATAATGATCCGATAGGGTGTCTGCAAAGTAATTCCGGG
This sequence comes from Nephila pilipes, assembly GCA_019974015.1. NCBI lineage: Eukaryota > Metazoa > Arthropoda > Arachnida > Araneae > Nephilidae > Nephila > Nephila pilipes. The sequence continues at coordinate 118,784 of BMAW01014416.1, forward strand.
AAGGTTTTAAATTAAAAAGAGGTTCTTTCTATTTTTTTTTCAAATTTGAAGTAATTAAATTTTTTTTTTTCACTTTTTCGAGACGCGTTTCGACAAGTCGGGGCGCGTTCGGACAAGTCGGGGCAAGTTCATTCGCGTTCGGACATGTCGGGACGCGTTGAGGCGCGTTCGGACAAGTCGGGACGCGTTCAGACGCGTTGGTTCTCAGAAATGAATTCGGTTTTCAAGCATGAAAAACATTCTTTCTTGGTCAGAAAACCACCGGCCGCCGAAGTACTGTGGCGTTCTGGTTATTTGGTTGTGTTGAATAAAAAAATATGTTGTACTTAGATAAATATTTACACTTCTTTAATTTCGGTTAATTTAAAATACTAAAGTTAATATTTACAAAATAAAGTACATGTCGCACTTCCACTTTCTACACCTTGTGGGGTGCATGTCGCATGCTAAAAAAGTATTGGAATATCCTTAGGTGCGACGTTCTAGTGGACGTTTTGTAGAGCTCTTAATTGTCTCTTCTCTTCGAAAATTTTTGGTCTAAAGGAATTGACCACGCCTCTTCTAAAACCACGGAACATATTCCTTTGTTTTGGTTGGATAACCGAAAGTGATAAAACAGTTATTGGTTATAGCACTCCAATCGGAGCAAGAATTGCCACCTGCTAAACTGGACACGTGATGTGTGGGTGTTCTCGGTTCCCTAGAGAAACGGACACTGTTAGGTCAAAGTTCATGAGAAACGGAAATGTTGTTTTCCCTTTATCAAGACTCCAGATGTCTTTAATGAGGATGTTGTCCGGATCCACAAACGAACTTGTGAAGTGTGGTCACCACATACTCCTCCTCCAGTATCATCGTGATGTTACGAAATAATCAGGGAAGTGAACATGACTGCCGGAACGAGTTTGACGAAGGTTTGATTTTGCTGGTGTGTCGAGTGATAATTTTGTTGCACTAGGAGTGATGTCTGAGTCAGTATTGGGCATAAATGCAGGTTTCACTCTATCGAAGGAAATAGAACTTCGGCGGCCAGAGGTTTTCCGACCCCGAGGAGAGGGAGAGAATTGATAACCTTGATGCTGCAGCGTTGTTTCAAACCCTGATCCAGTGGATTCGAAGGAAAGTTGACCGGTCGCTTTTTGCATGCTGTAACCAACCAAGCTGAAAAGACATCTTTTCTTGCTGGTTAAGTAAGGCCTTTTAACTTCTAACGTTGTTATAGAAGAGAGTCTCCGCAAGCACTTCAATACCTGCCCCTTTTCTTATCTTCATATGACCCCAGGGTGTGTGCAACTGCTAGAAAGTTTATGCATTTATAGAATGTTTATATGGTATGAAAGTTTATATGGTGCATTTGCTGCTTCAAACCACATGTAACAGTGTTCTAAATGTGAGATGAAAAAAAGTGAAGAAATAATTGAAAAGGGGGGGGGGATCAAAAAAGAAGAAAGACATCTTGATTATCAAGGGGGCACGTCACCCGCGTTATAACAAAAACAATAAAACTCGTGGAATTGAAAAAGATCAATGGGGTACCACGTGATTGTTATTCCCTCGGGCTTATATTTATTATGAGAAGGCCTTACCTCACCTGAATGGTATTTAGTAAAAACTATCTCAATATTATTGAGAATTATCAAATAATAGTTGACCAAAAAAGAATAAAACTGTTAAATAAAGTTACTTAAATTAATTTTATTCACCTGTAAATGGAATGAAAATTACTAAAAACAAGCGTAAAACATTCTGTACATAGATTTCAATCTGAAGGAACTGCTCCATTTCTCACTTTAGGAAAACTTAGATTAAAAGTTCCATTTTGACAACCCATTCTCCAAAGTCTGCTAAGAGATAGACTTCGGTTTCCGTCGAACCGGTGCGATCCTACTTAATTCCACCAGCGTTTATTAACTCAAAATTAAACATCTTTAAGTAAATTTGTACCTAAATATATTTGATATTAAACTAAAATTTTGCAAATGGAGCATATAAGATAAACGACGCAGGGAAAGATACATAACGATGCAGGAAAAAAAAAGTCTATTTAAATTTAATGAATATTTTTGTACTAAATGCTGCAAAATTTTTGCACATCTTAAATAAGTACGAATACATCGAATAATAGATAAATATTATAAAACTATTTTTATTTTGGCTTGGATGATTGTATGGAGTATCTAGATGAGAGTGACTGTTTCTTTTTAATTAACAATAAATGATGAACTTACAAATACAATTTGCCATTATTCTTTAAATATTTTACCATCTATCATATACACATAAAAATAAATGAAATGTTCTTATTAATATAATAACAGTTATAAGCATAGGATTAATTAAAAATATTCGAAACCTGAAAATGCGGCAGAGAAGGATTCCAAAGTAATTTATAAAACTCAAAGTATAGAGTGAAAATTCTAGAATTAAATGTATAAGTTTTTTGAAATGTTCTCTTTACTTTAAATGCCCATTTTGTCATTCACGTAACTTCGGGACTTAATTCTTATCGGGAAGAAATAAAAAAAAAAAAAAAAGAACTGGTAATAAGCAAATGTGATTTCTATGCTCCATCCGAAATGTTTTTTTTAAAGGATTAATCTGGCTACCTTCGTTTAGGCGCGTGTTTAAGCGATAAGTAAACATTTGATTTGATATCAGTATTGGTAGCATTGACTAAATATGATACAATACTACGAAAGCTGCTATCAAAACAAATATTTCCTTATCATTTAAACACGTTTCTAAGAATTTTCTTTAAAGTATCTTTTGATAGCTTTTCATTTTGATAAGAAGGACCCGATTCTAAAATTCTATTCATTAAATGGGATAATATTGTAAAGTACTTGTATGAAAGCTTAGAAAGTTTGCATAAATTTTATAATTGAGTACTATTATCAATAAGACAAAATGTATTTATTAAAAGGAATTGAAACTTCCTTGCAGTACATAATTTTTATAGATATAGATTCTACTTAGGAAGGAGATCTCCGGTCTTGGACCGGTATCCGTTCAAGACACTAATAAACATAAGAGAGATAAAAAGTTTTAAAGGAAGTTTTATTTTATTAGCTATAAGACATTTCACTATTCTGTATTGATTTGCATTTCATTATTCTGTATTGATTTGCATTTCATTATTCTGTATACATTAACAAATTATACAATAACCAACAAGATTGCTCTTCGTACGGGTGAAAGTTGAAAATTAAACTTATAAATCTAGTGTTCAATAGGCTGCCCGTATAACCAATTAAGTAATCGAAAAACAAATTTTTCGTAAACACAGCCATAGTAGTCAGTAATGTAAGCATAAATATACATTTCCAAAATATGCGAATCACAGCAATTTTTCAGCTAATTTACCTTAAGAATCTTAAGACGACTGCTAAGTATTAAGAGTACAGTTTATAAAATACTGTTGTAAATAAGTAATCAATGAAAGATAAATTAAAAATTTTTTTTGAAAGAATACACACTCTTTTGAGTTAATTCATTTTAAAAAGAATATTTATAATGATACAAAGAAAACAAAAAGTGAATAAATTCTTAATCTCAGAAATTCCTGTAGAATAAATTGTCGGAAGCATAGATAGATAGTTGTATTATGCGATGTAACATGCGCCATAGTTATGCGTAGCGAATTTCTCCCTTAGCGGAGGGAAAAATATGATTTAAAGAGACAATTCTCTCTCTGATTGAGTTGTTATAAACTTGAATAAAATTTACTAAATAATATTTTCCACGTTCTTTTCTAGAATAAGGGTCAAATGTTTATTCCATAATTCAGTATCACATAGACCGATAGATTTCTCGGTGGAATGTTTTAAAAATTAAACATTGGAAATTGACGCTTTTAAACACTATATTGAAAAAATTCATTGCATTAGTAAATCGTATATATATATATAATAATATATATATATATACATATATATACATGGTGTGTGTGTGTGTGTGTAAAGTACGAAAATTTAGGGGAGTTAAATTTTTTAGGGGATTTTTATTAGATTTATTAAATACCTAGAATTTGATTTTCAATCAAGACTGCGGGTTTTAGTTTCGATTTAGTTCCATTCGTGTATGAAATGGGACCATCCCCTTTTCGTTGGTATACGAAGTTTAATTACGTGTGGGAATTTTATAAGTTTACGCACGTAATGTTAGTCCACCTGTCTTCTGTAGTATAAAAAAATAGCATTGTATTCAAGCATACCACCACGATCTTTCCATGTAGCTGTTTCGAGAGACGTAGATTCTGGGATACGTGTTGATCCCGGCAATATGTATCTCGATTTTTTTCTTCTGCTCAGCTATCCAATGTATTAACAATAAAGAACAATTTGAGAGTTGTTGCCTGCGGTTTCGACCTTGACTAGTAAATAATTTAAGAATATTTGGATGTATATCGGGAAAAAAAGCAAACGTATCCCATCCCCCCATATATATATATATATATATATATATATATATATATATTGCAGTTAACTTATGCGTTACTTTTTCTACAGTGCAACAGTTTTTATATTAATGATTTCTTTAAGTACTTTTTCTGTTATTACAGAATAAAAGTCCAAAGTACTAAAGTGTTGCTTGCACACAAATATTCTGCCATAAAATGCTCAATATATGTTTTCTCTGTCCAAAAAAATACTAATGACGTCTCCCTTTTTCAGCCTTGCAATATGCAGCTTTCTTACAATTATGGAAAGGATTGGTGCACATTAAGTCGTTTGAAGTCCCAAGTCCTGTTGACGAAGAATGGAAAATTGGAGAGGGCAGTACCAGCTCAAGTGTTGCCCCTGTCATCTGAGCAAGGTTCAAAATTACGGAATCCGTCTATAATAGCCGTCGTAAAGCTTCTAATTACGACGTTAATAAACAATAAATCAATCAAATTCAGCATGAATTAGAGTAATTACAATAAGAAGGATCATATTCATTATTAACCAAATTTTGGTTATATCTCGTGGTCCTTTTTTTAGTTTTCCCAACTCTAATAAGTCATACACACAATGATGTGTGTGTAATACCATACTCCTGTGTGAGATTTTTTTTGTAGTAAATCAACCTATGCACATATCTCTCATTTCATTAAAATCTGTCCAAAATTTCAGGAGACAATTGTTCACAAATGAAAATTTCTTTTGTTTTTTAGCATCAGTTAAGAACATATTTATTTTGTAGACATATTATAATGACGAATATATTTCAACAAAAAGGAAATAGAACATCTAATATTAAAGATATACATCATAATTAAGGAAATAAAACATATTTACCTTAAGGTGTGTAAGATATGGTAATAAGCCAAGATTAAACAAATAAATTTAATATCATGTGTTCTAATTCCCCTTGCCGAATTGCAAACTGTCTACCCAACGCTCAAAAATAAGAAAAGATCAGACTCTGGCTGATCAATTTATACCGAAATAATCCAAAATACTTAATTACTGGCCAACTCGATAACTAGACGGACTTCATGGTTTAAGCGTATCATATGGTACGAAATAATATTTTGCCCCTTCGTATTTATCACTTAAATTCAGAATAATTTTATTCTGAACGCTGCTCTACAAGTTTCATGGTGATTCTTAAACGATAGTTTTAAAATAGATTTTGTAATTTAACAAACCAATGTAGCATCCCTTACAATGCTATGATCACTCTATGATCATTTAACCAAGCATGTGAGAATTGAATACAGTCCGATCCGTTAGATTTGAGATATAGGAATGAAAAAGTATTCTGTTTTATGTTGAAGCCTTTAGCATATTGTAATAAATTTATATATATATATATATATATGCAGTTAAATAATGAATCAACTTTTCGTTTCAGAATATTTTAAATATGTCTTGGAGATATCAAATAGACGAACATCAGTTGGAAATTTTATTAAATTGAGCCACCCGAACCAAAAATCAAACGCATGCATTTTAAATTATTGTTCTGAAGGCGTTATGAATTAAAATTCTGTATGAAAAAATAGAATAACTTGTATGCTTATCGAAGGCTTTATTGTTTTGATCATTTCAGTTTAGAGAAATTTTGTTAAGGAATTTTTAAATCCACTGTCATTTCAAAGCAAAAAAAAAAAAAAAAAAAAAAGTAAATTTTACTATAAAACCAATTTATAAAAGATATATTCTCATGATACCTATTTAAGCAAATGTTGTTTTGAAGTGGTAATTTATGAGATATTTCTGCTTTTTGAAACAATTCATGTATTAAAAATCATTAGATCGCACTTTCATTTCAGAAAACGTGATTGTGCCTGAATAATCTCCGAAAGCCTGCCATGCCATTCCTTGCCTAACATTTGTATGCTTTTCTCCATTGTTATTGAGAGCATTCAGATTTGTGCTCGGTAATCTGTTGAACCACCATCCGCCAGTATGAGTTGTCCCATTGTTATTCACATCGGCTGGGACATTCGGCTTATCTTTCGTGTAGAACTCTCTTTCGCTATGCGGAGTCATAGAATCTCCTATTCGTAAAATTAAAATAATTTAATATGAGCATGTTTAAATTTTAATAAGTTATACTACACTTTATTTTTGAGTCATTGAATCTATAAAAAGTCACTTGCCTGCATTCCCACTGTAGTCCCTCAAGTGCAGAATATATTTCTTACTTTCGTCGTCTATCCAAAAGGACTCGTATACAGCAAAAGCGGATTTCCCTTCCTTGTTCTTCACTTCGAATCTTATAGAATATTGTGCTTGATTCGTAATGGCTAAAATGTTCTCGTTTCCTGAAAATATAAAAAGAAAATTGATTGATTGGAGTTATGGGAGCAAGGGCGTTTTTGACAAAGCTGTGCCAAACACTCGTTGATTTACGAATAATTGTGTTTCTCTGATTTAAACTGTAAAGTAGCAAGCAGAAGGGTCAAAAATTGAGATTGATCGGTATTACATTTCAGGAGCTCACTTCACACACATTTATCAAGTCAGCGAGTGCATGTGGAAAGGAAATAATACTATTGCATCTTAGACCATAAGTCTCGTACTTATGTAAGTAGGTAAGCTTCAGAAGGATATTTAATTACATGTGTGCACTCCACAGTTTTATTTATAATATTTAAACTTTAATAAATACTCTCAATGTCCAAAAAAAAGCAAATATACACTCAGTGGCCGAAATAATAAGAATACGACTCACTATAACTTCGACTCTTCCAAATAGCTCGTAAACTGAATTGCAGTAAATTGGTTTTGCTGTTAAAAGCTTTATCCTGGTCATAAAGACCAGTTAATAATTTGAAAAACAAGAGGTGTTAGTGATTCTGTACGTGGCACGATTAAAGGCGCAAGAAGTGGCTGTTCCAATATCTAGCCTTATTGGCCTTTATCATACAGCAATATCTCTAATTTTCAAGAAGTGGCAGTTCAGATAAAATATTTCCAGTGGAAAAATTAACAATGGGGTTGGAATCGCTTGTAAACGAACAAGTTCTAGGGCAATTGCCAAACATTCTGTACGTCAACAGAAGATCTACAATGAAACTAATAGCAGAGCTGTACAACATAGGATTACTACGAAGCCTAACTAAGCATCCCATCTAACAAGAGTTTCTTTGAATTCGCTGTAAAACAGAAAAAAATGGCATTTCTGATCTACTGCAAAATTGGATACTTAATGAATGAAATTAGATTGTTTGGTAGGACTAATGAAGATGTTTATGGCAAAGTCCGCGTATGGCGCGAGCAGCACCAATTGATGAATCCAGCATTCCAAACATTTGTTAGACCAAATGGCAGCGAATTCATGGTCTGAGAAACTTTTCTTTGTATACTCTTGATCCTTTTGCTCAATTAGAAACATCCGCACCTACTTCCGTATCGTTGCTGACTATTATAACCATTTACTACCAGGATGTTTCTTGATAACCATCGCTATTTCCAGCAGGATCATGCTTCTCACCACTGGGCTAGAATTACCATAGATTGATTTGAAGAAAAAGAATCAAAACTTCAATGACTCGTTAAGTAACTCGATCTTATACTTATGGGATATTTGCGAGAGAAGGCTAAAAGTTCCGAAACACCACTCTCTAATAAGAAGGAACTCCAGTTTGGAGAGTAAAAAATAATATTCCTCCTTAACGGATTCAGAAAATTGTAAAGTTAATGACTAGAAGAATATCTACTGTCATCAAATCCAGAACAGGACCACCGTGACATTGGCGATATATAACACTGTGCTCCTAATTTCTTGGACATGAAATATGTATGTAAAGTTTTTCGAAGCAAATATATTCGAGCTATAATTCTTTTTTAAACACTGTTAAGCTTGCATCATTTGCATAACTCATGTGGGAAATGATATATCCAGAAAATGTATAGAAAGGACTGGTTGTGCACGTGTTTTGTTCGATTAGCAAATATAGAAGTACAAAAGAGCGTTAAACATTTTTACCAATGTTGCGTAAGTTCATCTAAGCTACCTAAACTTTAAAATCAAGTAATTAACATTTACATATAACGTGACTGATATTTTGTATTGCAGCGTCTCGATTTTTCTACAATGTAAAAGTTAACTTTAGTGTAGTAAGAGACCGAAATATGCAAAATTATCGTAAGGTTTTAATTATTACTAAAAATAACCAAGAAAATAAAACTTATTATTTATTAGATAAATTTTTTTTGTACGTATTAATTGATCCTTCTGTATATAAATACTGTAAGTTACAACTATTATTGTTGATTTGCTTCGTTTCAGAAAGTCATAGATTCCCACACGCAATATCGTTAAATTTGAATTATTATCCAGGGATATCGTAAGATATTAATTATTATTGAAAAATAATCGTAATTGAAACTAATTTTTTTTCATAAGACTTCTCTATATACTAATCATTCATTTCCCCCTGCGTTTCTGGGCATTTCGAAGGCCGTCTTTGAACAACTCAGCAGATTGAAAATTTTATTCTCCATACTGTGGAATACTTCAATCTACGGTTTCCTGAAAATAAACCAATCAACAATAATAGCTGTAATTATGTCCATAAGGTTTAATGTATGTACAAAGAATATCCTATATCAATATGCAACATTATGTCCATAAGGATTAATTAATGCACAAAGAATATTTTATACAGATATCTCTGTTATTTCCTTGTAATAATTAAAACTGTACGATACTCATATAATTGTTATTATTATCTATGTTTTGGAACGAGGAATAGAAGGGAAAAAAAGGAATTCTTTTTGTATTGTTAATTTTAAGGATCGGGAATATTTTATTCTTTATTTCTACATTTTTTTGTTCCTCTCTCTTTTCAAAAATTTAGTGATTGAAAGCTTTAGATTACTATTCTGCTAATCAAGTAACTGACCTAATCTTTGTATATTCTACCGAAACATTTTCTCTTAATCCCGTTACCAATTTTAACTGTTTGTCATAACCCTTTGGTCTCTTCTTAAGGTAATTAAATTTTCCTTTCCCTCTGGCACTAAAATTCTGTCTTGATTTTGTTTTTCATATCATGTTTCAAACAAAATGTCGATATCATGCAGTTTCAAATATTAGTACGCTTTTTCTACTTTGATTGCGTTTTCTTTATGGTGTAGAATCTGATTTTCAATTTTTGACTCGTCGAATCAAATTAGAATAGTGAAGGCTCTAAGTATTATTTTAAAAGAAATAGTTTGAGAATAATTATCAGTGTCCTAGAAGAAATGTACGTATGTAAGAACTCATTGTAACTTATGCATATTTAAAGGACATTAGTTTTAGATCATATACAAATTAATATAACTGCAGTTATTATTTCAATCGAAAATTTTATCTGGTGAATACGTTTCCGTTGTTAACTGTCTGATTTACATATTTTAGGGGCATTAAAATAAAAAAAATATTTATCGATGATAAGAATATAAAAATGTGCTCTTTTTTAATTGATTTCGCTTAAAATGTAGGGCTAAAGATTCTTGCTATCATAATATGAATTATTTCCTTAATGGAATTATTTATTTTATTTATGAGCAATTAAATTCTTAAAAGGCCTATTTGTATGAATCTTGATTATGTTAACTTTTATCAGGATATATATATATATATATATATATATATATATATATATATATATATAACATATATCCGAGCGGAACGGACGTTAGTGAGTTGATATTCGAGAAAGTTTTGAACAGCGATATGATTGAGTGCTAACTGTAATGTGACCTGATCACCAAGTTAAAGCAAAAGGAACTGTTATTGAATGAATAAAGGAATATTGTTATTATTATTAAAAAGTGTGTCTGGTCTCGTATGAATTTTAGGGGGGAAAATAGTATTAGTATCTAAGTAAGCTACAGTAAGGAATGAAAGTTTGTAAGAAACAAAATGATATGATTTATGATTTCTAAAGTAATAATAAGAAATTATATCATAAAGAAAATTAATTAAGGTAAAATATGAAAAAGAAGGAGAACCTTAAGTAAATGTTAAAGAAATCGCGAAAGAAACAAAAATTTTATGTAGTTTGTTTTGTGAAATTTTTTTAATAGTTCAGCAAGTGGGATTTATATTGAAGCCCACTGTCAAACTGACATTATTCTAAAAGAACTATGCAAAAGAATGTGCTTTGTAGGATATTTTCCTACCAAGATTACGAATAAAAAAAGGATGTGCTTGTAGGACATTAACCTACCGGAACCGTGAACGAAACGAAAAAAATTGGGCGTTATGAGATATTCAACACTAGATTATATAGTGGGCTGTGCAAAAGAAATGCTTTGTAGGAAATCAACCAACCAGGACTGCTAGGAACAAAAAAGAAGGAAAATAATTTTTACTTTCCTTATACGACTGGAAATGATTAGTTACAGAAACGATTTGTTTTGAATAACAAAGTGTAGTAATACAGTCTTGTCAAAGTGTAGTATTATAGTCTTGTTAAAGTATAGTATTATAATCTGGTAAAATATAGTATGTCGTTCCTCTCAAAAGGTTTGAAATGAGATCTCATGGAATTAGCGGAAGAATTTGACATAAATATCCCACCTGGAGCTCAAAAAGGAAGAAATAATAACAAGTATAATTAAGGATGAATACTACGAAGATTTTACTGAAGGATGTCTCGAGAGGATAGTAAAATATAAGATCAAAGGAGATCAAAGGGAAGAACGGAATAGGCAATGACAAAAAGAAATGAAAGAAAGAGAAGGAATGAAAAAGAAAAGAGACAAGGACAGAAGATTCACATAATGGAAAATTTAAGAAGGGAGCTCAGAGGTGAACCGGAATGTTTTTCCTGTAAAAGTTTAGATCATGTCGCAAGAAATTGAAATTTCTCATGCCCCTTATGTGGAAAACTAAGACACTGCAGAAAACAGTGTACTAGAAATAAGAATGAAGCAAGAATGATTAGTTTTAGTGTTCGTGATCGAGAATCATCCACATTTAATATGTACAAGAAAACAGCCTTCATAAATGGCCATAGAGTAACTGCTCTACTGGATACCGGATCTTTAAATTGTTTACTCAAAGAATCAGTAGCACGAAATTTAAGACTGAATATTTTACCTTATAAGAAGGATCTCTATTCATTTGGTAATCAGTTAAATCTAGTCGTTCAATGTTTAGGTATGATAACAGTATATCTTCAAGTCGATGAAACTTTAGAAAACAATATTTATGTTTTTATCGTTCCTGACTCAACTCAACCAGTTGATTTATTGGTTGAACGTCCGTTTTTAGACTAAACACACACGTTTAAGCAAAGATCGGTAAAAGATTACCCATTTTTAAATTTAAGCACTGTTAAATTAAGTAGAGTATCGAATTGAAAGCAGCCGAAATTATCCGAAGCGAACTTGTCAAAATTAAGGAAAAATATAAGAAACAAAATGAAAAGTTAAAGCAGACTATAGGGAAGCATGTTGACATTATTGAAGAAAAAGAAGGAAGACAAATGGTTGATGAAAAACGATTTTAGTCTCAACAGGAAAAGTTTGAATTTGAATTGATACAAAAGGACCAGAGAGAAGTTTACCGAAATTCAGAAGAAAAATAAAAATTATCCCAAGTTATAAGGTAACAAGATGCCATTATTGAAGAAAGGGAAAGTGAGACGAATTGTTGATGAAAAATAATTTCACTCTCAACAGGAAAAGTTTGAATCTGAATCGAAGAATCAAGCTCAAGAGTTGGCTGGAATTCAGGAACAAATTGAAAAGTTATGCAAGCCATACGGAAATAAGAAACTATTAACACAGAAAAAGAAGAAGCATTATCAGCCTAAGAAAGACAAATGAATGACAAGTAAAATGAAAATTCTAATCTGTTAAATCAATTAAAAAAAATTGCGGAAGGAAACATGTACCTTAAATGAAGAAAAAGAAGGTATATTATGAATATTGAGTAAATTAAATTATATCAAGAGAAAAAAATGATTATTTGAAGAGATTAGCCAGCTGTCGAGAACAAAAGCAATTGAATAAAAAGTTCAATGAAAGAAAAAGTATCCTATAGCGAGAACAAAAGCAATTGAATAAAAGTTCAATGAAAGAAAAAGTCTCCCATAGCAAAGTGCAAAGAAAAACACAGAAAGAAAATAAAAAGAACGGAAACGAAAGACAGTAACAATGTCAGGAAGAATTGATATATTTAGAAGGACAAAAATTAACTGAAGTTCAGAAAGTCAAGGATAAAATTTTAAAGGACGATACAGAAGAAAATATTCCCATTGAAGGAAAGAAGGAAGTTAAGTTCAAAATATACCACATACCAAATCCAATACAGTTGGAAAAATAGAGAGTTTTAAGACAGATTATAAAGTGGACAGATCGAGCGGTAGCAAATTTCTTCTCCGAAGGAGAAAGAGGCAGTTTAAAATAAAAGGAGCAATTCTACTCCAGGGAAAGATACGTCCGAAAAGAAGCCACAAAAATCAACCACGTGAAGTGTCATCAGGAAACATGTGTGTTTCAGAGACCATGGGTCAAAATACTACAATACGGAAAAGTTCACTCTGAGAGGAATTTCAACAAAAAGTGAAGAAAAGAGATAAATTGAAATCTCGAGGAGAAAGTCCCTCTCTTCAAAGGCGGGAAAATGGCATGAAACCCCATTTACCCCAGGAGTATAACAAGACTTCTTCATAGGATAAGGTGTCTATCCCTTTAAGTAACAAGAATTCGAGACACCTACAAAGTTTTTGAGCTGAAGAAAACGAAGCAGAAGGGCAATAAACCAAAGACCGCAAACACGTTCGTCGAGCAAAAGCGACGGACACTCACAGTGAGGCACAGACTTTCACCTTTTTCACCCAAGGCTGTATGAACACAAAAAACCAGACCCACCCTACCGAAGACAACAGTAATGGAAATTTCCCCATAACATTAATATTGCACAACTAACGATGTGGTTACAGTATGGAGTTAAGAAAGAAATTAACTCGTGTGAAAGAGAAGGACTGTTACCACTTTACGCAGTTTCAGTGAGTAAAGGCGAAGATCAAGTTCTAATATCCCTTTACATCAAGAATGTGTTTCTCCCTGCAAGTAAAGGAAAGAAGTGTTCTCACCCCCTTGGATAACCGACGACAAACACGAGCCCAGTTTTATGACCACAAGTCGGGAACCCAAAAAGCATGTTACGAAAGCGACAGATGGGTGAGAATTCTTCTGGTTACACTGTCAAAATTAAAATTTTTAAAAAATTGGGGGATTTATGCAAGAACAAAAAATTAGTGTAAAAATGCATTTTCGTGAACCGTGTTATTTCAAAATGATACTAAAAAAAACCGAGTAAAACAAGAGTTAGGTGTGTATATATATATATATATATATATATATATATATATATATATATATATTTATATATAATACATATCTCTGGAACAGAAAATAACTGTTCTCTTAAAAATGTTGTATTTCTCATCTCTGTCTTCATTCGCACTGGAAGAGTCTCCGAAATACATATAATGAAAAAATACAATAATTTTCATAAAGAATATTTCCCTAAAAATTAAATTTTCATAGATAAATTTAAAGAAATGTTTATATTATAAGCGCAACAACTTCTCAGATTCTTATTCATATAAACAAGTTTAGGAATCGGGCAGATGGCTATTAATAATGGGCAATCAGTCTTATAAATTTAAACTTTAAATTAGGAACATAAATTGCTTTATTGATTATTTAAAGAATAACTTACCTATCCAGAATTCTCTCTTCAAATTCCCAAACCCTGATTTATAATCCTTCCAAGTCTTATCGAAATAATTTTGAGCATTGCCAAAATTTCCACGCCTTTGTATTACCTAAAGATCAGAAACATTTAATTACAATTCTCCAATGTTTTTATTAACTAAACTCTGTGGAGCTCTCTTTCTGTTTTCATAAGTCATCTCTTTTGTCCTTTTTTTTCTTATTCTTTTTTCACTCTATGAGCTTACATTTATATCCCACAATTTATGCAACTAAATTCTGAATATATATATATAT
>BMAW01014416.1:143236-158582 GCA_019974015.1 Nephila pilipes
ACGACTCACCGAGCAGAAGTTTTCCGATGAAAACAAAAATTGGAGGATAGGAAAATTATACATACATAGATATACAGAATAGAAAATGATTAAAATTTCAGAAAAATTTAATGATTTATTTCAGAGTTACATAGTTACAAAGTAACGAGCTCAATAAAGTGTTGACCCACCTCTAGCCTTAATGCAAGCCATCAGACGAAATGACATAGAGTGATAAAGCTCCCTCATGGTCTCCTGCGGTATTTCTTGCCAAATTTGCTCCAATTGTCGGGCTGGGTCATCATAATTCCCTGGTAGGTCCATTCGCCTTACCATCATATTCCAGATATGCTCGATTGGAGAGAGATCTGGCTGGCCAAGGAAGTGTTTGACGAGCTGTAAGACAGTTCATAGCAACACGTGCCGTAAGTGGTATGGCACTATCTTGCTGAAATATAAGGCCGGGGTACTGCAAAAGGAACGGTAGCAAAACAGGTCTCAGAATGTTGTTGACGTATCGCTGTGCTGTAAGTGTGCCTCTAATGACGACCAAAAGGGTCCTTCTATCAAGGGGCATCCCAGACCATAACTGCTGGTTGAGGATCTGTGGGGCGTGCAATAGTGAAAGCTGGATCGGCACGTTGCCCTGGGAGTCTCCAGACACATCTTCGATGATCGTCAGAATACAGTTGGAAGAGGGATTCGTCGCTAAACACTCTACGTCCCCAGTCAGCATTATTTCAACCTGATCGAGCCAAGCACCACTGTAATCTGGCTCGACAGTGAGCGGGCGTGAGGGGCAGGTAGCGTTGCGATCGGTACGAGCGTATATTTATCTCCATCAGCCGTCTGTGAATGGTCTTGGTGGACACTGGTGAGTGGGTCTCATGTCTGATGGTTGATAACGATGAATCAGGTGCTGTGACAGCTGATCTGACAAATCATCAGTCCTCCCGATCTGCTGTGGCTCAAGGTCGACCGCTACCATCATGAAGCTGAAATCTGCCATTGTCTACCCATTCTTGCCAGCACCTTCTAATAGCCGCATAGCTTCGACTCATACGACAAGCGATTCAACAATTTGCCCAATCTGCTTCTTGCAAATATTTTTGAAATTAAATTATTATTCAGTTTTTCTTGAAATGAAGAAAACAATTTATTTTACTCTATTGAAAGTAAAAAAAAAAAAATCCAAAAAAATGTAAAGTACGAAGCATTATTGTGCATTTATTTCTGTTGTAACTTCGAATAAATACGTAGAAGTTATAGAAAAAAAAATACCTAAATAAAATTATATATGAATAATACCATGATTTGACAAGACCATCAAAAAAATTAGCCGCAGAGATATATTTATAACAAAGTGTCAGAACAGTTCAATTTAAAAGTTGTATACAAATACCATTTTACTTCTATCTGTTTGAATTTTGAGCTGTGAAGATTTCTTTGAAATAAGATCTTTTGATTTAATATTTTTAGTTTATGGATCATTTACTATACTTCAGATTCTTAAATTTTTTCATCATATATCAAAACGTGAAAGAATTTTGCATCGAAGACCTTTCTCTCTATCCCTTTCATATTTGTG
This sequence comes from Nephila pilipes, assembly GCA_019974015.1. Classification (NCBI taxonomy): domain Eukaryota; kingdom Metazoa; phylum Arthropoda; class Arachnida; order Araneae; family Nephilidae; genus Nephila; species Nephila pilipes. The sequence goes on from BMAW01014416.1 coordinate 144,804, forward strand.
AGTTTAATTAAAAACACGATCTTTAAGGTATCCCCCTACCTTTAAAATGCAATTTTCGATCAAAAAGTCGATTTTTTTATTCACGGTGTACTATTAAAGCCTGAATTCTTAGCTTTCTAGAACTGTTTCAATTTTGTTTCTATTTTACATAGAACTTGAGTTATAAGCATTTTAATAATAGTCTGTATCAAATTTTTGAACTAGAAGTAGTATTCTGCTACCAGAAATGGAACTTTAATGTTTGTTTACATTGATATTTTACATAATATTGCCATCAAAATATTTTTCAACATGCAAGATGAATTTCCTAAGACCCAAAATGCAAATGAATCTTTTAATGGTGTTATATGATAAGGAGTACTAAAGAACGTTTGTTTGAAATCTGCGAAAATAGGTGCATATGACGCAATTATACAATTTAACGAAGGACATCAAAGCTGCTTAAAAGTCTTAAATTAGCTGAACATTGAAAATCCAGGCAACTTCACTGTAACGGGATACAAAAAAGTTGCATTACAATCGAATTTGGGAATTGAAGCGTTATACAACACCTGTTAAATGTAAGCGTATGAAAGATTTAAAGGCCATCAGGAAGAAAAAGATAACTTATTTAAGTAATATAGATAGTGAACTTTACAAATCAGGGGCCTTTTAATGTTAAATATTTATTTAATTAAGTAAGTTTCTGGGTTGAAATGTATTTTCAGCTTTTTCTCAAAATCAAGATTTTCATATTTTGCTTCAGCACAAAACATCCTATTGAAAAATGTTATGTATATAATGTTATGAAACTTTCATGGAATATTCTATGAAAGTGAATTCAGAACTTGAAACTCTCCTATTGTTATAATGCGATTACTTTGCATTTTATTGATGATAAAAGTGATAACTTGTAACACAATTTTACGGTTTTTCTATATGTTAAAGTACGACTCCCTATAAATATTTAATTTTCGGGGTTATAATTGTGAGAGAGGCACAAATCCATAATTAGATTCAATTCATCATAATAAAATTGACAGAATGTAAATATCTCTATTTAAATTTCACTTTTGGTGTTTTACACAAGTGCCATTTTACTGCTATTTTTATGTATTTTTTGAGCTGAAATATTAAAACAATTATTAATTTATGCAAATTTTACATTATGTTTTAAGTGTTTAGTCATATCTTATAGTATAATGCATATAAAACGTTATTTTTTTCAATTATTTAAAAAACTTCTCTTCGAAGGTAGGCGGATACCTTAAATAAACTATCTTGTCACTTTGAACAATAATGTTCGGCTTTATAATTTTATGCTAGTTTTTATTTTTTTACTTTTTGCTTAAATTTCCTAAATATTTATCTCAATTAGAACAAATTAAATTTTGGTGTTGCCAAAATTGTGACAAATAGAGAGTGATTAATTTAAAAGAGTACCCGTTGATTTTTCTTATTATCCTTAAATCTGATGGATGTGGCAACTATTCTAACACTGAAGTGTAACTGTTTGAACCTTGTTTAAATGTGGCAGAATATTTCCAACACTGTTGGACAATTACAACTTTATTTGTGAGGTAAAATAGAAAAAAATTGAAGGCGCACAATGTTACTTAAATCTGTGATAATTTTATTTTTAAAAACATTGTTAAATTCAAATTTTTTACATTATTATTCCTTACAGCAAATATTCTCGACCATTTTGAATGCAAACAGGAACACGTTGAACCAAGAATTTTAACATACTTCGCAACATTGTTGGTGTTATTGACGAGATTTCTTCAGTTACGATTTGCTTGAATTTATCGATGTTTGCAGGACTTCTCTGAACACAATATCTTTGAGAAAATCCCTCAAAAAAAAAAAAAAATCTAACGGGATGACCTTGACTGATCTTGACCTGGTCTGGTGACCTTACTGGACAGAGGTCTATTGGAATGAAACGGTCTTTAAAGAATTCCTTCAGTACTTCTATGGTAAGGTTTGAAGTGTGTGGAGTAACTCCATCTTGCTGAAAGCAACAATAACGGTCCTGTATCTCCAGTGAAGTAATAAAAGTTTGAATTATGTTCAGGTACACTTCAGAATTGAAGGTTTTAGTAAAAAAAATTGGTCCTATCACTTTTCGCTTCGAGAGCGTTTACCACACACTAATCTTTTAGGTGTGTAAAGATGATTCCCTTAGCTCATGGGGATTCTCTTGACTCCATTGAAGGAAATTTTGGCTATTTACATAGCCATTGAGGTGGAACCAAGCTTCCTCTGAAAAGTAAACATCATTAAGCTTCTGAATGTTGTTGCGGATAAATTGGTGACATCAAACTCAAAAATGCAGTCGATTTCCTTGATCACTTGGACACACTTACTACGCGGATTGTAAACGATTCGGGTAAAATTTCAAATGATGTCTTTCAGCCTGATGAGCTGAACCATAGGATATTCCTTGTTCCAACGGTAATTTTCGAATGGATGTATCTTGGTCTGTCCCAAAGTAATCTTGAAGTTATCAAGCTTTCCCGGTGTTAAAACAGTTCGAATTCACTGTTAATCTTCATCCATGACACTTCCCGTTGACCGAAATCTTTTAACCATTTTAGAGCCCACATTTTGAAAATGTTGGTCTTAATGGAAACTTTAAATGAAATTTCTCTCGCGTTTTTTTAAATGATTTAGACATAACGTAATTATCGTAAAGAAAAACGCATTCTTCCACAAATTAAAGAGCCATTTTCATAAAAATCAAATAATTAATTCATGCAGACGATTTTTACTATCGTTACTCATAATCTTACAAAATGAAAGTTCAAAAATAAAAATAAAAATAAAAAAAAACGTTGAAAGAAGCAGAAGATTTACTCAAATCATTTGCGCAGAATCGGATTAAAAATTGCTAATGATGATCACGCGAATTTATGTTTAAAAAATGAGTTTCCACATTTAGTTGAAAAAAAGATACCCTTACGTTAAATATAGTCATATTAAGTAATAGTGTTGAAAGTCTTGCTATATATATTATAGATGTAGATAATACAAGAAACAAACAGGCACTCTTTTAAATTGATCAACCTTTACTTCATATCAAAGTTGCTTAGAGCAAAGAAATCAATATATATTTTACGAATTACCTCAGAAAATATTTTTGTGCTATTTTCGTTGACAAGAAGAATCTCCTACTTTGTTATCAATTTTGATTAGTCTAAGCGTGTGTTTCCTCTTCAAAACTACAGATTGAATGTAAGAAACAGAAATTAGATTTAATTAAAAATAACTAAAGCGTGTTTATGTGTTCTTAATTTCAAGTATAATGAAAGCTTATGGAACATTATTGTCAAAGATTGGGAGCCAAACTTCGAAATACATTTTCATACATCAAAATATTTCAATTTGTAAATGCTTCCGTTCAGATGAACGTGTATATTTGGATGGAGAAGAAAGAATACATTGTTTACTTGTTGGAATACCTTTCTGTATGAAAAAGTGTTCCGAACCCATTTTTGTTTTTTAACATTAGTGTCCAAAATGGAAACAATCAATGATTTCATTCAATTTTTTCAGGTAAACATAATGTGCTTAAATTGTTGATCTGATAGCATTAGATTAGATTTCCATAGACCCCAAGCACAATAACTTCAAAATGGTGGTTAGCGGCGATAATTTATAAGCATAGAAAATTAGTGCTCAGATGAGACGGACCACGTATTAAAGTAGTTGTCGATGACAGTGGATGGTATCATCCATTAATTGTAGCCGATAGTGGCGACGAGAAACTCGCACATTACTTCGCACCAAGCTTACATAATTGGATGGTAAAAGTTCGTTGACTTGGAAGAAAACTGAGTTGAGACTGTGACGTCCTTCCCCAAAATACAGTTATAAACACGCCAACCAAGCGATAATTGCACCCTAGTAGCTGCTGCGCAGATGTAGAAATGCTTCTAATTCAATCGTTTTCATCTTTTTTTGTGTGCTCCTAGCTTTGTAAACCTAGATTTCGGCAGGGAGCTCTTACCAAGTGCAAACGCATTCGATGACGTCGGAAACAAAACGTAAAACATACTCGTAACTCTTTAAATAAATTATTCCTTCCTCAATATATAATATTTCAATTTAACAAGTAGGCAAATTTATTTTATTACTGTGTGAATTTACTTCGAACCACAAAGCATTGTTGGTAATATATCGTTCTATACGTTGAATATACTCTCATGTCCAAAAATTAAGGATAATTCAGAATCACTCGGAAATCAAACTCTAAAGTAAAATTTTCATCTGGGTAATTATCACACATGTCTTCCAAAATAATATGGAAATTAAAGGAAGCCATCAGATGCCATCCATATTTAGTCACCATGACGAGAGTGTAAGAGCGTTGCATGTAAGGAATAATAGCAAAGAAGTAAAATTGTTCTCAAGCGTTCTGTAAATCGCTCAGTGCCACAACCGAATAGTTAAGACACAGATGACGCATGTAGATGATTTTTTGCTTGGTCGAATTATCAGCCACCTGGAATGTGGTCGTATTCGGGTGGAATTATCCGAGTAACTTGGAATCGCTGTAAGTGTTACCTCTAGGGTTTGACAACGATTCTTAAATGATGGAAATGTCAGTGGACGTTACAGTATAGGTCTCCTTTGAATTATAACGCAGAATGATAGCCGGTATTTAGCAGTAACTGTAAAAAGAAGTAAACGGAGCACAGAATCAGACCTTTCTTATCAGCTATCTTAAGCCACAGATACGACAGTTTCAAGGCAAACTGTGTACAGACTTTTGGGACATATTAGTCTCTATGTTCGTAGGCCTGTCAGACGTGTTCTGCTTGCGGCAACTCACTGTCCCCAACGGTTAGCCTAGAGTAGAGAACATGCAATGTTTACATTGTCACAGTGGGCTTGTGTGATGTTTCCTGGCGAATCCAAGTTTAACTTGCAATCTGATTCCCGTCGGACTTCCATATGGAGAACGCCAGGTATCTGATACCAGAGAGACAACGTCAATGAAAGAGAGCGTTGCGATGGTGCAGGATTGATTGTTTCGAATGGAATTACTTTGGGTTCCAGAACAGATCTAAACATTCAAATCGGAACCCTGACAAGTCACTTTTATTGGAAATTTACGTCATTCTGAAACAAAATCTACGTTTGTTTAAGGGTGCCATGAGCACAAAATTTGTGTTCATGGATTACAAGGCCCGTCCACGCAGTGAAAACATTGTAAGAGAATGTCTTCAATCTGTGGATATCACCCGCATGAAATGACCTGCATTCTTACCAGACTTGAATCCGATACAGCATGTGTGGAACATGCTTGGCTGATGAGTTGTAGCTGTCAGCCATATACTACATGTGTTCCGGTACTTCGGAGAGCTTTGCTTACTGAGTAGAGCAATTTTCCTCAAGATAATTGGTTACTCAGCATGCCTAGGCGTTGTACGGACTGTATTTCATCATCATGGAGACATACAAGGTATTAACCATCATACCAACCATGCTTTAAAAAGTTTTTATGAGGGAGATATTTTTTGTAATTGCTCTAGGGAACAAAAGTCGTAGTTTTTATTAATGGTTTCATACGTATACCACCTTTTTTGTTCTTTATCTTTTGTTTAATAAATAAGATTTATGAATAAATCACACTTCTTTTGTTTCTGAACCTTTATCTTTCGGAGCTGACATTATTCTTAATATATGGACATGAGTGTACATAAGCATATGGAGAAGGAATTCCACAGAGTTTGGATGTAATTATTAGTAGTGTGATGCTCCTTCTTCGATCTGAACCACCAAAGCTCTCTAAGTAATTAGTCAATAAAGTAATTAAAAAGGAAAATCTTTAAGCTATTTTTATTTGTGTTAAGAATAATCGAAAACAAATGATAGTGTTTCAAAGGTGGAATAGTTCGTAGCATGCGTCCTCAAAGATCAACTGAAGATTCTACTTATATAAATAATCACAAAAGAGAACCTAAGTCAGGAAAAGTAATTATGCAATGAGTCCCAATCTAATATAAGCTACCTGTTGATCAGTTACTGGCACTAATGTCGTGTACTCTATAATCTTGATAATCTCTTAAATCCTCTCGACCTTTAAACACACCTTATTTCTATTTATTCTCAACTCTTATTCAATTTACTTCTGATTTGTATAGAAATGCAGATTTACGTAATTCGGGGTTTATTCACAAATTCTCGAATGAAATAACTTCATAATGAACCCCAAAAGATTGGTTGAAGGGTGAAACACACAAGAACCCTTAACAATTATTTGATCCATGAATAAGTGGTTGAAGTGCACTTCATTCCGTCTGTAGAGCACAACACCACGTAACTGCAAAATTATCATGAGCGTGTGTCTGCGTGAATTAAGAATGAAAACCGAAAGAGAGCTTTAATGTCTAATCATTGATAACGAATAATTTCGCTTGATTTGTCTCGAGTTTCTTAAATTATTTTTCTGTCTCTTAAAGTTTAAGATATCAAATTGTATTATGACTAATAGCGAACGAATAGAGGACAAGCGTTACAAGCTTAGAAGGCCAATGAAAAAAGCTAAAATCAACATATATGTTTGATCGCTTGAAGATCATTGTCTAAAGTAGCAGTCTGATACGAAGTTGTGCGAATTTTGAAACAGTAATAATAATCTGCTAATTTTCTGGTTTTAATTTAAAGTAGAGATTACAGATTTCCATTCAATGTGCCTTTATTTTGAGTAGTAATTAGCAACACATTTTAATGAATATGGAGTAGTGTATTTTCATATCTTTGAACTGATGAATCTTAAATAAGAAAATAAATTTTCGACAATTGAAATTTTTTTGTATGGGATAGTGAAAAATAGATATCAGCTTAATATTTCGCGTACATGGCTGACTGAGAATTACAACTTAATTATTCTAGTAAACCATAGCTGTTTAGTACTAAACTAAAGAACTATGGTTGATACTCAAAAACTTTGGTTGTGTATTTTGCACAGTAACGAAGTATAGAACATTCCAGAATTCCCGAAAAATCAAATTTCATTTCAAAGTCTCCCAAATGGAAAAATGTTGTTTAGAAACACAAATGTGTTTTATAGTTCAAACTACTGAAATCTTTATTACCTCACATTTGAAAATTAAATTCCTTGTCAACAGTATTCTGAAAAATCTGAGTTTCATAGAAACATTAACATGGTAAGTACTTAAATATCGGAAATAGGATGATATAAAGCACAAAACATAATGTAACACATCGATCAATAACTCCCGAGACTAACCCAGAGATGGCTCTCGTAGTAAACCAGTAACCAGGTCTTTCTAGAGTACTAACCTTTGCTTGAAACGTGTCAAAATTTTAAGTCGATCGGACCAGGAAAAAGGTTTTTTGAAGTGAAGTGAAAAAGGTTTTTTCCAAGTGGGTGCCGCGATTGCTTTCGATGGAACAAAAACAGCAACGAGTCGATGATTCAGAAAGCTGTTTATCGCTATTTACTCGCAACAAAAAAGATTTCTTGCGAAAAAAAAAAAAAGATTTGGAAAAGCGTTGGAACGATTGTATCACACTAAAAGGTGATTAACAAAAGGTGTTATGTTGATGAATAAAAAAAAATTTTGCAAAAAAAAATGTTGTTTTCAATGTTAGACTCGGGAGTTATTGATCGATGTGTTAATGCAAAATGGTGTCTACTGAACAGTAGCTTATTTTTCCTTTTATATTATTTGGGGAAGTGAGTATTTTTATCAAAAAAGTTTCGGGTTATGCTCTGAATGTAGTGTAAATACTCCTTCTTAATGATATGGCTTCTCAATAGTCATACGAAATGGGAACGAAACGATAACTAATATTACGAACTTACTATAAATTCAAGTTCTATTTTATTTTGCTTCATTTGCCTTTGACTAAATTATACTTGTTCAATCACTTACCTTCATATTTACCGTTTTTTATTATAAGTATCAAGCAAAATACCATTTATAAAACTCTTAGTATTGTAGAATTTAATACAAATACGTTGCATTTTGGAATGTTGAAAATGTTCAAGTGTTGCAAAAAGAATCATCATAGAATCAACAGCAACAATCACTGCAAATAGAACAAAATTTTCACACTTACGTTACTTCACTTTGCATACTTTGAGGAAAAGGTAACGTGAAAGAAAGTTTTCTACTCTATTCTCTCTCCCAGCGTTATCAAAAGATCAATACAGGGGATTTTATTTCCCTGTTTCCTGGTGTCGGTAGTCAAAACAATTATATTTTTATCACTAAACACGTTCCTGAAAAAACAATATCTTTGACACATATGTGCGATAACACTTCATGCCTTATCCATTCTAATTAGGATATTGAAAATCTCCCTTTCAAACTATATTATTTAACACAAGATAAAATATATGTGACTTGCGAAGTACACAATTTTAAAGGAGAAATGGTGAGTTGCGCATATCTGTTAGGAAAACTCATGAATTGTTAGAATTATTCATTCTAATTTCGCTTAGAATCCAGTACTACCACTCTTCATCAAACACTTCAAATGGAGTAAATACATTCTTTAGACCAGTAGTTCCTGTAATATCTGACATCTGTTTGTGTGGGAAAATTGTGACGCCCTCTCCCCTCTTTGTTAAAAAAGAAATGCCAAGGTCTCTCTTAATAAAACTTTCAATAAAATAGGGGTTGCGGTTGAGGAGGAGAGGACAGAAAGGTTGGCATTTCCTCCTCTCGTCACCGTCCAACTTTCCGTCAAGTTTTACTTTTACTCACGTCTCACATTTTCTCGGTGTTTAGATTTGATTTTCGATGCACTTCGTGCTTTTCTTAAGAATAAAGAATGAAGTCATGTTGGGTTTAAATTTTGTGAATGGTATTTGTATTGAAAATTATGACGAAGTTATATTCCTATTCACCTCTTGTGCCCTAGCTAAACTAAATACACTAACACTAAAGAGTCAATAAGTCATGCAAGGAGACGTTAGACAGATCTCCCACACTGTATTTATTTCACAGTTTAGTACTATTACGACAAATATACACTGACTCTCCAAAGTATGGCCCAAGATATATTTGCCTGTTCCACTAATATCAAATTAAATCTTACCAACAGGGCGAAGTTAAGGTTGACTCGACTTCTAGGCTCCACTATGTCGTCGATGATTTGTAGCAATTCTCGACCCCGTCTACGACTACAGGACTACTGTTCTTCGTTAGAATCACCTGACCTCTATCATGTGTCTCTCGCTTTGCTTATATACTTTCCTATCTACCTCACTTCACTTGATTTCTACCTGCCTCTAATTTAAATACTCACGTTTCAATTTTGGTTGGGAAGAAGTTGTTATTTATAGCAATTAATCTTAATTAAAAGTCCCTAAGGTTAGTGAAGAGAAAGCTGTGAATAGCTCAACGTCACAAGGTATGCGTGCTATTACTACAATCCTCCACTAGTTTTTCTGAAAACTACCTCCAATTCAAGTTATTTACGCAATGGCTCAGAGGGTTAAAAACAGATCTGTGAGAAAGCAAAAGTTGAGTGAAATACTAAATGAAGCACCGGACATATCATCTGATCCTGATTATACCAACAATACGTAATTAGAAGACCAAGCACCTAAGCAGATAAGTAAACAAAAAGCAGCTTCTTCTTCATTGTGAATAATAACCAAGAAAAGAAGGTACTTGGACACTTATTTAATTGTGAATTTTCTTGTATAACACATCAATCAATAACTCCCAAGACTAACCCAGAGATGGCACTCGTAGTAAACCAGTAACCAGGTCTTTCTAGAGTACTAACCTTTGCTTGAAACGTGTCAAAATTTTAAGTCGATCGGACCAGAAACAGCTGAGTTATCGAGGTTGGAGTAAAGTGGTTTTGTAGTTTGTTTAAAAAATGGAAAAAACCGAGTTTCGTGTTCTGATAAAACATTGTTTTTTAATGGGTAAAAACGCCGTGCAAGCGAAACAATGGATTGAAAAATGTTACCCGGACTCTTGTCCATCAAAAGCAACGATTTGTCGGTGGTTTGCCGAGTTTAAACGTGGTCGTACCGACACAAATGACGCGGAACGCTCGGGTAGACCTGTGGAAGCCGTTACACCGGAAAATGTGAGTGAAGTGACAAAAATTATAATGAAAGATCGTAAAGTGAAGCTCCGTGAGATTGCTGAGATGACACAGATATCATATGGAAGTGTATTTACTATCCTTCATGAAAAATTGAGCATGAAAAAGGTTTTTTCCAAGTGGATGCCGCGATTGCTTTTGATGGAACAAAAACAGCAAAGAGTCGATGATTCAGAAAGCTGTTTATCGCTATTTACTCGCAACAAAAAAGATTTCTTGCGTCGATACATAACAATAGACAAAAAAAAAATATTTTTTTTTGGTGAAAAAAAAAAAAAAAAGTTTGTAAAAGCGTTGGAACGATTGTATCACCCTAAAAGGTTATTAACAAAAGGTGTTATGTTGATGAATAAAAAAAAATTTGCAAAAAAAATGTTTTCAATGTTACTCTCGGGAGTTATTGATTGATGTGTTAGGAGAAGAAGCCTCCTAAAGCCTTTTTACGTCATATGTGGGAAAGTATTCGACAGCGGTTCAACGAAATTCAACGAATCTTCATCGTTCACACGGAATTTGCATAACATACATCCCGAGCGCAAAAATAAAGATGCCATGTTTTTTTGACGGTTGCACCTTCAGAGTTCTTCTAATGTGAAAACGTACTTAGAATCTTCGAAGCGGATGACATGGCAGCGGAAATCCTAGTAATCCGTTTCTACTTTAGACCTATATTGTCAACCAGCTTTTACCTTTTCTTCATTTCTACTACGATTCGGAACTAAATACAATTGTTTGGTGCAGCGTAGACAGATTTTGGCTCTTGCGCCATAAACATCAACTTTCACCCACTCTTTCACTTGAATCTACCATAGTTGATTATGTATATAAAAATTAAAGAGGCCTCATATTTCATTCATATCGGTAAAAAAGAATTTTATTTTCACCTTGCATTAAATGTGCTGTCTGATATATGTTTGGAGAGGAAAGTGCTCAAAAATGGTCTTAAGAACCTATATCCAACAACGATATCTCGAAGAATGCAGGATGTGTCACACACAGTGTTGAGAGGTCTGTCATTGATCACATCAACGATTGTGAATGCTTTTTCTATCCAAGTCGATGTAAGTACCAAAGCTGTGAAAGATTCTGTACACCTAGTAAGTGCCAAGTACTTGAAAGAATTCATAAAAAAAAATCCGTGAAAGGCTTAGATTTGTAACGGTTTCATTATCATAGAAACTTAACAATTTTGGTGCATATACCCTCATGAAGATTGAAAGTATCGCACCAAAAAGAGAGCGAGCTATAATCTCAAAACTTTGTAAAGTAATTGAATTATGTTCGATATTAAAATGAGCCAAATTTGTGCCAATGCACATTACCTCACATCCTGCAGTGACACTACAATCAAGAAGTAGATCCTATATAAACCTGCTTATAGTGGAAGATTCATATACATAACGGTCACATTCCCTTCTTAGAAGGACTTAAGTAAGCGAAGAATGCCAGGCAGATGTGTGAGAAAACATTTCGCACAGTTAAGCGAGATTGAGGGGAACCTGATCATCGACATGAATACCGCAGGCCAGTCGACGAGCCGTTTTGCTCACCAGATCGTACGTTCGGAGTGGGCCAACAGAACATGTTGGATACAATGGATACGAGATAGCACCCATGTGAGGAGAATCGGGACTGGAGTCCCATAGAAGACGGTGAGGCTAAGGGATTGTGTGGCAAGCGGTCGCAGATCCCACTCTGGCTCCTTCCCCAATACAATCAAATGCAGGGCTACCAGCAGTTCCCCAAACCATTTCAAGACACGCAAGTGAATCCGTAACTCTAGGGCCTTTTTCGTGTAGTGCCTTTAACAATGAAACATCAACGACTACCGTGGGGCCAAGTCAGAGTGACGTCGAATGTCACAGATTGGCAAAATATGGTATTTAATGATGAATCCCGGTTCGTTTTGGAGACAGATGATAATCACGTACGGGTATGGAGGAACCCTGGTGAACGGTACAATTCCACCAACGCTGTCTCGTGACACAGGCATAATGATCTGAGTGGCCATTGCCTATGATAGCCGGTCCACTCTAATTATGGAATGTAAAACCTAAATGGGCCTGCGTTATATGATGGCATTTTTCGACTCTACGTGAGAACATTACTAATTAGTTTTCCGGGGACAATTTTTCAGCAAGATAATGCTCGTACGCATGCAACTCGAGTAGCTCAAGACTTTCTACGTCATGTTCGGACTCTTCCATGGCCGGCCCGAACCTCCCCATAGAGCATTTGCAGGACCAGCTGAAACGCCAGAAGGTTATGGTATTCCTTCTCACACAACTTAGGAACAAATTTAGTTTAATTGCGATATAATGCGAGGTAAGAATTGAGAAAACATCGACTCGAATCGTTAAAAAGCAATTGCATTGGAAGAATATGACGTTAATATTTTTCAAACTACTGAAGGTCGTGCCATAAATATTTTTAAATATTAACAGTTTATTGTCTGTCAAGATTTATTTCAGTGCATTAGACTCATTTGATAGTGCATATAACATAAAGATATTTATTCCGAATTATGTAGAACGCATTTTCCTCTTTCGAATATCTTTTTGATAGATATCTTTTGAATACACTATATAACACATTCTTTATTCACTATTTTTCTGACTACACATTCACCTTATTTGATCATCGCGTTATTAGCCTTAATGTACAAAGCTTTAAGTCGGTCTATAATATATATGATTTTTATACTTGTACGATCAAAAATACTTTGTTAATATCTGATATAGCTAATAAATCAGTAATTAAAATTTAACGGGTTATTGTTAGACGAAAGAATGTGGTCAAAAAAGGAAAATCAGAAAATCAAATGTTCGTTGTTGAAATAATGTATCAAAAGATACCAAATCACATATTTCAATAGAAAATAAAAATATATCTGAAAAATTAAAGTATAAAAAGAACTTTAAAATTTCTGTAAGTTATAAGTTTTCAGAAACATGTAATTATTTTAAAAAGAAAATCACGTTATTGATGGAAAATTTAATTTTATTTGTAAGTCTTCTTTTTTTTGTATAACATTTGAAATTTACTTAGATAATTTTTGACAAGAATAAAACTTTTGTGTTGTGCTTCAACAAAAGGTATAATCAACGCAAGAAGTTTTGCTCTGCTCAAAAGTTCTTAGACCTCACTTTGATCTCGGTAGACATAATTGTGCTTTTATATCCTCCGAAAGGATTCCAGCATATTCCCAGTTGAACATCCTTGTGCTTTACTCCATTGTTGTTGAGAGCGTTCAGGTTTGAACTTGGATACACATTAAACCACCAGCCACCAGTATGTCTGGGCCCATCCTTTTTCGCATCGTTTGGTATGTTGGGCTGATCTTTTGTATAGAATTGTTTTAAGTTGTGAGGTCCCAACGCATCTCCTGTGGATAAATAGAGAATCAATTAACTTTTGAAGATTATTTTCTGTTGAATATTTAAAGCAAACTCATCAAATAATATATATAGGAGGTTTTATTGAAAACTAATGACTCCTTTGCCATATTGTTGTAACTGTAAAACAAAAAGAAACTCGTGAGAATATCTGAGCTACCAATACCAATCGAAAAATCGAACTTCTTGGATAGGGTGATATCACGTGATGAAACGTAGGTTTTCACTTATGATCTGGTGACTTCATTTATTCATTTATTGAATTACTCCAATTCATTTATTGAATTACTCCAATTCA
>BMAW01014416.1:158592-214698 GCA_019974015.1 Nephila pilipes
CATTTATTGAATTACTCCAATTCATTTATTGAATTACTCCAATTCATTTATTGAATTACTCCAATTCAACGTGAAGCAAAAATGAACAAATCAAAATTCAAAGGAATGAATGATCGTTTTATTCCGATGCCGGTGAGTTGTGTACATAAACTGGTTTTCTTAAAGTCACGATGCAAATGAGAATAATTACCTTGAGGCTCTTAGAACTTTCTGTGAACTAATTAGGAAGAAACACCTGAATTGTGGGGAAAAATTCTTAGGCTCATCATCTGGATAATTCACGGTGTCATACTGCATTGTTCGCCGAGACGTTTCTCGCCAAGCGCAACACCGCAGTATTGCGCCCTTATTCGCCGTATAACTTTTTCTGTTCCCCAAGATGAAATCTGCACTAAAAGGAAAATATTTGAGGCAGCTCAAATTGTAACAGAAAAAGCGGCACGAGTGTGATAAAAATATTTTCAAAAGATTTCCAAAACTCTTTCAACAGCGGAAAATTCGCCTGGAGAGATGTAGGGATCTAGGAGGTTTGTATGTTAAACATGATAATGGTTTAATGTGTAAAACATAAAAGTAAACCATTTTACAGTACTAATCCGGTTATTTTATTATCACACCTCGCATATACGTGTCCTTATATTTCTCCTCTTCTTTTTACACTCCTCTCCCCCTTTATTACTAGGTGTTGATGTGCGGAAAAGGGGGAAATGCAGCCACCAGATTGGAGATGAAGATGAAGCTACGAATCATTAAACCTTGCTACATTCATCTCTTCTCAAGATGAAAGAACATTATTTTCATTTTCACGAAAAGAGGAAGTTACCATTAAATACTGGTGTCGACAACCACCGACGGATTTACCTAGCAAGTCGCACTGAAGGGGGATAGACCAATATCGACAAATGAGCGATGTATAATATAGAGCAGCGCTTCTTAATCTGAAGCTGGTGACCCCATATGAAGTCGCAGAGCGAAATGTTGGGATAGAGGAAACTACATTTAGAAATATGAATTTAAAAATAAAAACATTTGCCGTAATCTATTCGTTATCTTTAATTTAATGTATTATATTTCCCGTGCAACATTATTATGAAATCGCAGTACTAGCTAATTTAAGCTGTGCATCATATTTACATATAAAAAAATACCATTAAGCATATTATTATAGAGGTACCGTTTTGCAGTTTCACATATTTCGTAACGCTTCTCTCCACAAGCGTAACCAGAGTTCTCTCCTATTGATCCTCTGTAATATTTCGTATAGTTTTATAACTATACGAAATATTACATAATTGTTATCAATTATGACACGATATAATTACCCATTACAGTAGTAGGAGTAGGCAATCATGTAGCGACTTCCTTCTACATCAGCGCCACTGATTAAAAGGCCTTACTCAACTAGCCCGAGAAGATATCTTTTCGGCTTGATTGGTAGGCCCGTCGCCTTCGGATCCCTTGGTCCAGGGTTCGAATCTACGCTGCCGTTTCGCGACCGCCACAATCATATCACAACGAAATTATGCTACAAGAATGCAGCTTAATTAGGCACAAAATACTGCTCCACACAGACGAATAAGTCTCGACGCCGAGGTCGAAACGCTTTTGTTGTACATTCAGTAGTTTCTGTTTCGTCAAAATTATGTTCATTCCAAGAACAATATAACTTTATATTTCATTGTTTTCATTCGACTGAGGACAGTATTTATTTCAATAACAACTGTAGGAGAAATTATTTAATTTGTATTTTAAAATAGCACTCACACATTATATTTTATCCATGGATAGTAAAAATTATGAATATATAATTTTAATTTATCAAAGGAAGTTTTAAATAAAAATTAAATATAAATCGGGAGTTTATTTATTTTATTTATTTTTAAACGGAATCAGAAATAAACTAAAATAATTTTTTTTTTTTTTGTTTTATTTTCTTAATAATAAGAGTTGTGGGTCTTGTTTTTTTTTTTTTTTTTTCTGAATTTCTTAAGCTTGTTAGTAGGGTTATAAAACTAAAAAGTTTAAGAACTAATGGCTTAAAGAATGTTTACAGCGTTACAGCACAAAAAGAATTGAGAAAATCGGATACCAAATAAAATTGTTAGGGACATTACTTTTAAATCGTCTCGTATTTTATATTATTTAATGATTTGCCAGGACTTAAATTTTACTCTTTTATAACTCCTTTCTTCTTTTTGAAAATCTTCGTACTACAATAGCATTACCAAAATCCAGTTTCGAACCTTAAATATTTCCTAATAGCTAAACGTATTCATAGCTAACTCCTTTCGCTTTCCATGACTCCTTTCAAAAGATTGAATTTGAGAAGTGTAGAGAGCTCTATAAAAAGATAAGTAAGTGATAAACGAATCCAAATGTCTAGCTTATAAGTTCTGTTAATAGAAAGAAGAAAAGAAATATAATTTTATAGTTATCTCAACAATAAAAATCTTTATAAATTTCTTTATTTACTTATTTATCATTCCCCCCACCCTAATACACGAGATTTGGTTAAAACGTAATGCTTCAATGCATGTAGCGTTTTTATTCGTCGCCTAAATTTCCACAGTTCTTGTGGTACCTGAAAGCTGCATGTGTGTTCTACTGCTTCCTTTATTTTCATGTATAATTGGTGTTTTGTGAATTAAAGAAATACACGATCCACAGGAAGATGAGATTGAAGTAGCGAAATCTTTGCTGTTGACCTTGAGATATTGAACGAGTATCCGTAAGTGATATCACATTCGTTCCGACAACGAGGGGAAAGCCTGGTGTCAACAAACACCGCCGGAATTCCTCTCCCAAAGGTATCATTTGATAATCACGTGCTGACACAAGTATGTGGATAGGAATGAGGACTATTTCAAACAGTTAATAGTGAGTTACATAGAGGATACGTGTATCTTTTGAGGGCCAACAAGAATTGTGATACTCTGGTAACAAATGAAAAGCTTACGACGATAGTAACATTATTTTTTAATTCAGACTCGCATTTTGGTTTATGTTAGAAGAATTATAAACATTGAAGCGCATTTTTTTTTTCTTGAAAAGGGATTCCATTCGTACAACAAAACTATACGATTCTTTTAAAAGTAAACTTCGTAAGAAAATTTAACTGAAACTACATATCAGAACAAAAGGCTGCTTTATCATGACCGTCGTAAAAATCGGAATAACCGTAACTTTTTTTAAAGTTCATTAATATAATCTCATAGACCAGAATTCATAAACACTATAATTTAATTAAAATAGTTATTTTACTTTTAATTTATTTTAAATTATCAGCATAAAATTGTACTTTAAAAAGGGCATTTTGACAAGTTATCACATATCATGAATCAATAACAATTGTTGATCACCGTGAGGCCTGAGCTCATGCGATGCCTTTTTCTTTCTTTACTCTTAGTAAGACTTAATAAAGACCTAGTCTTAGTATATATATATATATATATATATATATATATATATATATATATATATATATGTGTGTGTGTGTGTGTGTTGTATGACCTGGTACATATATATATATATATATGTTGTGGTATCACAATCACAACACTCTTTTACATTTTAAGTACAAAACGGTGGATTTAGAATTAGTTAAGAATTAACCCTTTCAATACCGGAGGGAGAAAAAAGAAGTGCTTCCCTGGGTCCGCTGCTTCTTACCGCAGAGTGTCACGCTGTGCCCATACGATTTTAGATATTAAACCTAATTCGCCAAAAAAAATTCCTCTAAAATCGGTTATTAATTAAACTATTTTGGTATTTACATATATTATTAAAATGCATTAAAATTAATACATACAAAAGAAAAAAAACATTTAATCGAAAATTGTAAGTTTTATACATAAAATTATTAATGAAAGTCATATCTTTTACGAAAATACAAAATATACTTACAATTGTTACATAAATTTCATGGTGTAATTACGTACCATGACAGGAAATATTAAGATATAAAAAATGAATCTTATTTTGCTGTATGGTATTTTTATAAAAAAAAAATTCTTCAATGCATAGTCCGTCACGTGTCTTACACACATATTTTGTCAACTTTTGAAGCTTCAAGCAAGATTTTGAACAAAGAACACATCTTCGTCCTTTTTCCCCATTTAATGGCCATGTACAGATTTGGATTATTTTCGCTAACATCACTGTCAGATTCATTCATTAATTGGCAAATCTCACTATCAGACAAATACTTTCTTTTCATCATGAATGTCACTACAAATAAAAACTGATTGGATGAAACGAACAGCTGAGAGCATCTGCTACCCGAAACCTAACCCTTATAAACATTCATAAATTCTCATTCGAAATTCTAAGAAGCAAGCAAGAAAAAAAAAAGCAAACCAAAGCAAATGCACCCTTTAAATCATTTCATTACATTTAAAGAGCCGCGCCATAACACGTGCTTTTAACAATTACCCCCTTCTGATAGCCAGAAGTGAAATCCAATCCCATATCACCAAGGTCAACACTCCAAATAAGATATCTATATAACTATTGTAGCGGTATTGTAACGCTGTATAGTAACATTAAAAAAATCAAATAAACGTTCTCCTCAAGCTTATCACTGTTGATACGCTGGGCACAGGAGAGCAAACACGAGCGTATCGCATTTGATACGCTGAGAGTGAACGGGTTAATCCTGGTTTGATAGCTAGAATATCAAGAAAATATTAAGGATGTTTCGAATGTATAGAAGTACGCAGGAAAACATTTTAGAATATGAAAGTTATTTATATTTTTTTTATTTTATCACCTTCGCCGTTGACCTAGCTTTTAATCCCACAATTTTGTCAATTTCTTGAACCTGAACCCTAATATAAGTTTCTCAATCATTTGTTTGAGAACAAGAATGGTTATACTCGCCTGTACTTCCACTGAACTGCGTCATATGCAATGCATATTTTTTACTTTCATCTTCTATCCAAAACGATTCATACACAGCATAAACAGACTTTTCTTCATTGTTTGTCATATCGAATCTCACGGAGTATCGGCCTTGATTTGTGATAGCGAAAATATTGTCATTTCCTGGAAAGTACATATTCAATTGTATTGATCAACATTCACAATTCAGATAGTTAGTATTTTACACTATTATTGATGTTTGGTACAAAAAGACACAAATTAAGGGTTCTAATATAACAAAATAAGAGCATAGACTAGAGTTTTATGAGAAAAATATCCGTTGAAGCATTTAGTACAATAAAGTCAAGCTATTGAATAATGTATCATGAAAGTTTTAAACTAAAATAGCCGAAATGATATTTAATACTAATACTTAATGTATTTTCGTTCTTAAATTTATCGTTAGAAATTCGAATAAGCTGCTCGTATTCCATATTATTATTTTACGATAACATTAAATTTACTAAAATGAAGCGAAGATTTTTATTTAATCAAAACATTTTAAATGATGACAATGAAATATTCGTACGGATTCCTGATAAAATTTAAAATGTATAATATCTAAAACATTTTGTAAAAATAGCAGACAAGTACCACAAAAGATTAAAAAGGTGTTGACAAACAATTATATTGCATATCTAACATTGATTTCTATAAAAAATGAAGATTTTGCACCAGATTGATACACTACATTTTTTTAAAAAAAGAAATCAAATTTTAAACAAATAATCAAAATGGCTGTTGAGTTATTAAAGGTTAAAAGCTAAATACATAATCTTTTGTATTGATCAAAGATTGCAACAATTCATAGCTGGTATTATGTAAAGAAAATGGTCAATCCGTATTGCAAATAAGAAAAAAGTATTCTTTCCAAGATTAAGAACGTAAAGTTATGCATTGGTGTCTATCAAAGATGGTAACGTATCAGAATAGATGTACAGATTTTAAAATCGTATACATACCAAGCCAGAATTCTCTATTTAAATTTCCAAATCCGCTTTTGTAGTCCTGCCAGGTTTTATCGAAATAATTCTCAGCATTCCCGAAATCACCACGTCTTTGTATTACCTAAATATTTAAATGCACTTAAAAACTATTCATTAAAAATATTCATATCCAATCTCCCTTTGAAATTCATTGAGACAATGAATATAAGATAAAATATTTTACCTGTAACAAAATTTGAATGAGGAACATTTTTTTTTAAAAATTTCGTTCTCTTGGTCGTTTTTGTTTTTAATCTTATGATTAACTGTTCTGTGAGATTTTGAAAAGTTATTAAAAAATAATTAAAATAAAGAACTGTAAAATGTAAATCTGTTTGGTATTTTAACTAAATTTTACTGCCCTAATCATAAACATATTTGGATTTGTAAAATTTTTATCACCCATATTTATTGTACGTTTTCGGGCTGTATTATTTCAGTTCCACTCAAAAATTCGTCACGGTCTGATGACAAAGTCGACACCTGAATTGGCACTCCTTTCTATATATTCACTCTAAGCGAAAGTACTATGTAAGAGAGTGATTCAAAAAATACCCGTGTTAGGGACGGGAATTAGATTATTATTGTTATATATATAATGAGAATCAGACAACTCACTGTCCATTTTCTGTTTTCCTTTTTTCTAAGAAGTTCATAAGTATGATACTCTTCGCATCCCAAAAATGTACACCACGTCTTTTCTGATTTATGAGATAGACTTTGCTTTCCTTGGAACAGTTTCCCGAGAAACAATATATTTTTTATTGTTGCTAGGGTTTAGGTATATGATGATAAATCCAAGCCTTGACCCTGCAAAAATCAAAGTTTGATTTTGTACCAATGACTGCTAAATCAAATCTAACCCGTGAATGAGTGTCAAATTTAAGCCGTCTCCTTTTTATAGGTGGCAGCATATAATGGTAACACTAAATTACCTTGGAAACGCCGTCTGTTGTCAAATACTGTCAATTTTTAAACCAACTTCGTACAAGTTATTCAAAATCATTTGTTGCTGAATGTCACACTCTTAATTCAGGAATTAAATTGATGATATTATTAAGAATTCATAGTTAAGCACATGTATCAGTGTGTATAATTGTCCTAATATGATCATATCAAAAGATTAATATAATGTGCAACACTCCCACTATTCGACAGTCTTTGGAAGTAGGTAACCCAAACCAATACCATTGATAATGAGTCTACGAGTATTACCCCACAAATCAGGCTACAATCGCATTCGAAAATCTATGCGGATTTTCTTAAGAATAAAAAGAAAGACATTCTTCGTTAGAAAATATTTCATCTATTTATCATTAACCTTGCAAATAGAAGCAACACAAGGGTTACTGGTAGCAAACCTCATAATTTTGAGCCTTATTCGAATTTTGAAGACTACACCTGGGATGGTATTCCGCTTATCTAAATTGCATATAATCTCAAAGAAGATTTTGAGCCCGACAGATAAAACCACATTCAGAGGCATCAGAAACGGAATCTACTATACGACTGAAACAACTTGAACCACGAACTTTTGACCATAATACTTCACACTGTCACGTATCATTGTCCTGATAACTTGAACATTGAACTTGTGATCATGATAACTCGGATATCACAGCAGTAATTTGTAAATTAGAAAAATTTAGTTTTAAAATTGTAATGTATAAAATCAAGAAAAAGAATTTTTCTTTCAAACAGGAAGAAATTCTTATAAATACCTAATTCTTCTATAAATTAAGCAAAATAAAGTAAGGTTGATATATATAACCTTCAAAGGAATAATGTGTGGAGCCATGTGATCTGAATGTTTGTAATAACATCACTTGGAAATTTTTTTTATATTGGTGATTCTTAATTGGTGATTTTTTATTTCTTCTACTTATGGAAGTTTCAATTATTTATATGAAGTTTGTTTTAAGAATAATTTACCGAATGGATTTATGTAATAAATTGAAATATAACTATATCTGAGAATAATTTTTATGAATAAATTATTTTATATCAATATCAATGATATTGTGGTTCCTTATATTCCACGTTGCATATTATCATTATCCCATCACTAAAAATGTAATTGGTTTATTAGAACTTTCTTTCTTAAAGGAAAAAAACTAAATATTTGTCAGAATGTTTCAAATTTTCACGCAACCTTTAATATTTATTTCATTTAATAGAAAGATTAGAAACATATAGGAAAACGAAGTATTTCTATCGATAAAGTCTTTTAGCTAACCCATATCTTTAAATTTTAATACATGTCTTGTTATTAAATAACTGTAAAAAATATAACATATGTATGTTTATTTTACTTTACTTTGATTTTTACTCCATATTTCATTCGATTAGTTTTATATTCGATGCTTCACATTCCTAATCTCTTAATACATTTCCCATAAATGTACTATTAATTTTACTTCATGTGCACTTATATTTATTCTACTTCAATTTTAAATTAAGCATAAGTTAGATTCTCAGTTGTGTGCACGTTTTGATATCTTATAATATGACTCAAAAGACCAATTATATTCTTTGGCATATGTGTACGAGTTATTTAGCTATGAACTGTTCCCAGTTTCATCATTTTAATTTCTGTTTGAAGAACAAGACATTCAGCTTCTAATAAAACTGAATAATTTGTACGAAAATGGTACCAAAAGTCCTGTTCTTAAAACCAAATGGCGTTTCTAAAGCAAGCTGATGTAACCATTCTGTTATACCATCTGTGTTTCATAGAGTCTAAGCAAATGTGAAACTGTTTCATACGTTAGTTTTGATTTAGCAGCCATTTATTGCCAATCAAAATTTGACTGCAGCAGCGTCGATTGGTCACTGTCGTCCCAATCATCGCTATACATCAGAAACCAAGCAACAAACAATACAATGGGTAGCTTTCAGAAAACCTGTTGCTAAAAAAAGTGGTCTTATTCGCCGAAAAAGAAATGGTGAACATTTTTTAGGAATACGAAAAGCTCCATATTCATGATCTTCTAAGAAGACGCGAAAACAGTCCCTGGACAGTGAGTTAACCCATTCCCGTTTCCCGTTCCTAACATGGGTACTTTTCGGAAGGTTCTTATTCATTCCATTAATTCTAATTTTTTCGAGAATTCACATTTATTTGAAAAAGTTGGTTTACGTAAATACACAAAGAACTTAAATAGCTTTCTTCTGGTTTTGAATTTAAATTTTTCTGATACAGACAAATAATTTGAATCTTTACTTCGTGTGCTGGAGCCATAATTACACTTCATCTTATAATAGCTAATGTTGAATTAGCGTTCGATACGCCAAACTTCGAATCATCTCCAGACCTAGATTCAACTATTTACTACGTAAGAGTTAAGTTTATAAAATATTAGTTAAATGAGTTAATTTCGGTTGAAAATGATATATATATTCGTTTTCTTACTTAGTTTGTTATTATTTCTGCCAAGTATTTTGTTACGCTTCTCAGTATGAGTTTGTAATTTGTTATGTTGAATACAAAAGATAATTTCGTTACGCGGATGGTTTATAAAGTGCCTATGTTTGACAAAAGTTGGCCGTGCCAAGACATGTCGGCGTTACTATTGGTGAATGACAACTGTTAAATGGTGCCATAACAATTAGACTCTGATTTCGGGATTCATTTGGCAGCCAAATCAAATTGGACTGTCACCACATCGAATTATTAGTGTTCATGATAATTGGATTCAGCTTCAAATACCAGGCATGATGCAACAATTAAAGTAATGGGTGAATCTGCTCTAAAGAAGACGAAATCAGTCTCATCGACTGGAAAAGTTATGACAGAGAATTTATGGGATACGAAGGACTTTATACGTATGGATTTCTTAGAAAATAGAAAATTGATCCCTAGTCACTGGAAATGGGAATAAGGTAACCAACTACAATGAGTTAATGTAAATTGAAAATGTAACGAAGATGTTGTCTTTACGGTTTCAAGAAGGAATAAATGCTTTTAAGAAAATCATAACTCACTGTCCATCCTCCTCCGGCTGTTTCCATGTCACAATAGACATCTATCGACTGACAGTTGCCTACTCTGCTCCGTGGCCAAATGGTGTAAACGCCGCTCTCCGTATTTCCATTCTCCATTACTTCCTCGCAATCCATCGGTTTAGAATGCTTTTTACCTAATGGAGAAGCGTAACAAGTGAAAGGAAATAACAAATGAAAAATGAATATTTAGAGACAATTAATCAATAACTTACTGGGTTTGATTAAATTAGTAAAAAAGCTAAAACAGTAGATTGCAATCATAGAAAAAATGGTATCTTACGTTATTTGAATTGAGTCCAAATATTAAATTTTTCATGTTTTTTTCTATATTACCATTAGTATATTACTTTGCAGTTTGTTCAGCAAATCTTACTTAACTAGTGTTATTAAAAGTGAAAGCTTACAAATACAAAAACCTTGCCATAAAAATATTCGAAATGGCAATAATAATGTTGCACTATTTAAACGTGTAATATTAATTTATGATATTGAGCTTCGAACCTGTTAGTATAACGGTTGAGTTTTCTCATATAATTTAGCAGACTAACTGTATTAAGGGAATATATGTATAAGCTGCATATAACGCGTAGATAAATTTGATTGCTTAGTTTGTACAAACGCTATTCTAGAACTGAATAACATTTAGGCTCATAAAATATAAACGAGACTAATAGAACAAACGATTTTTATACAGTTTGTCACAGAACCTTGATAAGTTATCTAAATTTTGAATAATAGCTTAGCATTGTCTTACAATTTTGTTTACTTATTTAGTCACTAGAACCCTAAAATAAAGCGGTTAAGTATGGAATGATACACAGTCAGTGGAGCTATATGCAACAGCTCAGTTATCTGCTGGATTTCTTCTCGCTCCTACTTTTTGAGACTAACAAAAAGTATTGCGTACCTCTGTTTTCTTTATATCTGACGTACATAATTAATACAGCACACGACTGTGAAACTTTTGGAGAATGTTGAAATGCACTATGTATCGGTTCGAAATTCGAAGATTCATCGCCAAGAAGTTCATAACTCTTGTCACTATCCATCGTGACACTTTAACCTTAAAATTAAAAAAAAAAAAAAAAAAAAAAAAAAAAGAGCAATCGTTTTTCTACCTTATGCAGACATAAATTCTAGAGCTGTTAAACCCCCGCCTCCTACTTTAACTTAACGGAATAAGCTTAAATATTTGTAAGATAATGGTATTGGAGTCAGATACTAAAATCACTAACAAACACTTCTAAGCTTCATTACTTTAATCAACTATTTAGAACAACTAATTCCTATAAGCAACATTTTTGTTGCCAATTAAAGATTAATAAGACTAAGAAATGTCGTAATATCATTCATCTATAATAAATATTGTCTATCTTTTACAGAAATAATTAAGCATATGAAATTCAAAATAAAATTAATATCATCTGCATTTTACTCATTATACACAAGCAATTAAATCATATATCTTTTGTCGAGAGTTACTCCCACAAAGATCTGAAGCACAATCTATATATATAAAAGCGAAATACCACTGACTGACTCATCACGAGATCTCAAAGACTATACAACCGATTGACTTGAAATTTAGCACAGTTACTCATTTTGCGATGTAGACGCTCACTAGGAACGGATTTTACGGAAGTCTTATCCAAAACGTAATTTTCATCCGTTAATCTACTTTTATCCGTTATGTAATTTTGGCGACTTTATTGCCAAAAATGATATGACCGACGCCAAACGGAATATATGTATACTGTGTATTGTCAACAATTAAGTTTACTTGGTGAGATTTGTTCGAGCGAAATGGAAAAATACCAAATAATTTTATATTGAATCGTCTGTCCAGCGAAGCGGGCGGGTATCAGCTAGTTCACAATATTTCCGATTGACATATCTCTTGAACGTGGTACGATCAAATAACTTTCGGAATCATTGCCTACTGTCAAGTAGATGTTCGATAAAGGGGAAATTTCTCTTTCTGTAATTAGCATCATTTCCAAGGAAAATGCCGAGCTCCCTGTCAATCGTTTCCTTTACTGTGAGCAAAAGTTGCGAATTATTTCTGACCAAACGGTGTTTGCATGCGTCGGATTTTGAAATGTCTTCAGAAAAACGTGCCAATATCAGATATTCAGTAAAATTGGAGAAATCACAATCTGTAACTCTTCAGATGCTGAAAAAAAAACATGTAGGAAAGATGCAATGGAAGAAAAATTGCAGTGTGCGATTGGCAAATGCGTTTTTGTCAAGGTTGCACAAACATTGAAGATGATCTTCGAAGTAGGAACCTTTCGTTTTCAACCGAAACCATATGATTCACCCCGAATTTATTCCTAATTCCAAAATGTAAGCAAAACCCTACTTGTTTTTTCTCAGCTTGCTGCTTAATGCAATTAGGCGAAAACGACTCCTTTAAAAAATATGATTGGTTTTTGTTCCTTGTCAATGCCGCGGCACATAGCTCCGTGATTGCTTAAAGTATTTCGCCAGGCACTCTGGAACACTTTTGTACTCTTCCGACCTCACACCAGCAGGTTCTTACCTGTATCCATTCATGAAAGAAACTTAAAAGGACTCTATGCTTCTGATTCAGAGGAGGAGATGGAAAACGAGTCAAAGCGACTGTAGGAATTTTCCAAAAATTGATTCCATGAGTGTTTTGTACTATTATATGAACTGTGGAACCGATGCGTATATATAAAAAAGACAACACTTTGAAATAAAATAAGATAAAAATACTGTAAATAATTTTAAAAATTGTCATTGGCCGAGTTTGGGGACTTTTCGATTCTAGTAGTATGATAGGAATGGTAAATGTTTCTGTAAAAGGATAAATATAATCGAATTGAAACACATTAATTCATTGTAAGTAAAATTTACTTTAAAAATTATCAGGTTTTTATCCTTACATTTGGATAATTTTTCCTTACATTTTTTCATCATTTCTTCGTCATGATTTCTTGTAATATCAGCGAAACGGAGTCTGCTTGAGACATCTCCACTCCTACCTAGTTTGGCAGCCGATAGGAAACTCAAGTTCATCGAAATCGATAAGAGCACTACAGCACAATACAAAAGCCCTTTCATTCTAAATGATTGAAGAAAAATATGTTATTCTGTAGTATATACATACAGTATGACTTATAAAAATATATTAGACTCAAGCCAATGTTTCCTTATGCTAAATTTTGCAAATGAATTTTTTAAGATTTAAATAACATCTTTAGATAGAAATGTTCTCGAAATGGTAATTCAATATTCCCTCTCCTATTTGAAATTCTATCCTTCCCATTTATGTTTTATTTACTTGTGAATAAAACACAAATGTGAAGGATAATGAGTGTGAATTGTTTCTTTAACAAGAAGGAAGCAGTTTTAGCTAGTTAAAATTATGATATTTTGAGTATTCTGAGTACTAGAAATTCAGCTCATAATAGGTGTCAATTGAAATTTCTCTCTATGTTTCGGATAATTAGATTAAAGGCTTCTAATATGCATTCAAACACATACAGTGAGAGTGGAAAGTATTCGTCCAAGAGCTTATTCTAGAAGGAAGATATGGTTTTAAAATACTAATTAGAATAAAATTAACCTTTTGAAGACGGCGGGTTTTGTGAGGAAAAGGCCCTTAAAGACGGCGCCTTAGGCGATGTTTACTTCCCCCTTTTTTTATCGCTGATTGATGGCACCATACATAGGCGTACAAAAGAAGCAGGGTAGTTGCTGGGGATGGGGATGTTCCCGCAGTCAATGGGGATGTTCGCGGCTTAGAAAGTCCCTAAATACAAAGAGTCTCCCTTTCTTAGGGAAACATATTTTCTTGGAGAACTCAATGTAGTAATTTCAATTTCAGTTCAAAAAATTTGAGAAATTTATTTTTTTTATTTTTTTAAAAAAGAAATTATTTCCTAACAATTTAAGCTGCTTTTCACCTAGATTTCCTCTTCAATATTATTAAGAGCATTGAGAGAAATAGCACAAAACAATGATGATAATATAAAGTATTGCATAAAAAAATGTAAACAAAGATACATTTCATTGCAGACAAAGGTACACATAATAAACTAAACCAAATTTAATTGATATTATTCAAGTAAAATTTATTTATATTTTGATTTTCAATAAATTCATTAAAATAGATATAAAATATTTTAAATTTATTTTTAATTCTTTTAAATGCAGGAATTTGATACACACCTGGTGTTAAAACTTAATATAATCAAATTAGAAATAATAAATAAATAATATGATACTTCATAAATTGCACGTAATTATAATCAGTAATACAAAATAAAATAAAAAGCAAAATTGCTGATCCTGTCTCTTGATATTATAATGTAAAATTCAGACTTTCTCAAATCGATAATGAAGTAAGTTTAAAAGCTCTTATAAGTATTCACAGCATTTGTATAACAATAGACATATCATCATAAATAAACTATGCTCTTTTGGAAACTTCATTATTACTTAATTTATAATTGTTTTTCTCTTTTAGAACATGCCAGAGAAATCTTAAAAATTTAAACACTCTTAAGAATTTTCTTATATATCTTCCATGAAGGAATGATACATTTGATGTATAATTGTCATTTTTTATTGTTCCATAATCCATTATACTGTGATACATTAATATTCATAATATTGAATGAATCCTAAGATTAAGTCTAAATTTTATTAACAAACATTTTTCAAAAATGAAAACTTTATTTTTCTTTGATCTAATTCTTCCTATATATGCTGAAAATTATGATAAAATATTCACTATGGCAAATAAATGAGATAAATAAAAAGCAAAACCATTAAAAAAAAGGTGTTTCGCATTATGCTCTAAAATGTGAGTATCCTAAGGCTATAAATGTTGGCCTTTGTTAAATAGTGCCACATTGTAGTTTCCACATGTTTTGACGATTAGGTCAAAAAAATCAAACAAAAACGATTAGGTGTTCCAACGTGTAGCAGAGCTGATACGCATTGAATCAAATTCCTTACGTTGCCGCGGTGTGGAAATTGGAAGTGGACGCTCTAGCTCGGCTATCGTTCTCGTTACTTGTTTAGATTACGAGGTCCGTCTTATTACTTTGTCCCTTATGTTACTTGTAAATGAAATATTAATAATTTATCAGTTTACCTACGTGTTCCTAAAAATAAATTCTTTAAATGCACATAAGAAATTTAAAATTATATTTTTTCCAATAGTAATAAATGTTTCAATTAGTAAAAAAGAGGAAATGCTTTGAATTTTTAGAATACTTCTAGTAAAACGCAAACAATAAGCTGATATCGAAGACAAAATATTATGACTGCAAATATTTTTAAGTTGCCGAGGAGCTTCACGTATCTCGGTAAACTTGTTTATATAAAAGGAATATATGATTCTTATTTGTACTTAATTGTTTCTTTTGCAAGTAATGACAACATACTGGAGCTTCTTACTTTTTTTCCACTTTTCGTACAAAAAGTTATATTCTTAACCTTTGGATAATCCTTACTTTTTATTTAAAATTTCAAAAGAATTGCATAATATTGTTTTAATTCTAAGATTACTGCTCTGATTTTTGTGCGATAATAAATTGATTTTGTGCATATGATAGAGCCAAAGCCAATACATTCCTACGAAGCCAACTCTTTCGATCAACATTCAAAATAATTACAAAAACCTTTCCTTCTCAACGCACAGACTCCTCAATCGGTTTAGAAAAAACTGACAACAATTTTTCTTTACTTTCTTCAAAACGAAGGAAAACTTTAGCTTCAAATATCGTTTTTTCCCTCCCCCCCCCACTTCGTCTGGACAGTCCCCTAAGTGACTGGGTCCTTTTTACATTATCTCTCAAAATCTAACACAATATCAGTTCTCTGAACGGTTATTTTCAGTTTCCCGATAACGTTCGCAAAGTAGAAGGCCTTCTTTTAAGTTGGTTGGCATAGTTTCTATTTATCCTATGTCCGACAATGTAACAGAAAAGGAAATCACTTTCTAAAGCTTTATTACGGTAATAAGAGGAAGAACCACGGAAGAATAGTTTTCCGGCTACGTGAAAGCAACCTTGAAGATTTACAAGAAGGCAGATGTGCATTTCTAGGTTTTATTACACCAAAAAGGCATATGATAATCAATAATGACCAAAACCTGAAAGAATCAACAATAATCAAGAGGGAGAAGCATTCTTTGTCGATATGAAAGCTTTTACAACTTGTTTTTCATGCTCATTTACAAGAGCCATTTGATTCTCTATTCAGAGTTTCAAACGTTCGGGTGCCTTAGAACGCACCCGAACATTCCTTTCTTTGTACTATCGTACATAAAAAGTGTGACTCATGAATAAATAGGCGAGAAAAAAAAAGAAAACGAAGACATTTTTTTTTATTTCAATGTAACTATCTGTTAGATTCTGATTACATTTATTTTTCAAATATATTTTAGAGTATTTTGCAAATTTTATCGTAATTATTATTATAAAAGAAATTTATTATATATTTTTTTAAAAAAAACTTCTTTTAAGTTTCGAAAAATCAGGAAATCCAACACTGTAGAACTTTTAAAGAATAATATATAACAAAAGCAAAAATTTTATTCTTGCTTCTAAGGTTTTTGTATAAATCGGGGAATTTTTCTTATGCTAAAAAATTCGTAATATTCGTCTCCTACAAATTTGAAAGAAAAAATATCGGAATTAATAGTTTTTGTTTCGAAGACTCAACTTTTATACATCAATTGTCATAATAAAAAATGTCGGAATTAGTTTCTTGCTTTTATAAATTCGAAAGACTACAATGTACAGTTTTAAAAATCTATAACAAATATTTCTGTAATTTTTTTTTTGTTGCAAATATTTTTTCTTTTTTTGTTGTTTATACACGATTTAAAAAAAGTTTTTTTTTTTTTTTTTGATGTTTCGATATAAAATTCTTAAAAACTGTTTTTCAATAAGCATAACTTAAGATAACAATAAAAATACGCTTCTGTACAGCAATACATTGTGTAATTATGCACAAATTTTCATCAAAAACAAAATGCAAAAATTGCTTCAAATTCTCCACAAATATATTTTAAGTAGTTTTACAGGTATAAAAGTTAATAAAAATGTAGAACTGAGGTATTTTTAAATCTGCAAAATGCATAGCAATACGTGTATTAGTAAAAAAACATTCATTACGAAAATATGTAATTATATTCTTTAGTATGAAAAAAATAAAATAAAAATTATAAAAAAAAAAAAAAAAATCACCACTTAAAGTTATAACACTTTTTTGAATAAACTTTGGAAATAAAATTTTTATGTAACATATATTTCTTAGTAATATTTATATATATTATTATTTGAATAATAAAGTAAAGTGGAACTCTTTAATAATAAAGTGGAACTAGAAATTAAAAATTTATTTCCAAATATTTAAATATTGTTTAAGTTCAACATATTAATCCAATAATTTCATTACAGCGGCTCCTTTTATCGCATTATTTCCTGTAAAAGGTAAAATTGTCGCTTTATGGGTTATTTGTGGGTCGTTCCAGATTATTTTATTTTGTTCTTCGGAGACAACCTCATCTTCAGCCTCTGGACTCAAATTTAAAGATTGATCTAAATCATCTTCCTCATTTTCTAACTCACAATCAGAATCAGAATCATCAAAAATTTCGTCTCTAAATCAGCTAAAATATTCTGAATCTCTTCCGTGGTAAGTTCTCTTTTATGTTTAGGCATTTTTTTTTTAAAAAAATCAAATTAATTTAAAATGAAATGATTAAGTAATCGAGATGACAAAATCACTTACAAAAATAACTATGCACTCACCGCTAGTGAGAATTTGAGTATGAAGGAAAAAAGAGGGATTTTTAGGTAAGGGTGAAAGAGGAAACTCTTCCCCCCTCCCTTCTGAATACAAAAGAAACCGGTCAAGCAGATGATGTTCCGGGGCTATAATAGGCCTCATGCTGATTCGAAAGCTGTTTACAGGGGAAAGCACGACTTGGCCGCTACATCGGTCAGCGCCGGCTTTTAAGGGTATATACCTTTTGGCCTGTAGATCGGCCAGCCGTCCTCAAAAGGTTAACTCGAACAGTAACGACTAACAAAATACCGTTTTTATAAATTTGAATTGGTGTTTGAAAGGGAATAAATATTAAATTGCTGTTTACAAATATATCGAAAACTAAATTAGTGTTTTTGAGGCATGTAAAAGTTATCAGTACACAGAAAAATTACCAATTTTGTGTATTGTAATTGGATCTGTGAGTTCCTTGTCCATAAGAGATACCGTCTTTCTAGAAGCATATATGATAATGTAGTGAAATTTAAGTTAAATACACAATGCAGAATTTTTGTAAGTCTAAAGAAATCTGTTTTTCAGAAAAGAAATTTAAAATCAAATTTCTTCACGGTGGTAAAAATATAATGAAACTTCATCATTAGTTGGAAAAACACGTTCTGCATTGCAGTCTGTTATTTAGAGGTTTAGGGCTGCTAAAATACAACAAAACGTTTCTCGCCAGGGACGACCATCTTTACTTACGTCTACCAGCAGTGACCTCTCGCCTGTTTGCTGAAGAAAATTCCGAAAATAAGAGATCTTATGCTTACAGCAGAATAAAGGGAAAAAACACAGAGCCCTATCTTTGAATACAATTCGAAATAAATAAAGAAACAAGGCTACCTCGGTCGTGATGATGCCCGAGAAAATTTATCTGTGAATGAAACGAATCAGAATTTGAGATAATCATTTCCCTGAAAAATACGTAAACGAAAGCGCTTAGTTTTGAAAGAGAGTTATTTTTTTTAAACGGGATAAGTTAAATGTTTGTGGATCCAAAAGTAGACGAATGGTGCTCAGTAAGCAAAACAATGAAATTAAACTAAGAAATTTACTTTCAATAGTGAAACGTAGATAAGGGAGGCTGCTTATTTGAACTGTATGAGATCCTCTGCGGTCGGCAATATAGTCTCAATTAATAGAATCATGAATTACCAACTTTACATATATTTTTTGAAAAATAGTTTCAGTGTGACCCAACTGGTCATGATTATTACGTTTTACCAAGCACTAAGCCTTATAAAAACGTGCGGCTGGAGATCTTTTACAATACTCCTAAATTTATGAAATTCCCTCCGCAGTTACCAGACAACAATTCTATTCAATACATATGAGCAAATTTTGATCACACAATGTTAGATCCAGGTCGATTTCTAATAAACGTAATTGGATAATCTCTCTCTCTCTCTCTCTCTCTTTATATATATATATATATATATATATATATATATGTGTGTGTGTGTGTGTGTGTGTGTGTGTGTGTGTGTATAAAGAGAGAGAGAAAGAGAGAGGGATTTCATAATGAGGGGGTTACAATGTGTCATACTATTAATCAATGAGTAATATATTTTATATGCTACTTGTTCACGATAAGAATTTTAAGGGTTGTTTAATGTACTTTACTGTAGCATATATTTGGATGAAACCTTTGTTTATTCCACTCAACATGAAATCGCTCTCGTTTGTTATAATCTGGCATTCGATGCTTTAGCACATTCTATAATCCGGAACCAATTGAGACAATCGCTGCTCATCTTGACCTCCAGGTCGCGACACAGCATTTAGACGTAAATGCTAGGCTCTATTTCAGTAGAGTTTTTCTTATTTTCTTGCAGTTTTCATATCTCGCTCTCACACACATTTGTATAATATTACAGTTGTGTCTATACAGTGTATTGTACAGTAAAATGTCTCGAAGCCCAGCAAAAATTCTTCAAGTACAATAAAACAAAAAAAAGTGTAAGCTTATGAATAGAATAGCTCGTCACAGCTTGTTTTAACTATGATTATACTTTATTAAATCTTTTGCCCAGAAATTTTCATCCGTATAAAATTTTCAATTAATTTAAAGTTGAATGTTTGAACTTCAATCTTTGTAGTTGCTAGAATGAGACAAAATATTTTGTCGGATACTTTTATCGTCTGCATAGGTTCATAAAACGCGTAAACACATTAAATAAGTGTTTTAATCGCTTAAACTTTTAAATGGAATTTATACAAAGTATTCCGGATAAAATTATATCGACTTTCTATAAGACGACGAAATCTATAATCCATCACGGCCATTACGCATAAATCTTCAGATCTTATATATCTTGAGTTGATGGTCGAAATAACATTGATAACATGAGTAGAAAATTTAAACAATACAGAAGAATAATGGCCACCAGTTAATCTGAGACACGTCGAGATTTAACTAGACTTCTTACCTACCAAGAGTGGATGATTAGGGCTATGTTGTTCACATGAAAAGAAAATTTATATGTGACAGAAAGACGTTGGCCAGAGGTTGATTTGTGACACACAGCTAAATAATTGAATCTTTAAATGTTATTTAGTTTAAGATGATGATCGAAATAACATTGTAGACATGGGAAAGAAATTTAAACCTTACACAATGACAACAAGCAATGATGAATTTGAGACACGTCGTTAAATAAGATTGTCTTCAAATTTTATATGTCATGAGTAAAGATCGGTGTATTATTTATGAGATAAGAAAATCTTCACATGAGAGAAAGACGAAGACGGTGGTTAAACTGAGATTCTTCATGAAATAAATGTTCAACTCTCATTCTTTTGGAGTTGATGATTTGTGTTATGTTGTTGACATAGAGAGGTTCAGGATTTATATATATAAGCAAGACAATATCGGGTAGCTTCTTAAATTATGCTAATTTTCCTTACTTTATTAGTAGGAAGCCATAGATGACCAGAATGAGATAAATTACGTCAGAGGAAAATAGTTACAAACAGAATAATTCAATTTAGATTTCACCACCCAGAAATGATAATGAAATTCCCATTTTCTAGAATTAGAATATCTAAAACTACAAGTACATACGTTTCAGACGTAGCTTAAGATTACAATTGCTATTACATACTAGTAACCACAATTACTTTAGAACTACAAGTTTATTCTGAGTTAAAAGTAACCCAGAAAACTATTGCCTGCATTTGGTATTTTACTAAAGAAAAATAAAAGGACATGGCCTGTGGATGCTTGAAACACACCAAAACATGAACAAACCTTCATTTTTTTTATTTATCTGCAATTGATGATCGATTTCAAAACGTTGATGTAAGAAAAAAACATAGTATAGACTTAAAATGGAATTTAGTTCGAATGAGCTTGTGCGAAATGAGATCTTTTAAGATAGGTAACCCAAGAAAATGAAATTTTAATACTTACATGACTTTACTTGCCATCAACCGGAATCCAACAGTAAAATCCTGAAATTGTGAAGCTATTTTCGTCGCGCGAATTTCTTATACTATTGGTGCCAGCTGCATTCGATCAAATTTTTAACGCTGATATGGAATCAAACATTTGCTTATCGATCACGAATCCCTTGAAATGCATATGAAAATGTAACTTCAGAAACAGCTGTCAGCAATTCATAAGTGATAAAAATGATTGTATTATCGAAAGATCAATATAAAATTGATTCTGTCAGCAGAATTTTATTATTTGAATTAACCCACAAAGAAATGGAAAACTGTTGACTGATCATCGGATCTGAGAGGGAACTGATGACATCATTCCTTTTATTATGCGGAGAATCCTAAAGTCCGTAGCACGCGTAACCATAGTAATATCACAAGGAAATACATGATTTTATCTCTAACATCCTATAACATATCCAGAAAGATTAATAACAGAGGTATATAGTATCAAAAGATTGTAAAATGAACTTTTAAATAGACCAATAACATCAAAATTAAAGTTGAGTCAAATTGAAACGTCCGTGATATTTTAGCGAAAATTATTAATTGACTTTGTAGGTTTCTATTTTAAATATATTTGTGTATCACTGCCATCAATAGACACTACTATGCTTCAAATATTCACATACAGCTGTAATTAATCATAGGTTATGATTGTAATACATTATTTTACTTTTTGATCCTCATTATATCAACGTGACATCAATACATGTTGAGTTTCAATAAATCTGTGACACTCTACACTTTTGTAATTGCCTTTATGCCATATGGGGAATTAATTCGTTACAGCTTCCTCCTGTGATATGTGCGACTCTTTCTATTGGCAAATTCAGCTCTTTTTATTCGACTAGTTGGTGATAATCCCTAGAGTATTATTGTAATGATAACAACTATAAATATTATACTAATTTTAATACAAATAAAGTAGAGACAAGATATGATGTCTGAAAATCTAGAACAATCATGTTCTTAATGAAGAACATTCTTCTACTCAAACATTCGACGATTTTATTTCACGTGAGAAACTATTTGAAGCCTTTTCTTTGATTTAATATCTTACTTTGGCTGTTAACTTGGAAATCTTACCGATAAATATATCAATTACTCGTGGGACGCGCAAGTTCTAACCTATGCTGTTAGTCTTGAATCTGACTTCCTTCTAATTTCGTCATTCACTTTTGATTATTTTATTGACAGAAGTGTGAATAATTCTTCATTCGATTATCTTACTTTTAAAACCTTTTTCGTATTTAGTAAGGTTTTGTATTACTACAATAACCGGAAAGTGTATTGCAATCAGTTAGTTTAGAACAGGCAAAATTAACACTTTGTTCCGGTTACAGACCGAATGCATCAGAATGATGTGGCTATGTCCTCCTCTAAATGTCGGTGATTCACAAGTTTTGACTAATACTAAGTATTCAAGTGCTCTACATAAAACTTGAGGTGATGAAAATGAAGATTTCGAGTGGAAGGCTTTTATGATTAAAGTAGATGGAAAACTAGTGAATAAACGCACGAGTTTAAATCCTAGAGAACGTAAATAAAGTTCGAGGTATCTTCAGATAATGTGTCAGATGATGGCACAAAATTTCTACGCTCACAAAAATAACTCGCTTGATCTCATGACTAAATATGCGGTTTATGCTGGAATTTATATGTTGTCAGAAGGATGGGAGAAAATAGTGCATATTGATGGGCATTACTTTGAATGACATGTATTTTACCACATACTTTAAATAAGACATTAAATATCGCAAAAAAAACGCGAGAACTTATTCAAGGTCCTGATAGTTAATATTTCAAAAGAAAGAATTATAAAAATACTAAATTTATGAATTTTAATACAATGTGAAACCTTTAAATTTTGGGAACTTTGAATTATTTCCTTTATCATTTTGAGGAAAAAATACTTTGAATATTAGATTAACTTAAAAGCAAACTAAAAAGATTTGGAAATTATTTTCTAAGAATTCCATTTAATTTGTTACATTTTTTTTCACTGATTGCAAATAATTTTAGTAATATCCTACATTACGTTACGTTTTTCAAATATATATATATATATATATAATGGAAGTTTTAAATGACAAGTTATTTTCGAAGAATGAATGCGATAAATATTGAATCAAGATTGAATATATCTTTGAATCCCAAATTTAAGATTAGTAATAATGTAGTTTTCAGAAATATGCATTTACCGTCAAACGTGTATTGTTATTATGTAGTTAAAAAAGCAGAAAGAAATAAGCTATTATATCTAAATGCGTTTTTTATTGCAATACTGCAAGTATGTGAATCAAAAGACTTTACAAAAAATCGTTTTAGTGGCTGGACGATGTTTTTTTTCCCCCCGAATAACAAACTCACTGAGAAAATATTTTCTATGGTTATCTAAAAGTAAATTTGCTGTTTTCTGAATGTTCATTCAATGACGTAATGTTTGTGAGTTGTGGAGGAGGAAACAACACGTTCGTCCACTTTCTCAGACAAAGGGGGTCAGTCATTTTTACTCATTATGTCTGAAACTAATGTGCAGCATTTTAAAAATTATTTCATACCTTAGAAATATTTTAATTAGATAGAATCTTTCAAAAAATGACTACATTATATTTCATACAAATTAAAATCTTTATTTTCGTTTAATTTCGTGAACTCTGAATTTTCTTTTTAATCATTAAGAGAAAAAATACTCATATAATGATTAGTTTGAAAAGGGAGTTAAAAATTATGTTATTTCTTTGTGGAAATGAATCCAGTGAAACCATTTTTTCCTCTCAGAATCGTATATATTTCTAACGCTTTCTTATAATGCGTTACTTTACTCAAAGTATATGAAGTAAATTAGTTGATATTTTAAATGATTGTCATACTTCGATAGATTTACTTGATAGTAAATAAAAAGAAAGGTTAATGAAAAAATTGAATGTTTGAAATTAGTTTTTCATTTGTATTAATGTTTTCGGCAGCACATTTACTGTTTAATATGCCTTTATATTAAATAATATTGCAGTAAAAGAAAAGTTCAACGTTATGTGTAAATAACATCTTTTTTTTATTATACTGCTACACACTCAGTTTGATTTTACATATGCTACGATAAGCATGAAATATAATTGCTGGAATGTTTCAATCAATTACCTTTCCAGGCATTTGTTTTCTATCCATATTTCACTCTAGTGCGGGATTTTTATTATTAGTTTACTTACATCTAAAAAGGAAAGTTTGAACTATATTGATTTGTATAAAAAAAAATCCGAATGTTTAAATTATTCAAATAAAATTTGCTGAATATTAAAGCCTTGTTTCATTTTTTCTGGGTCATTTCTCAAGAAACGTTATGAGCAGACGATGATGCTTCAATTATTTCCACTTATGGAGTATAACTAAGCTTTTCGTATCACGATCCTGTACAATGTAAAAACACATTTCAAATTCAAAAATATCGACAAGACGGGAATAATTTTCGTAAACGTTCTATAACCTATAAATATCCTGATCGAAATTTCTTGCAATATTCTAAAAAACCAATTTTGTAGCTATATCATTTAGATTTTAACTAATTGTTGCCCTGTTTTATTTTCACCTCGATATTTTTATACATATAACTAAATCCATTTTTTCTTTGTAGTCTTATTTGGATTTA
The DNA here is from genome assembly GCA_019974015.1 of Nephila pilipes. Taxonomy (NCBI): domain Eukaryota; kingdom Metazoa; phylum Arthropoda; class Arachnida; order Araneae; family Nephilidae; genus Nephila; species Nephila pilipes. Next base: position 183,409 of record BMAW01014416.1, read on the forward strand.
TCCTGGAATGATTCGTCGTCCAATGACGAAATAATATCACCTTATAAAGCCTATGAGCAGAGTTAAATTAATCTGATAAAAAAAATTCCTTAAGTACTTATTCCTTAACTGATAATGAGATTATTTCCGGTTTACAAACATTTATAGAAATTTTCAATAAATCTGTAAGTATACAATTTTATCCTCGGTTAAATAAATTTGCTTGCCTTTCAAGAAAAAAAATTAATTTTATTTTCTGCATAAAATATTCTTTTTTTAATTTAAATTTTCATAGTTGAATTATTTTTCTTTTTTCGGATTCTCTGTTCTAGAGAAAGTAAGGAAGAGAGGTCGAAAATGGTGGTGCCATCTCCATTTATTAATGAAAGTTACAGAAGAATAGATGAAATGCTGTGGTGACAATACACCCGGAAAATGGTGTCGCCCTCTCTGATCGCCATGCGGAACTACTACTGATATCTACCACTGCCAAGAGAAACAACGGCAGCACGGTGGCCAAGTTTCGTCGAGTTCTTGACGAAACGACCCGGATTGAGGAAAATTCCCTTTGGCGCGGTTAATTTCGATATTACATACGTAATTGTGAAACTGAATTTTGGATCTTCTCGGAGTTTTCAAAGAATTCATAAGAGAGCAAAAATTTTTTGAAGTGGCGAAGAGAGAAGAATATTCATCCACGAAGTATCGGCAATGAAACAGTAATGAGTAATAATCAAAATCATTTTTTAGAAGTAAAACAATTATAACAGATAAAATAGTTTAATATCTTTTATAATAGTTACTTCATTTCGAGTGTGACTCTTAACCGTAATCGAAATTTTGAATATTCTCGAATTCCTACGTTTGAATTCGTGACGTACTTACGGGATTGATTTGTCGGCAGTGATTTTTCCAAACCATTGCACTCGCACCGCTGAACCGGCTGCTCGGTTTGTTCGTATCGTCCACTCCTATCCGCCTGCATCCTGTTTAATATGTGTTCTTCGCAGATTATTTCGACTCAAATTCCTCCTACATTCAATCGAATCTTCTTTGCCGATATTATTTTCGAAGAATCCCGTTCCATTGATATGTCAATTTTTTGGACCTGGGGGCATTTTGTGATGGTGCTTCACATTCTCCAACTTGTGTTTTGAATTTCCTGACGAGTAAGTACCAATCTTTCTTCTAGTTCAGTCTTGCTCAATGTTACTCATTTAAAAGAAATAATTCTTGAAATTGACAGTTCTAACTTTTCGAAAATTGTTAAACCTCTATAAAAAGGTATTGCAAAATTTTTAGTTTGCTCTAAACGCATTCTCGGTGAACGCTGCATCCTATCGAAATTGCCGGAATTTTCGGACTGTGCTCAAACGTGAAATGAAATGATTTGATCATCACGCGACGATCATCCAATACTGTAAAAATATCAACCCCGCCCAAATATTACGACATAAGCAATTTTCCAAATCTAATTATTGAAGGAAACGTGATTTCCCTCTCTGTACTTTTTATCTGGAATCAAAGAGGAATGCAAAACCTTCTAATATCCGTTAAGACATCAGTGGCCAACCGTTTTGGGGAATAATGAACAAAACTCCTGTGTGTCATTTCCAAGTTTTTCCTACGAATGTGTAGATCTACAGTGAGATGAAAAATAAATGCTATTTAAAAGCGGATAACGAGAATTTTTCAAACAACGCTCCTTTTTTTTTATGCAGTAGTGAAGGTGTAAAATAATATAACACAGTTCGTCATTATTATCAATAAACATTATAAGGTTTCATTCGGTTAAGCTAGTTGTGAAGAACAAATATCATTAACTTGAATAACATTAGTTAATTTACTGGTCAATACCTTATTTACGTGGTTTTCTTATACTTGTATTAGTTATTAGCAAAATTTGGAGTTTAAGGTGCATATCTGTTGATCTTAAGCGAAATTTTTATTTTATTGTGTTAATATCAGCAACCATTGGCCTCCAAACATGTTCATCCAAATCACCGACCGTGCAATCCAACTCATCTTTGTGCTGTTGTTCTCCTAAGCGATGGAGTAGCGAATGAGTTACTACGGCATTTTCCTGATGAAGATAGTGTTCGTTGGAATGCAGCTGAGTCCAATCACCCTTGGCCACGGAATTCTTTTTTCCAAATGTTGGTTAACTTGCTCTCTATGCTCTGTGAAGCCTTTAGAAGTGGCGACCCTTTTGATTTTTCAATTTCCTTTAGTTTAGGTTCTCCCTCTCTCCTTTTTCCCCCGACGGATCTTTGGTTATTTTTAGCCAATCACAATTCGCTGCGTTTTGCTCCTTCGTTCCGAAACTTGTGCTTTTTGGGAAAATTGTTCGTCCTTTTTTTTTCTTTTTGTACGAGTTCGTTAGTTACGTTATGAGTTTTTTAGCGCCTTCGTTTCAAAACTGAAACTTCTGCTTGTTCAGAGAACATTCCGGATCGAACGTTATTTGGATTGCTTCGATTGAGGTGTGACTCCATCTGTGGTTTTTTTATTCTATGTTAGGATTCCACCGTGGATTGTATATCCCTGCTTTGAGAAATCTGAAATACTCTTAAAGAAATTGATATCGAAAAAATTTATTATTTTCTCAAGTGATTGACATGTGGAGTGAATACTACTTCCGAAAATTCTCATCCTTTCCATGAAATTCAATCTCTGAAACCATTCCACTCTAGCTCAAATTTTAAAAGCTTCTCCTTTCCCCGCCGGCTATCGTTATCCATCGCAAGATTCTCGCCGAAGTCACCGACGTATTGTCCTTTTATTTCTACTTCAAAAAAAAAAAAAACATTCTCGATTACATGCATGAAATAAAAGAATATATTTATGAAAAAAAATTAAATTTTAAAAAATTACTCATCTATATTTTTGAACAGCTCTTTAAGATTCATTCTAAATCTACTGAGCTCTCCATACAGTAATAAGGAAGTTTCTCCTCTTCATGTGCTTTCGAAATTGACACCGAGTAAAGGGCTGATTCATACTCTTGGCACTCGGATAGGATTTGATCGTCGAATCGATTACAAGAAGTTTTTTTCTTTTTCACGTGTTGCCGCTCCAAACCTTCCGTGCGCAGAACTTTACAGCAAAGCTGTTGCAGTGCGAACGAGAATCGGCTCTGAATTTAGATTAATTCTCGGGAGGCCTTCCAAGTGTTTGAGAGAAACGGAAGAGGGGGCTTTCAAAATTTCGGAGACGAACGACAAAAAAAAAAGCTTCAAAACTCAAAGAAAATATAACGGTGAGTGTGTTTCCAGTGATTCTTTCAGTCTCGGTAAGCGAGTGTTTGTAACACGGAAAATTACGAGTATTAAATGAGTGTATAAGATTGTTTGATATACGTTCCATGCATTCCTAATGTCCTTGATCTAAAAAAGTATTTGAAGAATCTAAATGTGTGTTTCGTTTCTTCGATATGTTATCTGTTCGCAACCAGTATAGTCTGTTTATATAATTGTTTTGCTATGTGTAAAATTTTTCATTGCTTTATAAGAAATGCTTGTAGATGCACTTTTTTCTTGAGTGTATCGAGGTACTGGAAAACATTCTTGTAATGACGTCACATGTCGTAGTTGTGAGAATGACATTTCATGCGATTGTATTTTAATTTAAAAGTGATATTCAAACAAATGCTGAAGTGTTATAAATCGTACTAAACTAAATGTTGTTTATAATATATTCTTCCCAATATCTGTGTATTTAAAAATGCTACATGGTTTGTTTTCACGATAGGTAATAGCGTCTATTTTGAAACTGGAATGCATTTTCCAGAAGGCGAAAACATTTGGTTTAAGAAAATTGTTTCGAACTGAAGTTTGCCTGTAAAAATGTGCAATTTTTGAAGAGACTAAATTCTCAATCACAAGATAGTTGTGTGAATAGTACTTTGAGTCGTTTCCACGTAAAAGTTTTCTTTGATGTAAGGTTCCATTTCCATAAAGTGGAGTCGTTTCTAAGGAACTTGATTGAAAAATGTTATAGTAATGTACATTCGTTATGTCTCTTTATATTGTGTTTTTATAATGAGAAAAAAGTAATAAAATGTGACTTAGAAGGACTCCTCTATAGTAAGCTTAGTTTGCATTTACAGTATTATGTAAGATAATAGTATTTATGTATCTTTGAAATCTTTTTTTTTTTTTTTTTGGAAATTGTTACTTTGTTTTGTAGATTTACTGTACTGAAAATGCTAGTGTCTGCGTGCAATGTTCCCGAATGAACCGTGTTTATTAATCATTTGTTTTATTCTTTATCATGTGTGAAAAAAATGTCTCGGTTGCTACATTGTTATAGTTTGTCCACTTTTACAAAAACAATTTAAATGCTCAAGATGTTTCGGAGCTATGAAATTGTGCATTAAAATGTAATATTTATACTCGTACGTATTTTAATAATTTGTATTGACGGTAGATATTAGGAGAGCATTTGTGCTGTGTGTGTTCTTTTGTTTAATCAAATCCATCCATATTATACGTTTCACTTTCATAAAATATAAAATTGTGTTTATGTATTTTTTTTCTTTGTGTGATTTTGTTATTTGTAGCCATTTAAATCTGATTTTTAATAAGAAAATATGAGTAATTTGCCTTACACAGTAGGTGTATGAAATTAGAACTGGTAGATTGTAAAAAGTGTATGTATGCATTTATAAATCATTAATCTTTTTTTAAATCGAATCACCAATTTTGTGAAATGAAATGTTGTGTTTTATTAATGTGTACTTATGTCCATTTCATTCGGCCTATAAAAATGTGTGAAATACGACTCTCCTGTTGTAAGCGATTATTGGAAATTCTTACTTTGTTTCGTAGATTTACTAGATTTTTCGTAGATAATTTATTGACTCTCCCATTGGAATTTGTACAGTTTTTATTAAGAGTGCAAAAGTGAATAGTATACTTTGATCCCTATGTGCTTTATGAAAGTCTCCAAAATTATGAGAAAAACTTGTGTAATTGAAAGATGATTTATTTTTTGCAGAATGAATGGAATGTTTTGTGCTGCTTCCAAGTAAGTAATAAGGTAAGTGTAAATTTCGTTTTGAATTCATGGATCGGAAACGAGTTCTTTCAAAGAATGCTTATCAATTGTGGTTTTCGAGAGACAGTCGTGTACTTTTTCCAAGCATATTTAGTGGTTGTATATACCCTCTTCCCTTGGATCGGACATCTGCCCAAACGTTGCTTTTGAGCGCTCCTGTGTGAAGGCAGAGTCAATCTTTTATTTACAATAGGGTAGTGAATATTTAACTTCTAAAATAAAAATGTAAATATTTTCTTGTGCCTTGGATCGGACATCTGCCCAAACAGCGCTTTTGAGCGCTACTGTGTGAAGGCAGAGTCTATCTTTGGGAGCTCAATGCATTGGGGTTAAATGATGAGGAGCATTTTCGTAATGTCGACATTCGTGAGAATCATACGAGTAGCATTGTAGGAAGTTAAAGTTGGAGTTCTTTTTCTAGTGGGAGGAGACTTTGATTACTAAAGAGCCATTTAGGGAGTGAATTTCACATAATTGTATGAATTTTCATTGCAGAGAGCCTGCGTAAAGGAATGAGTGATGTGTGTCTAAAATAGTGTCGTTGGGAGTGTGAGTTGAAGAATTGCTATTGGTTCTTTGAATTCTCTCCGCGGCTACGGTAAGAGTTGTAGTGTCGAGAGTAGGGTCGTATTATTTGATAAGGAAGATGGGTCTTTTTTTTTTTCTCACTGCCAGGATCCCTAATAAAAAGGAAACTTTGTGAGGGAAATTAATCGAGGTGTGAGAGTTTTTTTCCCCTAAGTCAAACGAACGAGGTAGTTGTCGGCCTTTCGATTTTCTAATTTAAATTAGAAAAGTTGAGTTTTATTTTTTAAATGACTTCTGCCGGAGGAGAGAGTTTTTCCAGCCACCGCCTTCGTTTCGAAACTTTTTTTCGTGATTAAGTTAGGCTGAAACTTAAAAATTCCTAGAACATTCCGGATTAAATGTGGATTATTTCTCGGATTGATTGTGTGTATTTTCTCCCGAGTCCCAGTGGCTGCCAGTAGGAGTTTGAAAAGGAAGGAACTGTTCTTGATTGGGTTATTACGAGTGTCCGAAATGTGGTGATAAAACGAGATCGTGCATAAAATTGTTGGTTTCGAATGGCGTTGCGAGGAGAAAATGCTCAATGTGTTCGTAGAAGATATTTTTCCATAATTAAATGAGATGTGTGTTTTTTGTGTTTTGAATAGTTAAGAGTGAAAAACTGTCTGTTTGATGCTCATTGAGTAACTAGGTATTGGTTTGTTGACCGGGATATTCTCTCGAAGGAGAGATGTTTGAAAGGCAGATATTTTGTTATGCGTTTATGTTCATGGGGAAATGCGATTTAAGTTTGGAAGGTGCTTATGAATGAGTTTCGGTTCTGATTGAAAGGCGCCCGAAAGAGGAATAATTCAAGCTAGGATTTCATTCTTAGAATCCACCTGAAAAATAGGAAATCTCCCCAAGTTGTTGTGCCTTTTATCGTGCCGAGCCGATTTGAAGGAAGATATCCCATTTTTAGCGACATCGATCCGAAAGATTTATTTTTTGTCTAAATATCAGACTATTTTACCATTCTATTACAAATATTCTTTTAAAAATTTTTTCCATCCAGAGGAGAAAACGATTTAAAACCAGCCGATTCCCTTTCCTGGTTCTGTGTTACTGCAAATTTTATAATGTAATAATATGCTATCGATTTAAATAGGGGAAATAAGACTGATTTTGCTTCCATCAAGGCAGTGGCGATACACACACCCCTCCCCGGCGAAAAAAATTTTTAAGGCGTAGATCTCATCTTTACAGGTTATACGATGAGTAATGTAGCTTTCTGTGGGTTGTGTTTTACTTGAATCGATCGGCTCAAGGAAAAGCGATATCGACTCCGTCAATGACATAGGGATTGCTGGGATTCCAGCAGACAATGAAGCTCTTGCGGAATGAGATGGTTCAACAGACTAATTTGTTTAAAAACGGGTCGAGTCTTTTTTCAATAATAAGCGTTACAGCTCAAATGAATCGCATTTCCCGTTTGGTTCTTGTTGAGCCATCTCTTATTGAACATTTTTTGTTTTGTATGATCGAGTAATTCTTCCACGAGTGAGCGCCTTCGGGTTCAGAAACGAGAACATCTATTTCAGCGCATTATATGGCTTCTTTTTTTTGGTGCACAACGAGGAAAGGGGCGTTTTTTTTTAAAGGAAAAACTGATGTGTAGATCAATTTTAAGTTTTTTTTTGCATTTCGTACCCCCCGTGATGGAATTTTGTATTTTCCGGCGGATATTACCCGTTTTTGGGGAACGTTTTGATTTCTCATTCCCCGCGCATTTTATCACTGGCAATGTTGTTGATTTCCTCCATGACAACTGGGGAGGGGGGAATCTTTCGTGCCCCTGGCGCATTCTGTATTTCTAGTAACCGATTCTTCCTCCTTGTCGCCAAAGGAGGCTCGTTCCACTTCCAGAAGCGCGAAAAATTGCCATCTTATCAATTACTACGAAATGATTGTGGGTTGAATGCGAGATCCTATGTGATTATTGTCAGGGAATAAATATTTTATTTTTTATTTAATTTTGGATGCTTCTAAAGTAAACTGTGATGTTTTTCAATCGTCTGTTAAATGAATTGCATTTCACTCGCTATTGAAACTGTCTAAATCATCACAATGGAGGGTGAAAAGAACGATGAAATTGGTTAGAGTCGCGATAATCAAACGATCTAAGATGGCACCTACCTTCTATCGCGTAGTAAGTAAGAGTATTCCTTATGCGGTGAAAAGACAAAATCCAAGAATAAGTAGATAGTACTCGGCACTTGGAGTATACTACGTATTTGAAATTCCAGCGACTAAATAGTGGCTTCTGCTTCGAATGAGTTGACATTGCGAAACTGGAAACCGAGCGAAGAAAAGGTAGGAGGGAGAGGTCCGTAGGGATTGCCTTTCTTAGGTAGGAGAGGGGTGAGCGAAAGGAGGGAGTTGCCTGCAGTGCGGGGGGGGGAGTAGAAATACTCTTCCTCGCAACTGAAGGGAAAGGAGATCGTTTGAGGAATAAGGTCAACAAGCTGGTTTGGAGCGGTATGGAAAAGGAGTTGGGAGAAAAGAAAATGAATCAAGTAACACATCAATCAATAACTCCCGAGACTAACATTGAAAACAACATTTTTTTAACAAATTTTTTTTTTTATTCTTCAACATAACACCTTTTGTTAATCACCTTTTAGGGTGATAAATCGTTCCAACGCTTTTCCAAATCTTTTTTTTTTTTTTTTTCTTTTTTTCGCAAGAAATCTTTTTTGTTGCGAGTAAATAGCGATAAACAGCTTTCTGAATCATCGACTCGCTGCTGTTTTTGTTCCATCGAAAGCAATCGCGGCACCCACTTGGAAAAAACCTTTTTCACTTCACTTCAAAAAACCTTTTTCAGTAAATACACTTCCGTATGATATCTGTGTCATCTCAGCAATCTCACGGAGCTTCACTTTACGATCTTTCATTATAATTTTTGTCACTTCACTCACATTTTCCGGTGTAACGGCTTCCACAGGTCTACCCGAGCGTTCCGCGTCATTTGTGTCGGTACGACCACGTTTAAACTCGGCAAACCACCGACAAATCGTTGCTTTGGATGGACAAGAGTCCGGGTAACATTTTTCAATCCATTGTTTCGCTTGCACGGTGTTTTTACCCATTAAAAAACAATGTTTTATCAGAACACGAAACTCGGTTTTTTCCCGTTTTTTAAACAAACTACAAAACGACTTTACTCCAACCTCGATAACTCAGCTGTTTCTGGTCCGATCGACTTAAAATTTTGACACGTTTCAAGCAAAGGTTAGTACTCTAGAAAGACCTGGTTACAGGTTTACTACGAGTGCCATCTCTGGGTTAGTCTCGGGAGTTATTGATTGATGTGTTAGCGAGTTCTATCTTTCTTGAAAGAGATCATCTACTGTGGATGCGAGTCGCGAGAGGTGGTTTGTTTGATTGAGGGAGGTTTGTTGGCTGTTTATAGTGCTGTTATAATGATTGGGATTTATGTTATAAAAGGAAGTTGGGAGATGGTTTTTGGGATGGAGGGGACATTTAGTTATTTGTGCAGAGAACGAACTGCCATATATCAGGGGGCTTGGGATATTGAGCGGAAAAATATGTTTTAGGTTTTTTCGTATTTGGTTTCTGTTGGTTTTGGAAGCTGTAGTTTATGAAGAACGCAAGTTTTGGAAGGAAATATTAGATTTTTTGACCTACAGCGCTTGAAGGGAGTAAAACATTTTGGAGGCTTTTTCTGAGATGAGTTGAATGTGGAAGTCGAGTTTACCATTGAAGTGGAGGTCGAGGTAGATGGCGTTGTTGGTCCATTCGATATAATCGTCGTAGAAGTGAATTGGAGGGGGGGGGGGGTAATCTATTGATCTTGTGCTTTTGGAAAAAAGGACTGCGCGAAACTTGTCTCCGATGATGGTTATTCACCAAAGGGAGAGCCAGTCTTCGAGGATGTCCTGTACGGTATATTGTATTTCGAGGATTGAGTTATGGCTGGTGAGAATTGCCGCATCATCGGCGAAAAAGCATACCACTGTTTGTGGGGAGGTCACAGATATAAATTAGGAATAAAATTACAGATAAAATACTGCGCCGAGCACTGCCAGCAGAGATATTGGAGTGGAGTTGGATAAGGCGGTAGATTAGCCCTTCGTGCCAGATGCGATCGAAAGCTTTCTGGACGTCAAGAAAAATACCGCCAAATGGGATTCTATATTGGAGGTTGGATCGGATGAAGTTGATGACTCTTAGGAGTTAGTGGCAAGTAGAGGTCTCCTCCCTAAAGCCGTGCTGAAGCGGCGGGATGATATTGTTTGAATCTGTGAAGCTATTGATTCTATTGAGGAGAATTTACCGATGCGGGAAATGAGGTTATGAAGCTATTTAGTTTTCGGATGATTTCCACTACTGTCGGAGAGAGAGGTGAGGGGGTGATTGTAGGTAGTCGGTAATTGTGTTTTTTACTATTTCCGTATGAGTTTCATTTTCCGGTTCCTCGTTGACCATGAACGATTCTTCAAGGGATACCTCAAAAAGATTAGCCTTATATTGATTGTCATGGACACAACCTTGATTTCCAATGAAGGAGAGGATGGGATAGCTGTTAGCTTTGACGAGTCTATGAAAAGTGTTATCTTCGATTAAGGTAGTTAGTAAATATTTCTCTCTGCAGTTTGTTGAGGAGCGTTTTATGGGGGGGGGTATCTTGTTTCTTGCCATAATTTGCTTTGCCTAATTTTTTCGATAATTTTATTTCTGAGTGCTGAGGAAGTGGAGTGGATAACTTTGAATTTACTTGCTTTATTTAGTGCTGCGTTTATTGAGGAGGTTATGGAAGAGATAGAATTATTTATGTCATTTATATCGATGATAAGGTTTCCTGGGATGGAGTGGTGGAGGATTTGTTGATAAGTGTCCCAGTTGGTAAATTGGTAGGTGCAGAGGGGTGAAGTGAACCGGCTTGTGGTCGCTGGAGAGATCAGGCTTGGTTTCCACAGTGATGTTCTCTGGACCGGACGGGAGGCAGAAGTCCAAGATAGCATGATGAAATCTCGCACAGGAGGTAATCTAGGTGGGAGAGGAGGGTGCGAAAGTTTTTATGTCTGAGCTAATGATGTAATTGTAGAGTTGTCTGCCAGCCGTGTTATCACGAGAGGTAGGGCTCTAGGAGTGGTATTTTGAATTCAATTTCCCTATGATGAGGCATTTTGGTCTATTGCGGAAACTTTTTCTTAGTTCTAGGATGTAGTTGGGTGCGTTTGGTGGTGGGGTGTCTATAAATGCAACAGATGGTGAGATAGTTATTGTTTTGGTCAATACTGATTGTAGTTTGTTCAAAGATGGTAGTGCTAATATATATTCTGTGATGAGCTATTGAATTCTTAAAGAAGTGGCTACAGCAGTACAGGAGGAATCGAACGATGGAATGCGACCATGCAGTGCACGGGGAATTGCCCGAACATTAGACAGGCCTGTGAGCACGGTGCATAAAATTCTGCGAAACATCCTTCATTGCTATTCTTATAAAATTAGCCATGTGCAGGAGTAGTTTTCTTCTGACCTGCGAGCAAGGGAGATTTTTGCTTTGGAATTTCTTGCTCGTATGGAAGTGGACAATGAATGACCATGGAAAATTATGTGGACAGACGAAGCCTATTTCCATCTGACACGATATTTCAATGCACAGAATTTTGAATATTAGCAACAGACAATCCACTGGCATCTCAACCAGTACCATTTCATCCTGAAAAGGTCGCTGTGTGGTGCGGGTTTACGGCATCATTTATCACAGGGCCATATTTTTTCGAGGAGAGGGGTCTTTCGGTCCGGTTACCATCACTAGTCAGCGCTATGAGTGTCTTTTGCACAATCACGTCATTCCAGATCTTCGACAGCGTGGATGTGTGAAAGGGATCATTTTTATGCAAGATGGTGCTCCTCTGCAAACTGCAAATCCAGTGAAGCAGCTGCTGAAATCGCATTTCGGAAATGCTAGTATAATCAGCTGTCATTTTCCTACAACCTGGCCGCCCCGATCACCTGATCTTAATCCGTGTGTTTTCTGGCTGTGGGGCTATCTGAAAGATGCTGTGTTCAGTGCTCCGATTGCACACTTAGCTGAACTGAACACTTAGCATTCCACAACACATTCTGATCGTGACCCGGAGACACTTCGATTGATTGTGAAACATGCTGTTTCACGATTTCATCTTGTTGCATACAACGGTGGACAGCAAATTGGACATGTTTTACACCAGTCTTCTTGAATTTAAAACTGATTTGATGGATGCTTTTTATGCGGTTTTAGGCCTCAGGACGATTAAAAACAGAATTTTCCCATCCGATGTGATATAACCTTGCCGTGGTGGATGGGCTTACGTGACCAACAATATCACATCAGTGCAGTCCTGCACAATGAACAGTACAGATAGTTTAATGTGTAACTTACGCCTTAGTCGTTGTTTTAAGATTCATTTGTCATTTGTAATCAAATCCTTTTAAATTATGATACTTACAGCGTCATCTGTTGATAAAATGTGAAACTATTTTTTCTTATGCCATACGTTTTTCCTTTTCTTCAATAATATTCCGTTCAAATTTGACGTCATTCTGATCAGTTGTTCCTATTTCACAGCATTTTGAAAGTTTAATTTCAATTATAATCACCCTGTATATCTCACATTAAATTTCAAATATAATACATAAATTTAATGCATTGACACCAGATGGCGTTTTACTGATGAATATTTTTCTTATTAATAATTTTTGAATACTTATCATTTCTAAGAATGTTTATTTATTTCCTAAAATATTTTTGAAAAAAAAAATATTAACAATTGTTTTTCTTAATATAAAGGTTTCATTAAATTATTTTTTAACAGTTGAAGCTTGTAAATTTAAGCAAATAATTTTTTATTTCGAAAACTCATTTCATCAATGGATTGTGGTAGGCATTGAAGAGCTTTTCGGGTAATAAATATACTAGTGTCATTTTGGAAAAATGAAAAATTACTTTTATTTAGTAAAGTAAATAAAATTAACGTGCTATTATAATTGATAAAGTATAAATATGAATAGTTTATTTTTAACGGATTAATAATTTACTTTAGCTTCAATTAATTTCTTTTCTTTTTTTTTTTTTATACTTTTTTTTTTGGTAGAACTTTTGTTTTGAGATTTTTGCTTATTTTCGATTTATACCATCTTCTTGTAATTATCTGAAGAGTGATGTTTTGGATCCGCATTCCTCATATAAAAAGGATTTTCAGTCTTAAGTCTCAGTCAAATTAGAATTATATTATCTATTATTTTTTAAAATTAACTTCTCATTTCTTTTAACTTGAGTTATGCTTGGTGGGTCTTGTTTAGACTTTCATGAATCATAACCTTTTTGTTATTTTTAAAAATACTGGTTTTATACCTTAATTGTTAAGAGGAAATATATTTCCCCTTACATAAGGGGACATAACAAAAAATAGAACCTTTTAATGCAATTACCTATCAATAGGATTGATATGAGAAACTAGAAATTTCAATTCAAAGGAGCATACAATTTTTGCCGTTAGGAGGTTGTACAATATACGCTTGAAATTTTTTTATCTACAAAAGATCAATGCTTATTTTAATTTTTTTTTTTTTTGGTCAAAACGAATTTGCTATTCTTATTTTTAAATTTTCACACTATTTATTCATAATAGAAAAATGGAATGCGCATGGTTTTATTTAAGAGTATCTATGGAATATTTAATTTAAATTTCTATTTACTCGCCTATTTTTCTTATAATTATAATGCTACTTTTTCTTACAACTTTGCAGAAATACATTTGCAATTTTTTTTTATATTACTCTTTTTACTTGAATAGACTTTTTACTCATATTTGAAATTTTGAACAAGTAGGAAATTTTATAAAAGGCAGTTTATCATTGGATCTTCATTATTTTCAACTTTTTCTTAAATTTCAGAAAATGTCAAAACAAATGATAGTTTTATTAATTATAAATTTTGAAAACATTAAATTTTCCGTTTACTTGAACAATTTGATTTAATTTTGTTTATATTACTCACGATGCTGGCTTTCGATTTATAAAATTTTAGTTTTTGTCAATAGAATCTAAATGAAATATTGGAATCTAATTTTAGATCAGTGTCTTATTTTATTTCTAGAAAAATAGGAATAGAGAGGTTAAATATTTTGATTAGTTTATAAGCATTACTTCACAGAGATAATAATTACTTGATTCAAAATTAATAAAACGTTGTTGTTTTTTTTTCATGAAATTTATCCGTTATCTTTTAAAATTTTCCAAATGAATTGCGATTATGCTAACAAACATTTCATTTAAATAACGTAATACGAGGGCTATTCAGAAAGTAAGGAACGTTTTGGAATTAAAATGAAACTAAGTACAAGAAAAAAAAATTATTTTATACATCAGAAAGAGAGATTAAATTTCTACTTTTCAACATAGTCACCAAACATATTGAGGCACTTATCATAGCGGTGGACAAGCTTTTAAAGTCCTTCGTCATAGAATTCTGCCGCCTGCACCCACCTTGCACAAAATTTGCGGTAGTGACAATTTTTAACAACAAAGACCGTGAAACTTGTGGAAAACTGAGCGAAAGCTCCGTTATTGTGAAACGGCGGTTTTCAAGAATCTTTTCAACTTTAGTGACCAGTTCGTCAGTCACAATGCTAGGGCGTCCACTCTTCACTTCATCGTGAACGTTAGTTCGGCCATTTTTAAACTGAATACACCATTTCCGGATTGAACTTTCATTCATTACATTGTTTCCGTACACTTCACACACTTGCCGATAAATTTCCATATGTGTTAGGTTTTTTGACAAAAAAAAAACCGTATCATAGATCGCACCTCATGACTGGCAGGATTTTCAATTGCAGCGCACATTTTAAATCGGAATATCGAAAAAAACGGGCAGAGTGGAAATGTTCCCGTTGTGATGGCTGGACGCCGACTGAGATGTCGAGCACGCAGACACCAAAATATAGGTGATCGGCGCTCGCCTAGCGACGTCAGACGGAAACGTTCCTTACATTCTGAATATCTCTCGAACTATTTTGTTGAAAAAAATTCATAAACATTTTAATCGTCATTACTAATCATAATTTCTTAAAAATATTTTGCATTAAAATAAAACATTTAATTCTTAATACAATTGTAGGACTGTATTACATCCCGCTTCCCCTTGCATTACTTGGATCCATCCAAGGTTACGTAACTACAGGCAGACAGCGCCACATGTTTTGCTCTGTCGACACAGAGCGTAGCGAGAGACGACGAGAAAATTCTATGTAATGATGTTTAGTTTTAAGTCTAAAATATCTGAATCATTGACTTTCACCCACCCCTTATAAATAGTTGCCTTTTAATAAAGAAGTATTTGATTTTATGTGGCTTACGTCACTTTTAACGCATTTTTTATAATAAAATATTTATTATATATTTAATACTAAACCTATAACGTATAAGACAGTTACTTTTTCCATTTTGAGTGTTTCATTAAAGTCATCATGTCATTTTTTTTGACAAATAAATTTGAAAGTAATAAAGAGTTTATACACCAGAATGAATTTACGTTCATATAGGTGAGTTTAGTTTCTAATAACTTATTTTTGCGAAGAGAATCTTCTTTAAATTTATAATAAAGAATCATGGCTCCTTCAAAAGCTCAACGACGTACTTCAAAAAATTTAGAAATACAAAAGAATGAAATGTTACTATTTTTTCCTTATGCTACTGATGAGGGTCTCCTAAATTTACGATCGGATTCTGGTCCGACTAACCGGTCTTAAATCCAAATAATTGTCAATTGCTATTATTATATTCTTGAACACAAATTTCACTTAAAATTTAATTCATATTACTACACAAATTACAAAAGTTCATAACTAATATACATAAATATTGTAAATAAAACTAATAACCAATATGTGCTACATTGAGCATACTAAAAACTTTAACATAAATAAAAATTACTAAACAACACATACAAACAGACAACGCATACATACAGACAAAAAATATAAAGCATTTTGAGACATAGTTTTTCTGTTTCCTGATAATTTTGAAATAAGTTTTAAAGCACATTTAGTCATGAGAAAAAGTGAGTCATTTCTGGGAATAAAGAAATTTTGGTGCATAATTTGATACATTATCTGAGGATATTTTGAATTTTATTTTATTCACATTTTTAAGAAATCGTGCTCAGGCATTTATTCACTTGTTTTCCATCTACTTTAATCGTAAAAGTTTTCCACTAGGACATTTCATTTTTATCACCTCAAGTTTATATGCAGACCACTTGAATACTTAAAAAGCAATGCAAATACAATATGCAATATTGGTTTGGTCAAAGTGCCATTGAACAACGTTACGTTTATTTTTTTTTTGTTAATATTGCTCTATATTACATCTTTACAGCATGCGTTTATTTTCCAAAATATTCTAAAAAATTCCATACATGAATTCAAAAAAACAATTTAAATGATCAATTTTAAATTTCTTATCAATTTATCAAAAAATTTAACAGTGTAAGATGGAATTTTCCAAAAATATGTTGTTTAAACGAGGCATTGATTTCCATTTCAATACTTTCACCATTATCAAAAAAATATACTTTTATTGGAGACCCAAAACATTTTTTCAGGATATATTACGATTTGAATTTTTTTAAATATAAATTTACTAAATCAAAAGAATTTTACTCTATTTTCTGAACCGTTAGATTTTTGTATATATAATATATTATTTCAGCCAAATTTCGGGGTTCTGCTTACGTTGCTTTTTCTCAACTCTGATACTCTTGTTCGAATAGTTAGATACCAGAGTATCATGAGGGTTGCGTTTGAAAAAAAGCTGATTTCGAGTTGGTGGTGGATGATGGAATCTGTTCACGTATTGCTTCAAGAAGTCAAGAACTGTCCGGGCGGTCGTTTCAGCAATATCTGTGAATGCCCACACAGAGATACCCAACCAGCAACCCATCAGACCTCCGACGTAGCTGAAAATATCCATTGCCTGAAAACGAAGCAAAAATACTCATGGTTATGATGTTTGCAAATGAATGTAAGTATGTACATATGGCTGCGTAAAATATATCATGATACATAATAAAATACATATTTATGTGTAAAAATACATAGTTTATGTGAACTTAATTCCCATCCCTTTAGAAATGTAGTGGATTTACTACCCTCACGTACTCTAAAGATTATTTTTCTGTTTTTAGTGAAGCTTATTTATTTCGTTAAACGTGGGTGATGCGTCACTGGAATTCTTAACGATCTTTTCATTGCTGCGGTGCTACTCTACTTAATGCAAAACGAAACTCTTTCTTCTTTCCTTCACTTTATATTTAGATCAAGGTTATGCTTTTTTCATAGTTACTGTCATAATTACTTCGTTTCTTAAATCCAATATTTGGAACGAGTTTATCTTATAGGACTCTTCCGACAGGAAATCTAATTAATCAATAGTGTTCACTTTCCAATCATAACTTTTATTAGGTCGGAAACTATGAAACTGGCGTTGACTTAAAAGAAAAAAATGCGTAATATTTCACATTATTTATTACATTCAATCGAAGTAACTTCCAATGATATCTACGACTTTCTACCAACAATTGACAAATCATACATCTCATTTTGAAAAAAAATATTTTTTAGAATTACTAAGGAATCAAAATCTTTTATAACATCATTTTGGTTATTGTATTTTTTTTCTCTTAAAATTAATTCATAATTATGGAAAAGTTAATAATCGGTCGGAGAAATACCTGGTGAATTTGGAGAATGTGGTAACATTTTATATTGTCGAGAAGGTAATTTGTTAACAGTGATAGTATCTTTACCTGATTTTGCTTCACCTTGCAGTAATACTGCGCCACTGCGATTCAGCTAACAATGCTGGTTGGTTTTTAAAAAGTTTCTCAAACATAACATCAATTTCACGGCAATAGGACTTCGCTGACTTACTTACGGTTTCGCCTGCTTGTAGGAAGGAATGAAGTATCTCTCCTTTGGCATTCCACCTTATGGTAACCATAATCTGTTTTTGATGAAAGTTTGGTGTCTTGGAGGTGTATTCCTAGTTTACCATTCACTTGATCGTTTTCTATTATCATACAAATACATTTTCGTGACAAGTGAGGATTGTGTGTAATAACCGCAATTGCTTATTGCTTAGCGACTAAGATGCACACTTGTTCTTGCGCTCGATCATCTGCAGTTGCGTCAGTTCGTACGGCACACTTGAGTCCAATTTTTTTTTACTTTATTTATTGCACGCAGATGTTTTAACGCAGCTGTATGGCTAGTTCCTAGTTTTGACCGAAGTTTACGAATAGTTGTAGTGGAATTGAATTCCACAGTCTTCCATATTTTCTCGTTATCAATTTGTGCCTGTGGTCTTCATCGAGGCTCGTTGACGATACTGAAATTACCAGAAAGAAACTTTTGGAACCAGTATCCAGGATTTGTTTTTCATTAGTGGATCCATTTCCGAATCCTGAGCTGCTGTAAGATTCAATTTGAACTCGGACAAGAAAAGTAGATGTAAATCGCGTTTTGTTTCCATCAGAATTTTGGAGAAAAATAAAATAAAATTGGGATACAAAAGCGAATTCTTTTAAGAAATGAGTAAGATAAATACCTTTAAAATTTATAAATAAAAATATCGAGCGCACTTTACATTAAAACTCTGTCAGTTGCAGCTAAACACAAACTAAACAAAAACGCCCGTTTTATATTTTCCAACCTAATACTTATTATATTAATTCAATAGAATACAATTTGTAAGTTATCGCGTGTTGTAATATTGCTCTTTTAGATAGAAGAAAAATTATTTTTCATGCGGATAAAAGAAGCACTTTTCACTTTTATAATCATGTAAGTTGTGCTTCATTCCTATGAAAATGGGAACAAAATGTTAGTTTATAG
The DNA here is from genome assembly GCA_019974015.1 of Nephila pilipes. NCBI lineage: Eukaryota > Metazoa > Arthropoda > Arachnida > Araneae > Nephilidae > Nephila > Nephila pilipes. The sequence continues at coordinate 201,921 of BMAW01014416.1, forward strand.
AGAAAATTAGTATCAAATTGCTGTGTAATAAATTTGAATAAGTATGAAATTTTTATTTCAGTATTTTCAAAGAAGTTTACAGAATTGATTTTAAAATTTAGCTCATTATAGGGACGATTTATCAACAAAATTCAGTGGAAATTTCAAGTTTTAAAGTATGAGTAAATATGCCGTTACTTTAATAATGTTGAAAAAACTGCTCGCTTAGAAAAATACTTTTTATATACTGAATTCGAATTCTGATTAGTTTCGCAGAATACTGAAGTAATTTTTATGAGAATGTCGCAGCAGAAATAGATAAGAAACTTGTGCGATTAACAAATAAATGAATAATCGTATCAAAGACAATGAAATGAGCTTAAAATTGGTTTTGTCTTCGTATTTAATATGTTTATCGAATAAACAATACCTCAAATGAAGAAAATTATAATCCTTCAGGAGAAATATAATTTAAAAATAAATCACAGTTTGAATCATATGTACTCATTATCAAATGTATACACTTTTTAAAAAAGGGATACATAAGGGGGTGGAGGGATCTGCTTAACGCTATCGAAATGAAAATAAAAAAAAGAATAAAACTGATATTAGAATGTTTTACAACGATATCTGGAAGTGTTAAGAACCAAGTTCAAAAAATACCATTATTCGCAAAAAATTCGAGAAATTCGCGAAAAATAGATAACAAGTTATTATAAAGACTCTGAAAACGACTCATAAAGTATGTAAAGAGTGAACGTGATCTGGAAAATTAGCGACCTACTGAAAATGCTTAAACGTGCACATGTGAAACTAAATGTAGCGGAATGAGAAATATGAAGCAAGCTCCATTAACTCCCAGCATCTAACGCACAAAGGGAAAAAGGAGAAATTAGAAGAGAGAGAATCACAAGTCGTCTAAGTATTAAATATTATACTTTTCAAACCGTAATTGAAGATTCCACAAATAGATCGCAATTAAATTTTAATAGTTGCCAAACCCGAGAGATATTGCACAATAGTAGATTATAAAAAGATATGTTATCGTATAATTGTTTATTATTTGTCTGATATGCTATTCTCATTGACTCAATGGAGTTGACAAAGTGCTAGAAGGGTGAAAACCTCAATTACAATTGAATAGAATTGGAATGAATAGATACTCTATGATTCGCAAGCATCTATTTCAATTTTCTCTAGAAGCATCAACTTATATTGGGGATTAATCTGTTGCTACTAGATTGCATCATAACTAGAGAATGGATTGTGGTACGTTGCGTCACAGAATTGATCTACTTTGTTCTTAAAGTAGTGTAAATTTCATGTTTTGTCACATGTGATTATTTTGCTTTTATCTGATGTAAAAACTTTTACTTTGAATTTACGTCGCATAAGATGGGAACGAGAACAATTGGCCATTGACCCCTTAATTTGATAATATAATTTAAATTATGAGTTCAAACGTGTTTCAGTTTCATTATGAGTGCGCCTGTTCCAAGACGACTGGAGTCATAAAAAAAAACATCCAACCTTCTCTAAACGAGTATCTGCCCTTATTAATTCTAATCATGGAATTTTAATGAAATTGTAACACCAACACGTGATTCCACCTGTTTATAGATTCGTTCAGAATAAGCAAGAATTTACTTGCAAAAACTATTTTCTTGATCCTTAAAATTAAAAACAATACTTACAGTATACAATGGCTTATGTGATATTACGATGACTTCAGGACTTCTGATGTAGAGCCTTACTCTGATTTCACCCCTAAAAGATGAACGATAATTATAACAGAACATTGTTGCACACTTCATAAAAATATACTTTATGAAATTAAGCTTTCCTACAAAAAATAATTATAACTCTACCAATAATAACTATTAGTTAAGAGGTTTTAACAATTAATAGATTCTATTATCAATAATAAAAATGAAATTGGGAGCTTGATAAAAGATTACACTCTCTAATTATAAGTCTTCTTATGAATAATAATTAGCAGAATTCCATTTTAATTAAGTAGAATTGTATACTTCCTACATATTTCATAAGGCCTGTGTCATCTACGCACCAATAATTAATTTACAACTCATATATAGTGCAATGCGTTTTAAAATTTTTCGAACAATAGCTGATGTAATTTTAAAATAATTTGTTTTTGATGTAAAATACCTGTTTACTACGTTTTTGGAGAGAATAGCTCAATTTGGTTCCCTTCATTAGAAACATTTACATTCACTCACACGATTCCTTTACTTAATTATGTTAAGTAGATAATAATTATTTCTTTCATTTTCAATTGTAATATTTTGAGCTCATTTTAATATTAATTTAACAGTCATTCAATAAGTCATCAGAAAATCCAACAGATGGCGCTTGTCGTATCTATTTTTTTTTTTTTTTTTTTTTAGTAAGCATCATGATTCACTTGAAATCTATCTCATTTATTTCCATCTAAATGTTTCCTTTTTATTGTCGATTACAGCAAGAAACATATGTTTATTTAGAAAAATGTGAAACAAATGAGTTTCGAGAGGTAATTAAACACATTTAAAAAGCTCAACACCGAAACAGATCAAAAAGCTGAGCTGCATGAAATTCATAGCAGTCCTGTGTTTTCAACTGCTTAGAATTGTGTAACTGACCGCATTTGCTCTGATTATAAATATACGTAATCTTGTGTTGGAGTCTGAGGCCTAATAGGCTCTCTTATGTCGCAATCCGAACGGATTTCGATACATAACTGTGGAGGAAACGTGAATTCTCTACTGCCATCTAAAGATAGATAAACATTTAAAAAAGATTCAGTTTTTGAAGGAAAATGGACTCCAAAGACAGCAAAGATGTTGGAATATTTTGGCAAGGGGGTAGGAATGATTTTTCAGGATTCACGAGGAATCATATTCACAGATTTCTTTCAAAAGAAGAGTAGTATTTCGAGAGTATTATGAGTCGTTCTCAGACCTATTCAGCGATGAAATCTTGTAAAAAAAACATCCTAATTTTAAAAAAATATATATCTTCCGTCAAGAGAATACTCAGGTGTACCGCCATTGAGTTTCGAAGGCCAATATCAGTGGAATGTAGTTAGAATTATCAAAACATTCAACGTATTCACCGGACTTGATTAAAATTTTTTTTTTTAATTTCCATTTTTATTGAAAGAGTTCAGTGTGCAACGGCTCACTTCGAACGAAGAGATCATTGCCGAAACAGATACCTATTCAGAAGACCTTTTCAAATATTAAATTTTGATGACTTTAAGAATTTGAGAAACGTTTGTAAAAATTTATGGGGCTTAAAATAGTTTAGGATAAAAAAAAACCATGTCATATAGTTTATTTTTCTATCTCTCTCTAGGGACATATTTAAAGATCCTCGAAATTTATGAATCAATTTCAAATTTGTTTCGGCCTCTTTTAACAGATGACAGCCCTCAATGGTGACAACAAATCACCTTAATGAAGCAATCTGACTTTAGGTACAATTTAGTTTTGAACTATTTTCGTATTTTTATATTTTAGTATTTTTATCAATATATAATTTTTTGACAATTCCATTGACGAAACAGTTTCATCGGTTAACACCCACTTAGAAATTGAGCAACAAATAATTTATGTAGCGATGTTCATACTTGTACATTTGATATTTTTGATTTTGATTATCTTGTATATTTGATTTTTACTCGGTTTTTTAACAATTTCGTGCACATGGAAATCACTTTGGAACATTATTTTTCTTCAAAATGTTTTATCGAATTGTAAGTGTATTTTTAGAATATTTTACATCTTTAATGCAATGTGTGTGTGTGTTTTTTTTATTGATTTTGCTTTCATCTCGACACATTTTTTGGTGCAGGATAGATAAATCCTCAATTCATAAGCTAAAAAAATTCATACTTATTCTCTCACAACGTCAATTACTCTTCAAATAAAACTTTTCAATTATAATCTACAATTACAGCATTTGTTGATCGAAATTATTTTTTTCTCGTTATTGAAAGAATGTATTTCTTAATCAATTTCAAAAGATATTTTAATAAAAATAGAAAATTGTATAGGATGATAGATGGTGTAACAGGTCAATTGAAATGTTCCCGGCCTGACACATAGATGGCGCTACTAGAATTAAATCCATGTGTTTTTTAGTTAGCCCTAACCCTCAAAAGATGTGTGTATAAATTTGACAGCTGTCGGATCATTAGTTTGTGAATTATAGCATTTTGAATGAAGCAGCTTTTGTTATTGTGAAAAAAATGGATAAAAAGGAATTTCGCGTGTAGATAAAATATTGCTTTTTGAAGGGAAAACATACAGTGGAAGCAAAAACTTGGCTTGGTGCCGAGTTTCCGGACACTGCCCCAGGAAATTCAACCATCAAGGATTGGTATGCTAAGTTTAGACGTGGTGAAATGAGCACCGAAGACGGTGGACGCCCAAAACATGTTGTTACCGACGAAAACATTAAAAAAATCCACAAAATGATTTTGAATGACCGTAAATTGAAATTGAATGAAATAGCAGATACTCTAAAGATTTCAACTGAAGGTGTACATCATGTCATTCACGAATATTTGGGTATGAGAAAAGTCTGTGCAAAGTGGGTGCCGCGCGAGCTCACTTTTGACCAAAAACAACGACGAGTTGATGATTCGGAGCAGTGTTTGAAGATGATCCATGCGTAATAAACCCGAGTTTCTGCGTCGATATGTGACAATGGATGAAACATGGCTCCATCATTTCACTCCGAAATCCAATCGACAGTCATCCGAGTAGACTGCACACGATGAACCCGCTCTAAAGCGTGGGAATAGTCGGCTGGCAAGGTTATGGCGTCTGTATTTTGGGATGCGCATGGAATAATTTTTATTGACTACCTTGAAAAAGGAAGGTCCATCAACAGCAACTATTACATAGCGTTATTGGCCGTTTGAAGGACGAAATCGCCGAAAAACGGCCGCATTTGAAGAAAAAGGAAGTGCTGCTTCACCAAGACAATGCACCGTGTCACAAGTCAGTGAAAACGATGGCAAAAATCCATGAATTGGGCTTCGAATTGCTTCCGCATCCACCGTATCTGGCCCCCAGCGACTGTTTCCTGTTCTCAGATCACAAAAGAATGCTCGATGGGAAGAAATTTTCGTCGAATGAAAAGGTGATCGCCGAAACTGAGGCCTATTTTGAAGCAAAGGACAAATCGTACTACAAAAGGGTATCGAAAAGTTGGAGTGTCGCTATAATCAGTGTATCACCTTTGAAGGGAATTATGTTGAATAAAAAAAACTAATTTTTCCAAAAAAATGTGTTTTACTATGGTAGGCCGGGGACTTTTCAATTGACCTGTTATGATAAGAAGAGAAAAAGTGTTTTAATTCAGTTAGATTCCTTATTCATAATTATCGGAGATTCTTGTATAAAATACTAAATATTTTAAGGTTTCAATCCTATGATACCTTACGTTTAACTTACCTGTTCATTAAAAATGCAGGAGATGTACTCTGAAAATGAAAGGAAAGGAACTATGGTAAAAAGGATAACTTATAACAATATTGGAAAATATTTAAATTAAATTTGTGAAATGTTTATATATATATTCCAAATGTAAAAAAAAAAATACATTAAACTGAATTAAAGTGGATCAAAAATCTGAATATAACGTTACTTAGTTGTGAGCTAATATTTGAAAGAATAAAAATATAACGATATAACCAAATTTAACTTTAAAATTAATGTTTTTAAAAATAAAGTTTACGTAAGATAAAAAAATAAAACAAACGCATTATAATTCAAATCTATAGAAAAACGAATCTAAAATTAGAGAAATTATCGAAGCTAAGTATAAGAAAAAATGATAAAAAACCGAAATTGAATAAATTAACAGTAACTGTAACCTGCATAAAATACTCTTAGTCATTGAGAAATAAACTTTGTTATCTAGAGGAATGCGTTCATAAATATTAGTATTACCATTCATATTTAAATGATGGAATTGCAAACGCGTGCTGCAATTTTTATACGTAAGTTACAGTGAAAATATTTCAGGAAAATATTTGTTTTTAAAAAAAATATTGATACTAATTTAAAAAAACAAATATTTTCATTGAAAAAAACTTAAAATTATAAGAAAAACAATTATTGAAAAATTGAATTATACTGGATATAGAAAATAATTATAATTTTATAATATTTTCAAATTATAATTTTAATATACATATGTAACACAATTTTTTCAAATAATTTGAATCTTAAAAGATGTAGTTAAAAATTTAATAAAATGTAGAATTATTTGAATATGCATGTGTGTGAAAATCGATGTAATTAAATTAATTTCAAAGAAAGGTACTTTATTCACAAAAAACAAAAGCCATCTCTTTCAACATAGTCGTCACTTATATCATCTGATTTACAATTTTTCTGTTAATATCTAAATATGCATTTTCATTAATAATTATCAATTTATATTATATGAAATAAAAAGGATTACAAGATAAATTAGGTTTAATTTATGCATTATATTTCTTTAAAATATTATTAGGTCATTAGTACATCTAAACAAAGAATAATTATTTTACTTATAAAATTTTGTTCTTAAAATTGTAAATATATATTAGCAATATTATTACTAAGAAGACCATCTTGTAGTTCGATATTAATTATCTTCTATTTCTTATTAGTAATATAATTTTCCTTTATAGATAAATTACGAGAAAATGAAATTTCTCATGATAATTGGTAAATAAGTTTTATTTTTTTAAATTAAAAATATCTGGACTTTTATTAAATCTTCCTTATGTGTCAAATAAACGGATCTTCAAAAATTTGTTTTTTAAAATCCATAGTGAAATTTTATTTGCTTTACTACAGTAAGTGCTGTAACCCTTAGTTCTCTATAAATTTAAAAGAAATTTATATTAGAAATATAAAGAAATGTTGTATTATTTCAGAGATATGTTTTCCTGCAGATAGCTCTAATTCTGAATGAGAAATTTTGTATAATATTTTTACATTTAATAAAAGACTCATTATTGAAAGGCGCTTACAAGTCAAATTAGTACATAGCTTTTCACATGTAATTGCATAATTTCCAAAGATTTTATCAACATTACCAATAATAAAATGAGCACCAGGAGGTTTATTATGGAATTTCTTAAATATTTTTTTTTAGCATTTATATCTTTTCTTACATAATCCTTATATACAAACTTTGATAGTAAGGGATTAATAAGCTACAGAGGGTTTTTTGCGTTAAAGCCACGGATCATTTTTAAACAAGATTATTACTTTTCGAATCTAAAGAAATATACACAGACTATAATATTAAACAGTATCGCGTACATATTTATCAATAAGATGAAAGGGAAAGAGGAAGGTTAGTAAAGTTCCATTTCTAAGAAGATTTTCTCTTTTTTGTCTTGTCATGGCGACGTTGTCGTATCTGTACCGTCGACTAATAATGAATAAAAATATTCTCATTCATATGTACGTTCACTAAATTTAAATTGTAATATCCTGCTTAATCAGCGCACATTAGATCTAGATGGCGTTCAAAAATTTCTTTAGAAACAATTCATGAATTATCTCAGATCATGGCGCAATCTCCTAGAAAAAAGAAGAAAAAAAACCACAGAGAACTGCACAACTGATGTTATATAGCATATGTGGAAAACTTTTGATTTCCAAGTGAAAATGGTCAATTAGAAAGCGAAATATTAATTCCTATTTTGTCGAAACTCTCCTTTCAAGATATTACACTGTAGTACAAACAGGTTGGAGCAATATAAAATATTTGGAAAGGCAACAAGAAGTAGAAGTTCAAGTACCCTCCTTTGCAATTACTTACCTAAGTGGAAATTTAAAAACAATAGAAAATTCAAAGATTCCTAGAGTGTTACCAAAAGAGTAATGTTTTTCACTGATGGAGAATTTCAAAAGAAGTGCGGTGAAGAGCTAAACAGAACATTCTGAGGATCCAGGTAGCGAACTGCAGCCCATAGAATGGCGAAGGGAAAAAAGCCCATAACTTCAATCTTGGTCTTATACTAGTAATTCAAAGAACACTGTCGTGAAGTGGAATGAAATTGAGATCGTAATTCTTCGATCCATTCTGAATCAGGTTAGTGAAACCACAACATCGATATTACGTTGGGAAATGGAGAATTCTTTGGGTTCTAAATTCAAAGTGTCCTTGTTTGTAAACTTCATGAAACAGTAGTCTACAGACTCCAAACGAGCACGTGAGGAACTGGGTAAATATTTTTTTCTTACATTTATTGATTTTTTATTCTTTTGTTTCATTGTAGCAATATCAGACCAGAAATTCTTCTTGCGAGGGCGTTAGAAATTCCAGAATGTTTGTGTGGTATTCTTTTCTACCAGTATAGAGTGCACCAGGCGACCCGGTAGTGTGGGAGCAAATATCTCGAAGATGCAGAGGCACGTACCCTGACTTTAGCGACTATTGTAAATTTCTTTTTCGGTCTCTGCACAATGGCAGAATTTCTGTAAAGTCTCTTTTAGTTATTGTCTTTGAACTATTATGTATTGCATCATGACTTTTAAGCATCGAGTAATAAGCGAATAATTTTACAAACAGCATTTGTCCAGTCCATTATTTCTAGAAAAATACCACTAAACTTCAACATGTATAATAATGAAGATATAAATTTCTTTTGAATAATTTCGAATGTTGTGTCGAAACACCATCTACCTGATTTAACTTTAGAATTTAATGAGGATAATCGAAGATAATATTCTGATCTGATTAATTTCATAAATCTATTAAACCAAAACAAACTAGTAAAAAAAAAGTATCTTTTTATCTGATGACACAGTAAGTGAGTAAATGATTGAAACGTGTCCTCCAAAATACATTTTTCAAACGAAAATTGAAGTGTGGGTTGATGAGATATCGTAAAAGTAGATGTTCGCTAAATATCTCCGGTGATAAGGATAAAAAAATGCATTTCTCCAAATCAAGAAGGAAATCATAAGGAAGAGGTATTCCCTTCATTTAATTTATGATGTAATTGATTCTCCTGAAATTCCATAGTGTTTATTATGTTAGGTGCTAAAAGCATTTTTTATGTTCCAAACAGACTTTGAGTGTATATAGTATATTCTTTTGCTATTCCAATTAAACAAAATTAATTTCAAAAAATCATAATTTGAATATTCATTCTTTCCCTTTGCTTTCTCAAATTATTAAACAATGTTTTACGAAACCTTAGACATGCCAAATTCTTGCAATTTATGTGGATGAAAAATGGAGTGCACAATACTCTTCATAAATGAATCTGAAAATCTCCCAAAACTGAAATGTGTATTCTAACCTGCCTCTGAATGTGAGCTATAAATAAACATTTAAAACAATACTTTTAGCAAAAATAAAATTAATTTTGATGATATACAAACATATTGTAATAATATGTCAATCATCATCAAAAACGTGTCTTGTTCGAATGTTGGCAATTTATTAAAATCTAAAAACGTTTTGCACTTCCTTGATACTTTCCTTGTTAAACTCTCTGATTATCTAATTTTTTTGGTTCTGAATCGTTCTCGCCTTTCAACCAGCTAACAGTACAGAAGACTCCATTCGCAGTTTTGATCGGTATTCCAATTAAATACAAGAAACGTTTAGCAAATTTCTAGAAATCATGAGGGTAGATATATTGCACTTCTTTTCAAGATACCTGTGAACAGATGCATAGCCATGCCAAAGAAAATATCCTAAAGATTCAGCAGTAGTATCGGCGAACATTCATCAAAAGGAGAAACTTTGTGCTCCAGAACAAATGTAATGAGGTGGACGAGAAAACAAAGAACTTTGGAACTTGACTGAAGCTGAAACCTTGACATGTCACGCCATACAAAAAAAAAGTTTACGAGCAAGTCAAATGTGTCATATGATGTTCCAGAAACTGGAACATTTTAATTTTAACTCGCTTTAATTTTCTTTCTTCTTTTTTGCATGCACCAGGGCCTCCAATACAAACGTGTACATTTTATGGGAATCCAAGCAACTTTGGCGACTTAATATTTAGGATCCAATGCATCGGGAAACACATGACTCAGTTGCGAAATCGCAGACAGACGGAATAGAGACACACAACTTATTCCTTAGACAATACACTGAAAGTTGAGATGCTTACTGAGTTATTACAGCTAAATTTGACAGACCAGTTAAGGTTAATTTTAAGATACTGTAATAAAGCCGGAAACTGAATACTCTCCCAAAGAGTTAATCACCCAAGGCTTAACAGTTGAAAAATCTATCCAGCTTACAAAGTTGAAAGCAGAATTACCTGTGCCAAAAAGTATTCAAATTACAAACATTCCAAAACTTTAAAGATATTCATATGGTAGACAAATTTGTATATATCTCTTAAAACTGTAACTTAAAAACATATCTAAAATGGTGATGTCCATCTTAAAAATGAGTACCATAGAAATAATAAAAGAAAACTATTTGGATTGTATGACTGCTACACATATGGCATCCTAGAAAGTTTCATAACCAAAAAACAGTACCATCACCGAAAACTCTTTTCCAAGTACCCTAAAATTCCAATTCAATCTCGATATAAAACATCATCCTCTTCAGTTAGCTACGTATATTTCGCTTCTGCATGTGAGTGAGAGAGAGATTACCACTGAAATTTGATTTGCCACACAATTCCAATCACATATCAGAATTCAAAGATTTTCTAACCGATGTAAAATAACTTTTTTACAATTCAAAAAATTCGGATCTTTAAACCTGCAATTTTTAAATTTAAGAAAAAAATCACCAAATGATAAATTATTTCTTTTAACAGAGGAACTTTTTCCTTTAGCAAATAAATCAAGCAATTCATAATTCAACATTAATTAATATCATTTGGTACAATATTCGTAGAGAGCTGAGGATAAGGAAATTTTCTTTGTACATCTTTTTTCTGTACCTTCATCGTGAGGACAAGACTCCATAAATCATAGCCAGTCACATTAGGAAGTATTTTAGATAACAGTACAATTTTTTGAGTTTTTTTACAACATTAAAGCGTAAAATTTATGAAACAATATTTAAAAGCATTATATTTATTTATATCAAGAGTGACTGGGAAACAAAGATGCATCTTTTAACTCAAAAATATAAATATTTTAAAAAAAGTTATTACTAAAAAACTGTTCAGTACAATTGTTCTTCTTTATCAAAAATTGTTCTCTAAAAAGAAGATAGCTATAAAATATTTTAATAGAAATTGTAGGAGAATAATATAAATGAATGTGAGAATGTATAAGCCGAAATTATCTAAATTACGTATCTTAAGATATGGTATTTTAAAAATAAAGTCATGTTAAATGAATCGTATAATATTCTAATTCAAGTTAAGAGGCGGTAAAATACAGGAATAACACTCACAAAGAGTGAGTCACAAGTCCACTTTCTGAATATTGAAAGCAAGAGGAGAAGTGATGCTCGAATCCCTTCATTGTAAAAATCAGACTTCGACTTTCTTCACAAAAGGGAGAGAAACACAATCATGCGGATATGAACAAAACATTTTCTTTGGGACGACTTCTCTGAAAGTTTGGGGCTAAGAAAGAGCTGGCCTTATTAATGCAATTTATTTCTCATTTTTGGATTTGAATATTACGATTGCATATAGATAACTCTTTCTAGGAATGTGTAATGATCCAGTTTGGAACTTATTTTAAGAGAATTTATCCGGATTTCGTGGTTATTGAAATTAGAGGTATGATTAGTTTTGGTCAAATTGTAAAATATTTCTTTCTTGTTTAAGTGATTTCCTTAATGATTAGAAATAATGACAAAAGTGTGTACACGTTACATAGAAAATTCATAGAGATTGAAATTTCTATCACGGCTTAATTTATATTTATCCTGTTACCAGCAGTTAAGTTACCATGGTAACTCACTCCACGAGTCTTTTATTAATACTTTTATATATTTTAAATTTTATGAGAGTCATTGTTTCTCTGAATGTATATCGTTCTATTTTGAATATGGAGAGGGGGTGCCAGCTCAGGTATCATCCTCGTCACTTGACCGCGGTTCAAAATTACGAGGTCCGTCGAAAATAGCCCTCGTGTTGCTTCTTGCGACGTTAATAAAAACTAAACTAAAATTATTTTGAATAAGTTTTGTGTAAAATAATTGTTTCGAAGAGTTCCTGTGATGTAATGCATGTTTCTTCAACTCCGCAGCGTATTTAGCTATGTACCTTGATTTATTTATAGTTTTGCTTTACCATTATCACCTAGAGTCCGTTTGGTTCTTCTGAATGAAGTTCTACTGTTATTAGAAATATATAGAATATACTGTAATGAACAGCAATGAATATAATGGCATGGAATTGAGGCATGCCAATGTGTGATTCGTTTCTTTCTTCCTCACGCAACTCAAATGGTTCTGAAATTCCCTTTAACATGTTTTTTGCGCGTTAGGTGAGAGGACACAGATTATGTCAGATTCATATATGAATCAATGATTTTTCAGCGTGAAGTAAGTATCCCTAATATATTTCGAAGTCTGAACGAGTCTAAATAATATTTATTTTCCATCAACAACATATGATAGAAGAAATAATGAAAACCCATTAATCAATGACAATTTTCAATGAAGTATGTTAAATAAGGGTTTATAGAAATAGATATAAATTTCCTTTTATACGCTAACTCAAATTGTGACATTGGGCTATTCGCGGTTTCTCTTCACTAACCTTGGGGACTTTCAGTTGAGATTGATTGCTTTCACTAAACAACCTTTGCCCAACCAAAAATGAAACGTGATGAAGAAC
>BMAW01014416.1:214708-235885 GCA_019974015.1 Nephila pilipes
ACTAGTATTGAGGCTTCGAGTAAAGATTACTCGGAAAAGGATTCGGTTTAGTATTTTCAGCTGTTGTTCCAGATTCGGAGTTGCAGTCAATAAAAGATATCGGTAAGAGTCGGTTAGATTTTTATTGGTGGGTTGAACTAAGGTGTTAGAAAACTTAACCTGGAAAGCATAATTATTGGTGTCGTAGTATTTAATATTTGAAATTAGTGATGGCCCAAGAGGACGTCCGGGTCGGCCGGGTGTTACAAAATCACTTCTTTAATATTTAGTTTCGCATACAAAATATTCAAAAACATATATGCGTACAAATATGTAAAAGCTTATATGACTAAGAGCTTATATGATTCAATATAGATGAAGATCATTGACAAAATTGAACGACAATTGCTAAGACAAAGAAAAAGAATCTAAAAATCATTCTTACCGGAAATTTATCATAGTCTCGTTCTGTTATCTCATAACGATAGATAAGCTTTCTAAATAGAGGGATATTATGAAACATTTGTTATACATATGAATCAAATTTATATTTAATTTATCTTTGCCATGGGCTTAAAACATTGAATTCAATTAAAGTAAGAGCAGATACTTCCGATATTAAAGAGAAAACGTTTCAACGCACCTCTTCATAAATTGTAGAGGGTGACCCCAAATGGGGATGTAAATCGTTGGAATAAAAAAAATTATTTTAGGGACATGAATTTAAGAAAATAAGAACTTAATCCTAATTTATTTTATGTTATGTAACTTATTCGATTTATCAGAAAAATAATTTTTCATTCAAAAGTCCTTACTGATTGACATTTACGATATTAATCATCTGCAGTATAAAGATTAAGAGGTTTGTTCTTCACCATTGAATGAGTAAGACTTAAAATTGTATTTTCAAGAAAAGTCTTGACTGATTTCTAGATCGGAGCTTGAGCTGAATTTCTCATGACGACTGCAAAGACATTAAAGTCTCTTTTGCAATTCACCACTAAATACTTATATCAATTTAATTTTGCAACAATAAAGTTTATTTTTTTCGCCGCGGTAAACTACTGGTCATGGTCGCCGAATCACGGGGAGCGGTTTTCCTCGAGTCGCCAGTTTGTTCTATGAGGCTGCTAATGATCTACAGAAGGGGTGGCGAACCTGTATGCATCAACGTGCCATTTTTTCTAAAAAAAAGTTTAATGAGATCACAGACGTGCCGTCAAAGAATAATACTAAATAATATCAACTCAAAATTCTTTATTGAATGCAAAATAATTTACATTTTTGCAATGTCTCAGTTATACTCGTAATTCAAATTAAAGTCACATTAGTGTGACTTCTGTTGTTGCATATTAGATGACAAACAACTTATATTAGAGTTGTAAGATGTTACTTTTAGCAGAATGCATGCTAAACTGGAGTCATCTATCAAACAATTTCAAAGCGAGTCTTTAATGTTCTTCATCTCTGAAAATAATGAATCTCAGGCATAGATGAATGAAAATATGGTTAAAATAGCACGAGCCAGCTTCTGCAAACAGTTAAATGTGTCTGGTAACGAATTCCATGTTTCCAAAATTTTGTTATTGGCATTTTTACTTATATTGCTTGTCAAAATTTCCGTTTTAATCCATTCCAATTCTTTCCTAGTTTCAATATTTGAATCCATATTAAAATAGAATGGAAATCTATCGGCTGCATTTTAAATTCAGCTATTTCCAACCAATCGAAGTTGAGTTTAACGAATGAAGTCACATCAGGGTTCATAATAAACTTGAGTCCTTCCGAAAATTCTGAGAAATTCTCGTTGAAAATTCATTGATTGAAGAATCAATTACAGAAATAAATTATTCAGCCACAGTTTCTTCACCTGGTTTCTCATGTATACCTGAAACATTGAAGTTTTTTTTTTTTCGAGTTTGGAAAATACTTGCAGTTTCTTGTAATAATATCGTTCCTATGTAAGTGTGTGTACAAACATGATGTTTAGCGTCAAAAGCGTGGATGAGATCTATCATAACGATAATTCATTGAAACTCTCAATTCACATTGAAATGTTGGCATATATTTGTAAAAACATTAATTTTGATAGCCACTTAACATCTAACAACTGTTGGTATTGTTCAATATCCCCCTCATTTTGTAGAAACAGTCTGATTTCTTCCAGGCAATCAACAAATCTTTGAAGTGCGTTCCCACTGATCAACCAGCGAACATTATTATACATCAGTAAAACATTACACACCGAGGTCACTTCATTTAACAAAGTATTGAACTTTCGCTTATTTAAAGTCTGTGACGAAATGAGATTGACTATTTTTGTAACTACCACCATTACATTATCAAGAGATGTTAAACCACACTTAGCACACAAGATTGGTTGGTGAATAATGGGAATTCAAGAATTGAATCTAACTACGTCTGTTTGAAATAAAATTTTGAAACCATTTTTTTTGCCCACAATACTTGGAGCACCATCATTTGTTAATGAAACAATTTTTTTTCAAATCAATTTTTTTCTCAGTAAGCGAATTGTTAACTGCCGTACAAATATATGTGTCCTTTGTATCAGTTAGCAACGATGTTATCGAAATTAATTCTTCCTTAATGACGTTTCCCTTGTAATATCGAGCAAAAATAGTTATACGTGCAGATTTAGTGACGTCAGTTCTTTCCTGAAGACATAGCGAGAAAATGGAGTGGAGTTAATGCCAATTTTTTGTTGATCTGCTACATGTCCGGCCAGTTTTAAGATTATTTCTTGTATTGTGTTTCTAGATAGAGGAGTTTCTTTGATGCACTGAATTATCTTTTTTTTTTTTCGAAATCATCAAAAAGAGATGGCGCGCATGCTAACCAGGATTCCTTCAAAACCCCTCCCTCTTTAAAAGGTTTACTATATCGAGCAATGACATTTGGAGTCTTGTAACTTGTCATACTCGTATGACAATTATTTCCAACATATTTAATTATAGATGTCGTCTGTTTATTTCTGTCTTTCATTGCACTTCCAATTAATTCCTTTTGCTCTGGTTCGCATTTTTGACTAACGAATTTGTGATTTGTTTCAAAGTAACGTTTTACAGACAATGTTCTACATACCGCTGTTCCAGAACATAAGACACACACCACTTTGTCGTCTTTACTAATGATGCCATTTTTTTCAGTCCACCTAGTCTGGAATTCTCAGATACATTACTATCTTGCACTTTTTGCTTTTTTACTGAACTAGCCATATTAAATAACAATTAAGAATCGTAAATATAACACAAATAAACTTTGAAATACAGTTGTGTCAACGAAATGGACTATTATGCTATGCGTAACCAAACTATGTGTCATTATCAATTGTTGCAATAACGAACGAGAGCACTTCCTGTACCCGCGCGCGCCCGAACACTCCGTAGCGAAGGACCACTCGCATTCGTTCGTAATATACTTCATACTGAACTTAGTGATCGGTAGTGTGCCCAAAATATTGTGTCATGTGCCATTGGTTCGCCATCCCTGACGTACAGTGTAGCGGGGCTGGTGGAGGTCACCAGACCTCCTGCGGCGTTTTGAGGACACTTAAGATTGAGGTGCCAACTCAAATAGCGTCCTCGTCATATGAACGAAGCTCAAATTTACGAGATCCGTCCCCTTTTGTTAGTAGATTTGTAGGAAAGACCATCCGTAATTGAATGACATTCATAAAATTGATTAAAATAACGATTTTAATACTATGAAATATATTGAATACATTCGCAAAATAGAAAGCAAGAATATAATTTTAAATGTGTTCATTCCAATTATGAAATAATATTCAACTAAGTCAGCTTTAAAAAATTATCCAATGTGTATCTTAAGTAGATATTAAGAAACACTTATTGTTATGAGAATTATCTTTCACATTTCCTTAATGTTTGTAATGAATATTTATTTAATTGATTGATTCTTTGTAATTATTCTTTTTAAAACTGTTAAAATCTTAAAAGCAATTTATTTTTCTTAAATTTTTAATCTTAGTTTCAAACTAATAGAAATTAAATTTGCTTCAAATAAAATTGGAATAATGATTGATTGGTATGTTATTATAAGAAAAATATATGAAATAAGGAAATACTTACTTGCAGTTCAACTTACAATTCCTTCGGCATTCGTTTAAAATGTTATTTAAATTCACATCCTTACGGCAGACACCTAAGAAACAAAAGTTTATTTTCAAAAAATCTAATAAATTGTTTTTCAATATTTATTCAAATGTTTTTTTTCTTCTTCATATTTATGAATGGATTCATTTCCAATTTCTATGATGCCCATCAGGAAACATATTTAGTTTTCTTAATACATATGAAAAAAGAGTAAAAATGTATGAAGCCCACTTCAACACAAATTTTTCAATAAGACAAGCCAGTTTATAAGGCCTGTTATAACTTTATAAGAATTATTTTACATTTTCTTTCTTTTTTTTTTTTTTTTTTTTCATTTTTCTTCTAAAGCTTAGCTTTTAAAATAGATTTTTAGATTTATAATTCTTTTTTAATATTTCTAGATTGAGTTTATTGTAACTTCCTTTTTGGATTTATAATTTTATTTTTTGAGTTAAATTATTTTTGTCATAATCATGCACTTTTCAGTCTGCGATTTTTTAACTTTCTATTTTTGATTAGTACATGTCTTTATACATAAAATTCATTAGAAATTTAACTGTTTTTTATATTTTAAATTTTGAATTCACTTATTTGTTTACTTGTAAATATTAAGAAATTATATCAAATTATATATATATATGTATGTTAATAAGTGTCTTTTCAATCACAGATATATATATATATACAGGGGGGGGGGACAAAAATATGGAAACACCTTGTAAAATGCATGTTTGAAAAGAAAGATTGATTTTAATGAAATATGTAGGTGGCGCTGGCGTTTTTGACTACTAACGCCACCTATACAACTTCGTAAATGTGCTAAACAGTTCAGTTGTTGTCGGAGTACTGTTATGTGAGGTTGTCATTGCATTATGTTAGAGTTAACAGACTTTGAACGTGGGCAAATTGTTGGAGCACGTATGGTAGGTGCTTCCGTAAGCAAGGTAGCCGAGGTGTTTAGTGTTTCAAGAGGTACTGTATCGAAGATTTATTCCGCATATTTGAAAAGCGGAAAAACATCATCTGCTAAATCACAGCGCGGACGAAAGTGTGTGCTGAGTGATCGTGACAGACGATCATTAAGGGCAATTGTGACGAAAAATAAGAAGACCACAGCTGCAAAAGTAACTGCTGAAATGAATGTTGTGTTACAGAACCCTGTGAGTACCAAAACAATTAGAAGGGAGCTTCATAAACAGGGAATTTCTGGCCGTGCTGCAATTGAGAAGCCACTCATCAGTGATGCTAATGCCCGTAACAGGAAAAGGTGGTGTTTAAGTCATAAAGCCTGGACTATAGGGCAGTGGAAGCGTGTAATATGGTCTGACGAGTCTTCTTTCACATTGTTTCCCACTTCTGGCCGAGTTTACGTCTGGAGAACGCCATCTTAAGCCTATTATACAGACTGCTTGTTGCCAAGAGTGAAACATGGCGGGGGTTCTGTTATGGTTTGGGCAGCCATATCGTGGTTCTCTGCTGGCCCCATGATAACTGTGTCAGGGCACATGACTGCCAAGACTTATGTGAACATTTTGGCAGATCAAGTTCATCCCATGGTACAAACTTTGTTCCCCGATGGTGATAGTGTCTTCCAAGACGACAAAGCCCCTGTTCACACAGCTCACATTGTCCAGGACTGGTTTTCTGAGCACGAGGAGGATTTGTCCCATCTCCCCTGGCCACCACAGTCACCAGACCTGAATATTATCGAACCTTTGTGGTCTACATTGGAACGGAAAGTGCGTTCTCGTTATCCACCGCCAACATCGTTATCTGAACTTTCCACCGTTTTGCAGAAAGAATGGTATAATATTCCCTTGGCACACATACAGGAACTGTATTTATCCATTCCGAGAAGACTGCAAGCTGTTTTGGATGCCAACGGGTTTCCTACACCATATTAAGCAAAGAAACATGTTTTTTAAAAGGTGTTTCCATATTTTTGTCCAACCCCTGTATATATATATACTGAGAGCTTGATGCAACATCAACAACGATTTTAAAAAAACCTACCAATATAACTACAAGGTTTTATTGGTTTTTCCACCATCGTCAATTTTTCTTCACAGTCCTCGCATGATTTGTGATATTTTAACAGGCACAATTCTTTGCACATCTGAAAAATATAATGAAATAAATAAAAAAAAATGTAATCAACAGCAAGAGTAGTGTTATGACACGAAACGATAAGTGCTTCAAAAAGTACTTCTTGTGATCGAGGTCCAGTTTTATTGTTCTTTTTCCACAATTCTTCGTAATCCATGCAGTTGGTTTTATAAGGAGATTCCAGAAGGTGCTCTTCTGCCTGGAAATGGAATTTAACAGAATCAGAACTGTAAATTAACAATCGAATAATTAACACACGGCTTCAATATGAACTCATGATTCACATTTCTCTAGCGTGAACACGTAATCAGAGACCTTAAGGATGTGAGCCACGCATCAAATGTTCTCTAAAACACAGAAGTATATAACTGAAAAAAGGCATTTTTTTAATCTAAAACCAAATCAAATTGCGAAATATATATTAAAGACTAAACTCTTCATATCAAATTTGATTTCTTTTAATAGTATGGAGAATCAGAGACAAAGAGAAATAGAAAGGGAATATTTCACTCATTCGTAAATTTTAATTACAGTTGTTTATTTTAAAAAGTGCTAAGAACATAATATTATTAAAAATATTAGATGTAAGGGCAATATGAAAAATATATTCTTTCTATTTTATTCTCAAAAATAATTTTCCTATTATAATATTTTTAAAAGAATACATTTCTATTAATATGTTCGTAAAAATTATATTCTATGTATCTTGTTATCTTCCATATTATATAAGTACACAACTGTACTTTTCAATTACATATCATTCATTTCTTGTCATAAAAATTGAAATAACCATGAAAATTCAGTGGTATAAATATGTAAATTTCTGCGAAAATGCATCAAAATAAATTACAAAGATTAACCAAATTGCAATTTGGCCCCATGATTTCTGTCAGACTCTACAAAAATGGTAAAAAAAAAAAACAGTTACAACGAATGTTGTGTTTTATAAAAGGAACTTTTAATCAAAATTCTTATACAATGCGTATAATAATTATAATACTTTATACTGATTGCAAAAAAGACGTGGAATTGTAAATCCATGACAATCGTGAAAAAGAAAAAATGCAAAGATGAAAGAATTTTAAAAGGTTAAAGGTCAATAAAATAATATGGCGTAATCTGTGAAAGAATAATTAAAATAATACGTTTAATAATACAGCTTTAATTATTATAATTTATACATACATTTATAAAAGGTTAAATTTATATTAATGTAATATAACTTTTAATGACATTCTGATATTTTTAAGGTAAAATTTCTCCATAAGCTTGCATGACTAAATAATTCAATAAATAGCATTCAAAACATCCTTGTTTGATCATTTGTGTACATCATAGCGGTGAAAAATTAAATCTTAATCAAAAGTTTTAACTACTACGGAAAACGCTATATGGACACAAGTAAAGATATTTTTTTAGTTATACACTATTAACAGTGCTCGAAAAACGAAAACAATTTTTGTAACACAATTAAAACATACTTAAAGAACTGAATGTTGAAAAAAATATATCATACTATGCTCAGTTTAAAGAGTGTTGAATATATTAAAATTGCTCAAAAATAATTTTAAAAAACCTTTAGAAAACATGAGTTATTATACAGTAGTTTATTTGTACCAATAATTTTGAAAAATAGTTAGTAATTCTAAATATTACAGATGTAGTTACTAAAATAATTCTAAATTTTACAGATGTAGTTACTAAAATAATTCTAAATTTTACAGATGTAGTTACTAAAATAATTCTAAATATTACAGATGTAGTTACTAAAATAATTCTAAATAATACAGATGTAGTTAATTTTTCAAATAATTTATTCCCCTAATTTGTATACATTTATGAAACGCTTGAAATTATTTTTTAATGATATTCAACTCATTGATATACAAATGTTAGGACTTTGAAAGAAATTGGATAAATCAAAACAGAAACTAGCAATACCTATATTTTCCCTCTGCTTTTCTCTTCAAAATTGCTTAAAAACAAATTTGTTTCAGTTCAGTTGAATTTTTAAACACAAGAAAAATGCAATATTGAATACATAATTCGTAGCAAAGAGGGAAATTTTTTTGTGCACTTTCATTGAATATTTTAATTCTAAATTTCTACGTGAGGGAGTTGCTTTTCTTTATTTTATAATAGCTAGAGAACTTGCTTGCAAATAAAGCATGCTACGTCTGTGACGAGTCTATCCGCTATCTTATCACTAACAATCCTCTTGGGGAATTTTCAGTACTCAGCAATTATTTGTATTGGAAAGCTTCCTCCGAAGAAGAGAACGTGATCATGCAAATTATGATATATATCATATGGGCTTTCGAGGGTAAAGAGAGTGAAAGAGGGGAGAGAGAGAGAGAATAGATTTGTTCTGCAGCTGAGCTTCTGTTAATAAATTAAATTGTTTTAGAGATGTCGACCATTCCTACCCTTCCTTCCCATCCGTCCGACCCCTTATCATTACACGTCTTTTTAAAAGAAAAAATTTGAAAACTAAAAATGATACAGTATCATACTTGGTTGTTAAAATACTGCTGTCGAAAACCTCTCGTGTTTTCTTTTCTTTCATTGCTAACATTAGAGAGTTAAAACTCATACAGCAGATAAGACGTCAATAAATCTTTTGTGCCAAACCATTCTAAGCCTATCTATCTGGATCTTTAAATCTATGAGTGTGCGAGGGTGCAATCTCCTAAAGAAAACCTCATACTTCAAAGGGAAACAAGATTCAAGATTTAGAAGCACTATTATTTCGCAAATTTCGGATTCGTTCTAGACTTCCGTATGGTTATACGTCATTCTCGGTTTTGTTGATATTATACGTATCTGCAATTCCTTTTTTTACAACGTCGTCGTGGATATCCACCTTATATCTCCATGAAACCTTAAGTTTTTAAATATAAATTTGGGACGAATATTTTTCAAAGCCTGTTCCAAAGAAGTCAAAGCTCTCATAAAAACAATTTTATCTTTTTTAATTGGCTGGAAAGATAAAAACATTTTTAAGAAATCTAAAATGACAGATTAATGAGCTTCTTTAAGTATATGTTTGTTTGCTGGATGCAAATTATTCTTATTCTTTAGTCTTAATTGTTTTTGCTTTCCAGATAACTTTAACTATTAAATTTTATTTTAAATAAATATTTATAGTATGTTTGAAATGGCATATTTTTATCGTGGTAATTCTGTTAAGGGTATCTCAAGGAGATTTCCAGCCCAACCCTCGAAAGATTTAGATACTCTTCTAGCATTATTACACTCCGTGATAGGAAAAATGCTACCCTAAGAACTAATTTGATAATCATATTTTCTTTTTTTTTTCCTTAATTTTTATTACTTCTATTTTCATTTCCTTTTATCACTCTAAAATCTCAGTATTATTCTTAGAATTTAAGTAATATTTTTCTATCTAACACACCAAAAACATGATAGTGCTATTGAAATTATATATTAAAAAGAAACAATCAAGTTTCTCACGAATAACATTTTGTATACATAAGATATATTTATCAATTATTTAACTCATTTTGAGAAAAAAATGACATAATTTTCTTCAGAATAATAAATATCTTGCTTCAAAATTATATTTCTATAAGAAGCAATTACATATGGATCAGTAACATAACTAACCACAAGCATAATTGATTTGTTAAAAATATTATATTTATGAACTTACAGACAATGAATGCTTAATTACTCAATATTTCTCCTTTCCTTTTCAATTAATCACCTTGAATATAAAGATTAATGTTTACCTAAATTTTATAATAAATATAATAACAGATATTTCTTGAAGAATTTCAACCTTAATTTCAAAATAAACGTTTCAACATATCTGTATATCATAATGGATGACTTTGATAAATATAAAATTAATTTATAACGTTTGCAAATTTTAATGGGTTTATTAAAGTTTATGAAATTGAAATACGTAATCATGCTACATATATTTCAATATGTTTCTTAATATCTAATCATTGACTAAAACGAAATAAGCATTCGTTTTTTCTTAATTTAGTGTTTTAAAATATGTTCAGAGGAAGAGTTTCAAGCATTTCGCCTTAAATAATTACAAATTAAATATTGCTGGAATTGTTAAAAATTTCCCTCATAATTACACCTATAAATATCGATGTAATAAAAGTATTTCATTACATATTATAGTTTTTCCCAGTTTTCATATACAGAACCTATTAAACTCAAAAATAATTAAAACAATACAAGACTTATTTTTTCTTCTGCTAATTTATTTCTGTTATTAATTCAGAATTTATTATTTATATATATGTAGGATTTTCCATCTGAAATTATTAAGCAATTAATTTTATTTTTTCAATTTACTGTAAAACCAGTTCCTCCGATACTCAATAGATGTCGCCACGAATCAGAGTAATGTGATAAGCTCATGCAGCACTACCTATCCCAGAACAAAACTGAGTGACTCTCGTTTTCGCGCTTTTTTTTGCCGTCACTTTTTGCGCATCGCTTCTCCTTCGCAACCCGCGTCGGAAGTAAACTTCAAACGCCCGAGCGCGTTCCATCGCCCATCGCCAATATGGATTAAATGAGGCAGCCATCTATGTTTATCTGACGAACTGGTCAACTTACTTTTCATATCATAGTGTAAATACTTTTCATTCTTCATCATCTCTCCTAATAAACAAGTAAAGCTACTGCGAGCTTCATCCTTGAATATCATCAACAACATTACATGGAATCCGAAATTACTCCCCTAGACAACCAGCCCATTGCGTAAGAGCAAACCATCGTAGATTCGAGATGAACAATCTCCATCACCCCAATGTCTACAAAATTTATGGCGGCTCCAGCCGGGATTCCTTCAAAATGTTTGAGTGATCGGACCGAGATTGCGTCAAAATTAATGGGAGAGAATTACATGCTCGCCCTGAGATCAACAAAATTTCCCAGATGCTAATGCCGATGTATGCCTTCACAGCACGAATAGCCAGTGTCCAGTGACAACGTATGCCTCTACAACAAGAATAGCCAGTGTACAGTGATAACGGATATACTACAAAGAAAATGTGTGCCTCATCCATTTCCACGATTAGTTTTCTACGACGACGAGTGTGTCCCGCCTACAAGTAGAACCTCAGTTTTTCTGTCATCAAATGCTTCTTCGCATCAAGTTATTTATTTGTGCTTGTGATAATCTAAATGTGTGTTTAACTTAAGCTCTTTTAAAGGCCGTCGATTCCTGAAAGAGCGTTGTTTTAAAAAAATCAATCAATCAATCAAGCGTATATTAATGTGCAAGCTTCACCGCAAGATTCCAGGTACTGTAAAACATTTATTTTTTCGGACGATCGTCTTATTTCAATGAAGTGCCATCATCTAACTAATGTTATTTTTTTTAATTATGATAAGAAATATCTGAAGAAAAAAGTAAATTAAACGTATTATTTTCTAAGTGCATTTTTATAAATATATATTTTCAAATTGTCATCTTAAGTTCAAAATACTGGAGTGCCTTTTTTTATTATTATTGTGTGTGTGAATTGATATGCCATGATATGAAATCATTCAGCGTTCTCACGGAAGAAACGAACAAATGCATAAGTAATTAGACTTCCTCTTTCAAAATCGTAAACATTTCTCCCCTTTCCCATGAGATAATTTCAACGTAACCGAAACATATCTGCTGTTTCATTTCACTCTCTCAATGAATGATAACTTATTACTTTTAAAGAAATAAGGTTTGGCAGATTCTTGAATTCTAAATTAAGCGAATTGAAAGTGTATTCTCAAAATAGATGATTTTGTTTTTTTTTTATTCTATGATTATTTCACTGTATGTCTGAATATTTTTTTTTCGTTCTAATTGAATTACTTATATTCTTTCACAATGTTTAGTTTTAGTTCTGTGGAAAATTTTAACTAAGGGATTTCAGATTGATATGATGAATAATTCCTTTTTTTTAAAAAAAGGTGTACTTTAACAAATTATATTGCAATATTATTTTTATTATTTTCACAATTTATTTCAAATATCCTTGCATTAATTATTGTGTTCGATATATATTTTAATATACATACATTTATCTAAGCAAATTAATTAAACGATATTCATCATAATAAGCTTGTTTCATTTTAAAATCACTTTTGTTGTTATTACGCAAAAACGATTAGAGTATAAATTTTCAAATTGATTGATTCTATTTAATTGTTTCTATTTAACTATTCTCATATTAATTTTAAAATGTCGTACCTCACTAAAGGACGTCGGGAAGATATATTTATCCTAGCGGAAGAATTAGATCTAAAGCCCGATTCTTCAATAACAGTTAAGAAATTAAAGGATTTAATCATTAAAGATACTGAATATGATGAGGAATTCACTAAAAATTTGTTTACGAGTATAATAGAGCAACGAAAAGAAAAAAAGAAGAAACATTGCGCATTGAAACACTACGAAAACAAGAGTTTGAAGAAAAGTTGCGTCTAGAAACCCTTGCTATAGAAGAGAAACGACGACAAGATCAACATGAAATTGAGCTAGAGCGATTAAAATTAGAAAATCTACTCAAATTATACTCAACGTCTTATTCGAACGTCAAGTGCAACGATTAACAATTTCAAAAGAACATTGGGTTTCATATCTTTTAGGACTCTTACCGTCCGAAATTTCTCACATAATTGCACGTGAACCAGATGAGATGCAAACAACTACGATCACGTGAAAGAACTTCTGCTTAAAAGATTTAAATTAACGCCAGAGAAGTTTCGCCAGTTATTTACAATGCATCAAAAAGTTTATAGCCACACTTGGACCGATTTTTATCACGAACATGGAACATATTTTGATGGATGGACATCAGGGTTAAAAATCGAATCTTTTGAAGAATGAAGGAAACTGATCATCTCAGATCAAATGAAACGTAGAGCTCCTACAGACTTTAAGCAACATTTTCTAGACGAATGGACAACGATAAATTCGCCAGCCGAATTAGCAGAAAAGTTCGAAGAGTATGAAGACGTCAGGAGAACATTAAATCAAAAGCCAGTTAATACGCATTTTAGGGGGAAACAAGATTTCAGAGCTTCAGAAAAATTTCGTCAGTTTGAATCGCCACGAAAGTTCGAGCAGGATAGATCAAGTTGGAAAGTTGCAGCAACCACTAGTTACAACCGACATCACGATGCTCAATCCGCCAGTCACAGAAGTCATGAAGGAAATCACGTAAACTCAAATCGACGAAACGAAAATCGAATTCGTGGGAATGAAAGGTATTCGAATTCAAATGTTTCTAATCACGCTCAAACGAATTACTCCAGGTTTAGAAGATTCAAAGATTCAGCGAAAGAGCTAAATTTAAGCCAGCCGAAGAGAACTACGAATTTCACGAGAGAAACAAGCAAGCCTACGGCAACATGTGCCACTATCAGTCAAGAAAATCTACGCACCAAGGAAATAATGTTTGGAAACAAGAAAATTACTGCACTTATCGACACCGGAAGTACCGTCAGTCTACTACGAGAAAATACCAGCAGAAGAATCATCGATCCAGCGAAACTAGCGAAGAACAAAATTGTCTTAACAGGCATAGGTGATGCTCAAGTTACTACGATAGGATCTTTCGAACAAGAATTTCAGATGGGTGAAGAAAACTATTCACTAACTTGGCATGTTGTACCTACAACAAAACTAAAGTACGAAGCAGTCATAGGTTTAGATATTTTAGAACGTGCATCAGTCAACTTCACGAAGAATGGTGTAGAATTTGATAAATATGAAAAGCAAGCATTCTCAATGCAGATACAAGCGGAAAACGTCGAAAAAGTAGAACTGAATCACATAGAAGATCCCGAGATCAAAAAAGAATTTACTGAAATGATAGAAAGCTACAAGCCTGAAAAGACGGCAAGCACCGATGTTACCATGAGAATTATTTTAAAGGAGGATGAACCAGTTTATCAATCGCCACGAAGATTAGCATTTACGAAAAGAGAAAAAGTAAGCAAACAGATAGAAGAATGGCTCAACGAAGGCATCATATGCCCAAGCTCATCAGAATACGCCAGTCCAGGCTTACAAATTTACAAATATAGAAGAAGAACAGAGTTACAAAGCAAAGATGCTACGAAGAATACGGAAAAAGTACAATCCGAGAATTGGAAGATTTACAAGAAGAAGAAGAAATAATCTGCGGAGGTGATACAGCTCCACAATACAAAAACGGATATGATAAAACTTTTTTCTATTAACACCATTTAAATATCGAGAGTAGATAGATATTATTTGGTGAAGTTCGTTTGAATTAATTTCATGCTATACTATTTTCTTTTTATGTACTAGATATTATCTTGTGTTATTTACATTTTTTATATATGCTTTTTTACATTTTATGCTGCTTTATATCAGAATTTTTATCATTCCTATATTGTGAAGTGATAAGAAAAATTGATTACATATTTTGCTCCTTGTAGAATATTGATAGGTTTTGAAATTAATTTTTCACTTTTATTGTGTTATTAGTTATTTTGGTGTTATTAGTTATTTTGAAAAGTATAAAGTATAATTAGTGAAGTTTTGGAAATTCCAGTATAGCTGGAGGCCAGCTCAATTTGGAGGGGTCGAACTCTGTAGGATTTTCCATCTGAAATTATTAAGCAATTAATTTTATTTTTCCAATCTACTGTAAAACCAGTTCCTCCGATACTCAATAGATGTCGCCACGAATCAGAGTCATGTGATAAGCTCATGCAGCGCCACCTATCCCAGAACAAAACTGAGTGACGCTCGTTTTCGCGCTTTTTTTTGCCGCCATTTTTTGCGCATCGCTTCTCCTTCGCAACCCGCGTCGGAAGTAAACTTCAAACGCCCGAGCGCATTCCATCGCCCATCGCCAATATGGGGTAAATGAGGCAGTCATCCATCTTTATCTGACGAACTGGTCAACTTACTTTTCATATCATAGTGTAAATACTTTTCATTCTTCATCATCTCTCCTAATAAACAAATAAAGCTAATGCGAGCTTCATCCTTGAATATCATCAACAACATTACATGGAATCCGAAATTACCCCCCTAGACAACCAGCCCATTGCGTAAGAGCAAACCATCGTAGATTCGAGATGAACAATCTCCATCACCCCAATATCTACATATATATAAAGACTTTCTTTTAAATATTTTAACTCTAGTGCTTATTTACATAAATTTATAAGAAAAGTCCGAACTAATTTCATTTTCAAGTAATTATTTTACTGTAGCGAAGAGAGAAACCATTTCCACACGGCAGGAGTATGTAACTCCACCTTTGATACAATTTATGAGAACAAGAGTGAGCAAGAGAGAGCTTTTTCGCTGTGTTTTCAGTTATATACCAGTAGATGTGATATGAATGGAGGGATTTCGATGGAATCTCAGTGCAGAAGTAAAATCTTGTACGGATAGTCCGAGTAGTCCGATAGACCAACCTATAGCAGCCAATAGAAATTCTACCTCTCATCATTCTCTTCCGATCTGAAAAGTAGCATTTCCAGACAAGCACATACTACCTAACGACTATCATTGTAAGAACCAATCAGAGACTACCAACCCTCCAAGCTCTATCAATAGCAATTCATCTTCTCTGATCCATCCTATCCAAACCAATATCGCAGAGTATTATATTTGAGCTAGAAGATCACTCTGCACTTTAAGTGCTCGTTGTACTAAGCATTTCGTAAATAAAATTATTTACGCAGTCAAGCTAAAAACAAGAAATTTGCCTTCAAGTACGCCATACTGACATTTTTTTCCGTTCTACCTTAAATTTTTCACATTCTTTGTATACAAAGACTGCTTGCAATGGATAAAATTAACTCTGTAGTTATAAATTTTGGATCATAGAATCACATTCTGTTTTTCAATAATATATTTGGTCCACACCAAGTGAAAAGATGTCTGCTGGGTTCTGCTCAGACGCCACATGACTTATAAAGATGGCAACTCGGTTCTGAAGAAAGGTTCTAAATCCGTCGGATAATTTTGAATCCTGGATAGTTTTTCATAGATTCACTCCATAACAAAATATTGCTTCAAGTTAAATTGAAGCAAGAACTCTTGCGACTAACTTTGATAGAAAGATTGCCGCACATAATCTTAGCCTTGGAATTATAAGACTTTTCAACAGTAAGGCATTTAATTCTCTATTCGCGGGTCACCAGCCTAACCATACTCTCACTAGTCGAACTGTTAGACCTACAATAAGACCTATAGATAGACCTATAGTACCGTTCTGATTGGTCGTAAAAACAATGGATACCTACCTATGTACCTTTATCACTCATACTTCGCCATGCATTATCAATGTTATTGATGCAGTTTAACATTATCATAATTTTATGTCAATTTTCAGAATTTGCATATGGAAGAGGATCAATTCAACTAATTTTGAAGCTCTAAAGTTTAAGTTCCACTTTGACTTGAAGAAAAAATGTCTTACATTAGTTTATGAGACACTCCTGATATTTGTTTTCCCTTGGAGTTGTAGTGTTATAATTTCCATCGACATTTTCTGCAAGTTCTGGATAAATTGTGCACCATGTATGAAGCTGCATTTCTACTTGATAGCTATGCATTTCTACAGCAACTCATTAGCCACTTCTATAGTTTGAGTTCTACATAGTGATGTAAGAGATGTCACGTAACACTGGTGATGTTATCGGGAAGTTACTCTCTTCAACAATTTATAGTTGTTCAATGTATTTATTGCCAGAGAGGGAGAAATCCCAGTTCCATAAGTAATTGTAACAAATTCTTAACCTCAGATGATCCTTTAGGCGTATCACTCAGGGCCGTTGTAGCCTAGTGGTCATGGTCACTGACTAATGGTAGGAGTTGTTTTCCTTGATTCGAGTCCTTATGCTACTAAAGAGCCGCTATGTAGGCGTGGTTGATGCACGTTACATCTGTGGGGGTCCAAAGTCCTTCAATCGCATTATGCGAAATCTTGGAAATTAAGGTGGCAACTCGGGTATCCACCTCGTCGCTTGACAGAGGTTCAAAATTACGAGGTCCGTTGCCAATAGCTCTCACTTCTTTCCCATCTTTTTACCAGTACATTCATTGTGTTTACTTACATCTGCTTTCGTTGAAGTTAGCGTTTTCTTGCCGTGACCTCAGCTGTATTGTCCGATTTGATTTTTGGAATATCTGCGTGCTCGTGTTCCATCGTGTGCTGACCGTTTTTCAGCACTGATTATTATTTCTTCTTCTTTTCTGTGAGTATTCACCCCACTTCCGTTTGCTCGATTAATTTGGATACTTTCATGCAATTGTGCCATATTATTTTTGAAATTAATTAAACATAAGACTATTAACAGTCTTTTTTTTTTTTTTTTTATTTAATTTCATGTCTTAATTTGTTATTGGAGAATTGAGGTATAGAAATTAATCTGGAACCTTGTCCTGTGGGAGCAATCCTAGTACCATATTTAATTTTTAATCTCTGTCAAGTTTTAATTGATTTTCTAAGCGTATCACTCTGGGTAGCGCTAATTTAGTTGTCATGGTCACGGACGCGTGACCGTTGGATTTCGTCGAATCTTACGTTCCAGCTCTAACGATATTAAAGACCATTCATGCACCAGGTTTGATGCACTTTATATCTATTGGGGTCCCATGTCCTCCAATTCCTGTTGTGATAGTTTGGCAATGGAGGTATTCACTCAGGCGTTGCCCTCGTCATTTGACTGAGGCTTAACATTACCAGGTCTATCTCCGTGATCGGTTGCTTCTAATTTTATTGTTCAAAACAATCACAATCATAAGCGCATCACTCTGTAAAATTCTTTGAAATCTGTGTTCATTTCGGTCTCTG
This sequence comes from Nephila pilipes, assembly GCA_019974015.1. Classification (NCBI taxonomy): domain Eukaryota; kingdom Metazoa; phylum Arthropoda; class Arachnida; order Araneae; family Nephilidae; genus Nephila; species Nephila pilipes. The sequence goes on from BMAW01014416.1 coordinate 232,752, forward strand.
ACTGTCATTTGATGCATCATTTTTATGCCAACTCTCAAAGCACATACAATCATTTTAAACCATATCATTATTAAAAAAAAGTCATTTTGGCTGACTCCAACATTATACCGTAAGGAGATTAGCGAAAAATGATAAATGGTCAATGTGCAACATTTAAATACAACACGTAATTTGCACTTGTTTTCTCGTACCTTAAAATCCCATCATATGAGAAATAATACATCGCACTGGGCTCTCTTTCTTCTAACACTTCACTTAAATGGTAAAGGTTTTTAACACCATCCAAAAAAGCTTTTGAAAGCGCTAAATATTCGTCGTCTCCGAATAAATGTGTCTACAGAGATTTGAGTAATTTCCTTTGAATATCCTGAGAGTGAAAGTCTCATTAGTGGGTCTCGTAAAGTTATAACTTATTTATCTGAAGTGCGCGAGCAATGGTTTCCTCACAAATTATTTTTATACATTTTTGATTTGCAGTTTTTGATTTTTCTTGCTAAATTACATTTAAAATGAGCTGACTGCATTGAATCTCAAGTTTCAACATTAACATGAAGAATGTTTGAAACAATTCAAATGACCTATTAACATATTTAATTCTAATTAAAAACTTTTATTTTTATATGTTATAATAATTATAAACCACTATTAACTATCAAAGATGAATAATTTAAGTGCGAGATGATTTATTGTATTTCCAAGCGATTACGCAGTTGAACGAACGAAGCCGATTTGACTTCCAACATCTAACAGACATCTAGCTTCTTCATATTCATGTTTGATTTTATGTTTATGGCGTATAATTCAAAAACAGGTACAAATTGAATTTGAAAGGAAAAAAAAATTATCAACTGAACTGACTGAACTTCAGAATTACAAGGTCCGTCTTCCGTAGTCCTAGTGTGTTCACCATGTTTGACATTAATAAACAATCACAATTACAATCCTACCTTTCCTGTTCGGAATTGGACTATGACAAGGTCGTGGCCTAAGGGTCGCAGGTAATCGTAATCCAAAAATGTTCCATAAAATTGTCATTCTTGCTTCGTTTTCAAGCCAATATGATATAGATGGTTCCTGTAAGGCGTTCCATCCACACACTAGACCAATAGTTCAAGCATGTAAGCAGCCTTGCATTAACAAACGGCTATGTTACGCACCCTGAGTTACAAAAATGGCTCGCTTGCTGGACGACAAATGTCCGACAAAATCTGTCGCACCATGGACTGCCAGGACAGTGATCATGAATGTGGCTTCCCTCAAGACTGCAGGAGAGACAGGCGGACCTTTAGCAGTGCGTTAGACGAAGATCATGGACAAAAGAATTGTTTCAGGAATGGTTTTAAGGCAAATTTCAGTATCATAATCGACATATTCTTATTTAAAGGTAGTCGAGATATAAATTTTTTAAAATTTTGCAATCGTGTTGTCACTCGGTAAAAGGCATCTAGAATTAATGTGTAAGTGTAATAGATTACAACTCTGCATCCCATCCTGTTTGCATATCTGGTATGCTGAACAGCCACTGTGAATCCATTTTCCAAGAAGACAATGCAGAAACGTATGTAATTCGTGTGAACCTCACCGTATTCGATATAAAGGATATTCTAGATTTGTCCAGGCTCGTACTTTTTCATTTGTCCCCATTGTGAGCATTTGGTCCTATATTTCTAAAGGATCCAGGACTCACAACTACGATTGATGAATAATGGCCTAGGCCTGAATCCGCACTGAATTATGCCTTTATAACTGTCTCAAAATTCATTACGAGTCGGTGCCTGCCCGTATAATATCGGTTATTCCTAGCAAAGGCGGCAGTCATTGAACTCTGCTCGCTATAAGCTCTAAAACAACAGTGAATTAATTATTGTCTTCCGCATATTGTACCGTATATGTAATTACATTATATGATTCTTGTATATTCTTCCTTTCTTGGAATATCATTTATAATTGTCCGTTTTTTCTGTAATAAAATTTTTTTCTTAAATATTTTAAATTAGAATATGATATCAGGTAAAATTAGGATAAATGTACCATATTATTAGTTTTAACTTGTTTTACCTTTCATTGCACATAAAATAAATTTCTGATGTCCAAATTCCAACACGAACAAATTCTAATTATGCCGGATTTGAAAGAAGTCACTACAATCTTCTTTTGATAACAATTGATCGAAGCTGTGTTTTGGATGAGTTATACTTCTCAGTTTTTTTTTTTTTAAAAAAAAGAATACATTTGTGGTCATTATTATCTATATACTATACATTTTATATAAAAAAAGATTCAGGTTGCAAATTCGAAGCGTTTTGTTTTACTTTAAAATGTGAGGATTACATTTGCGAATTGGGAATAAAATGGAAACCATTAAAATTATTACTATTAAGATTATTATTACCATTATTACTATCTATATTTTCGTGCACCTTTTTAATTATAATTACAATTAATGAGTTCTGATTTAAGAATTGTGCGGTATTTTACTTTTGAGTTACATATAATTTTCATCCAGATTGCAATCATTGCGAATTTCTTGAAATAAATATCACCTCTGCTGAATGTATTAACACATAAATTTTCAAATAGAAATTAACGGCTGAAACATACAATATGTTTAATCTCAAAAACTTGAATAATTTGATCAATTTGTAAGAAAAATTTAAATTCTAAATATTTTACCACCTGTTTTCCCTTTTATTTTAAAATACATTTAACATTTAAATTTAAGTTTAATTAAGATTCTTCTCCTTCTTATAAAGTATTCAACAGAAATTAGAAAAAAGAAACATATCCTATTCCAAAAGATTCAATAATAGGGAAAGAGAATTATTCCTATTTGTAGAAAAATAAATCTGTATTCACTATTTTTACGTTAGAACAATTTTCCTTAAAAAAAGATATTTAAAAGGGAGAATATATAGGTAAAAGAAGATAAAGCGTGCGTAGGGAGAAAAGGAAGGACAAGTGAAAAGCTAAATACAAATAAATTCCTTAACACGGAAATGTTTTAAAAGTTCTTGTTACAATATTCTTTTCAAATGAATTTGATAAAGCATTCTGGACGTTTGCATTAAATATAACTTCGTTCTTAACACGTATTTTAAATAAACAGCTATATTAAAAAGTTTACTTACCATTTG